>CM017324.1:15870407-15926777 GCA_006937295.1 Carpinus fangiana
CTACAATTTTTTTAACTTTATTTTTTTAATTTGGAATTAAAAAAATTAAAATTAAAAAATAATAATTTTAAAAATAATTAAAAAAAGAAAAATTGTGGGGTGCCCGCCCCTCTCCTCCCATTGGCCAACATGGAGTGACCATGCCACCCCTAAATTATATATATAAATTTTTGTTTTAGTTTTTGAATTTTTAAATATTTTTAGGACACCTGACAAAAATTAAAAAATTAAAAAAAAAAATTGTACAAACCCAAATTCTAATAAAAATGAAGTCAAAGCATAGCCTCCATAGAAAATATCAATAATAGAGAATCATTTGTATAGTTCTGTTCATCATTTGTCGTATATGTGAGTTGAACCTTGTGGGTCCCTTAACATTTCACACTATACGAGCACTTGAAAGCTCAAACAAGGAAAGTCAACCTCTGTCACTATTCTAATCCTACGTACAAACAATATATGGATCAAGTTAAGAGCATCTTCGATAGCTCGATTAAAGTAGCCAAAATAGCTATTAAAAAATATATATTTTTATTTTTATTTTTATTTTTTAATTTTTTTTAAATATACTTTTGTGTGGAAAAAAGTGTAAAAGAAAAAGGGAAAGAAAGAAAGGGAGAGAAAGAATTTGTCTTTAAATAATTTGTAATTTGAATAGAAAATAAATAAATAAAAATGTAAATAAGAAACAAATGAGAGTGATTGGTTATTTGTAACATAGTGGAAGACAATCGCAGCAGCTGTTGCATAAAATCAGAATCTTTTATGATTGGGTTGCCATTTAGTGCTCTCTTTGTAAATATTTTACTGGAGTCTCGAGTGGATGCTATGTGGCCGTCGTTAATTTCGACCGGATGCTCTCTGGGAGTTGAAGATGAGCCCTTCCTTAAAAATAAATAAATAAAAAATTAAGGGTTAAAAAAAACCACGTGGAAGGTTAAATATCTCTGGGAGTAGGATATTTCAGTTAGTAAGCACGAGTACAAAATGGGTATGAGGAGGGCAAAAATCCACGTGCAAGTCATGTGAGGTGGATTCCGTTTGAGGTTAGCGATTCAAATTGATGAATAGGTCTAAATTGAGAGCAATTGAAAGTTTAGGAGTTTAAAGTGAGAAATTTAAAAGTTTAAAGGGTTTGTTAAATCGCATAAAAATTCAAGAGCTCAAATAAAGTTTCTTCTAAAAACTAAATAAGAAGAAATTTCACTTTTAGACCACTGATCTACCAACCTTTTTTCAAAAAAAATTCAAATTTCAAAAATTCTCAATTTAACCCATTGAACTTTAAATTTAATTTAATTGACCATCTCCATCAGATTTAGCGGTTAACCTCTAACTCAAATTACTAAAAAAAAAACAATTTGCCCTTTGATTTTCGTTTTTTTAAAAAAAAAATTATTTGAAATTGATGATAAATTTGAAATTTTATTAAAAAAAAAAAAAAAAAAAAAAGAAGTCAAGAGTATAAAAGTAATTTCATCACTTTTAATGTTTAAAATTTAACGACAGAAGTGTATTGTATCAAATTAAAAGTTTATAGAGTAAAATTAAAAATTTATAAAAATTAGAGAGTTTTCTCATAATACATGAACTTCTTCCCATAAATAAATAAACCCTTATGAGAAAATGTATAAATCTCGACAAAGACGATGGATGAGAGCTACCTCTCTAAAGGCAACCATTCAGCGTACAAAACTTGTGTGTTAGATAGTCTGATTCAAGCCATAACAACACGACCAACTCCTCTTGTGGAACACATGTATGTAATGTCCCGCTCACTGACATTCATAAAATGCTCATAAACAAATATATTTAAGAGATAGTAGTGGGTGTCAAATAATTTCCCACAGAGAATTGCTATTTGTCTTTTTTGTCTTTTTTATTAATTTTTTTTAATAAAAAATTATTAAATTTGTAAAATTTTGTAAATTCCGGTTAATTTTTTTTTTAATAAAATTTGAATAAAAAATAATAACATTTAGACTTTTTTCGTAACTAAATTTAGGATTTATTTGTGATTGCGATTTCAAAAAGTGCAATTAAAAATAATAATTTTAAAATGTACAAGTTGAAAATATGATTAAAGTGTTTGACAAAGTCATAGTTTAGCTTTTAAAATTTTTTTTTTTTAAACGTAATGCTAAATAATCGATTTTCTATAAATTAATTTAAAATCACATTTTTTATCTATGAAATTGCAATCCTAAACACACCTTACTAAGGGCGTGTTTGGAATTGCATTTTGCAAGAATAATCCGCGTTTTTAAAAAATATTGCAAAACTATAATATCCCGATAAAAAAAACCTTTTTACTAAACAAAACCTTGTCCGTTGAGAGCGTGTAACAAGGCCCTCTATAAAGCCGCTTAGACGAGACCCAAGATCTTTAGCGTTAAATCACCCTTTGAACCCTTAGAAAATAGAAACCAAACACTGATCCTTAGGAGGTGGATGTACGCTAGGTCAGCCGGACGTACGCCCATGTTTATAGTGCGGACGTAAGGGGGGACCACTGGACGTACGCCCTGCAAACCATACAGGCGGACGTATATGGGACCACCGGACGTACGCTACTTTTTGAATACCCTTTTAAGTAATACCTGGACGTACGAGACACCTTTTAGACCACTGTGCAAGAACCACCGGACGTACACTAGGATAGCCTGACATCCGCTAGTCTGATAGAGAGTTGGTGACGGACTTTTCCTATAAATACCCACCCCCACCTCTCATTTCTCACACCCATTTCCGCCTTTTGGTGTGCCCCTAGGCTACCAAAACCCCTTTCCACGTTTTAAGAGAGAATTTGGTGAGAAAGAATGCTTCAAAGAGGAGTTTCCAAGGATGAGAGACTATGTCCATGCTCAGCTTTGAGGTAATCCTTATTTCCCTTGTATTTAATACTGTTGTAGCCTTGGTTTATGCCTTGTTGAGTTTCCCAAAGTGTTCATCAAGTTTATTCTTAAAAATGATAATGTTTTCAAAGGACTCTATCAAAAACCCATTGTGTTGTGATTTCTTACATTGCATGTGCTCTTTTATTTGTTTAGAGGAGGTTTAGAGGTCTAGAAGTGCTCTAGGAACCATGCACTGTTTGAATCTTAAAACGGTGTGCTTAACACACTGAACGGACGTACGCCATCAAAGTCGGACGTACAGTAAGTGGGCAGAGCACTAGTTTTAAGTTTCACACATGTATGCTTTAGCCTAACTACATTTTTAAGTTAAATAAGGCCTAGAATGACGGTGTCTTGTATCCATTATGACAGGACTTAGCTTCGTCGGAGGATTCGCTCGAATGTGCAAGGTAAGTAGACGCTTACACCCTTTTTACATAAAATGTGGGATATGTCAGTTGACTGACCACGAGTATGATATGAGCATGCCTATTTTCTGTAATTACTTGGTAACTGTGTTATTAATTAACTATTAAGATGCATAGTAAGACATGGTACGCCAGTACGTGCGGTATAAATGGCCATGGGTTTACTATATAGACTGCATATTATGGTCAAATGTGTGTGTTATACGGGGCTTTGGATTCATTGATTTCGTGACCTTAGTGCAACCATTCCCAATTGTTCGGTCACTATAGGACGGACGTCATTAGTTGGTGTGGGCCATTCGAGGTTAGACTCGATCGTGCTACTAATGTTACGTACGGTATGTTGTGCAATGGCTGGGGCACTGTCATTGTATTATAAGCCCCTCGGGACAACACCAACCATACTGACAAGGGGTAATATCTCAGGTAAACCATGTATGGGAGTTATAACTTGTAATGCATTAGCCTTTTCCTGCATTAAAACAATTAGGTAATTATCGTCGGTTCTACACTATAAGCTTTGAAAACCCTAAAACCTATCAAATGGTGTATTAATAGAGGTAATGCCCTCTTTTTTGTTATTACTCAAATTGCACATTTACTTCCATTAATTGGGCTCTTATCATACCTAAGTTGTGAGATTTGCTTACTAAGTCGTTAGACTTACGCGGTTATTATTCTCTAGGTAATCTAATTTATCGCTCTGGAAGTGGTAAGAGATGCTACTACTTGATTGGTTATGCTTTACTTAAAATTACAGGTTTGTCTTTACTATTTAGTAGCTCCATGTTCTTGCTTGATGAATTATAGTAACTCAGATTTATTCACTTTCCCTTGCATTTACTCCGACAATTTTATAAGGATGATTTTCCGTTTGGTCACAAGTTGGCTTAAATAGGTAAATTGCTAGTGACTCCATCAGATTAGCCGATGCTAATTTTGGGGGCGTTACAGTATGGTATCAGAGCATACGGTCTTGCCGACCGTAGCTGTAAATCTGAGAATAGTATGTAGTATCTAGGTTTGATCTTAAAGAATTTAAGCATAGGATAAGTTTAGTTACCTTTTTTGCGGCTGCAGGCCATTGTAACGGCCTATTTGATTGTTTGACTTGGGATGAACGGGATCGCCTGTTCTGTGTTATAGGCACCTGATCTTGCTTCATACTCAAATGCGCGATGGTTGTAGACGCCTACCGACTATTTGCAAGTGGCCAATTGATTTTGGACTATATGCACCCGGATACCAACCTCGCTTTGGTAAATGCAGGGTTTCAACCCGGGCTAACCAGGAACTGAAGTATTCACTTGTCCCTAAGCCAGTTGAAGGAAAAGATGCACTGCGACTAAGAAGAAACCAGTTGTACCTAAGTATCGCAGTATCTTGGCGATACGAGATTTTCCACCTATCCCTAGGAGGTTTAACCCTCATCTCAGTGACGAAAGGAAGCGAGCAATGCATACTCATCTGACTCAGATTTCGGATGAATACGCCCAAATGGAGCTAGAGGAAATCCGATTACTGAAGACGGGAGCATTACCAGAAGGATCTGATCGTCAAAGGACTGCATTTCTCTCCAGTATCAACAAGGACTACGAGGCACTGGTTAAGGATGAGGAAGACCCGTCTGAGGACTCGTCCGAGGAATGATAGGTCTTGGGGGTAGTAATCCTTAGATGTTAGATAGCTAGGTTTTCCCTCACCCTTAGCAGTGGTGAGTTTTGCATTTGGGGCATCTAGGGTTGATTGTAGGGCACAAAGGAATTTTCACTGTACCCCGAATTTCAGAGGAATAAAATCATTTTTACATGCCTCGTTTGCTCTTAACTGTTCTTTTCTGAGCCTTGCAAAATTTCTAAAAGATTTCAAAAAAAAAAGGAGAGCGTTTTAGGGTTAAAGCGGACATACACGCCTGAGCCCAAATGTACGCCTCAACCCAACGTATTCTCTTTAAAAACGGCTGAACGTACCCCAAACACTATTCATTTGGTTTTCTCTCGTTTTTTCTCCAACCCAAACACTTTGGAAACGATTTTCGGCCAAGTCTCCGTGATTTCAAAGGATTTTCAAGTTCTCATCTCGGATTAAACTCAAAGTATGCACGTTTTCCAAATTTTCCCCAATTTTTCGCAACTTTAGGGTTTTGATTTAAAACTTAGATTTTCTTGCATAATTTGCATATAGCTGGCTTGGTTGTGAGCTAGGATCTTGTGTTTAGGTATATGGGACCATTTTGATGCATCATTTTCAATTAAAACATGCTCATTCTGATTTGGGTGTTTTTGCCCTAAGTCTGAAAATCTCCTTCCAACTCCCTTGATGATTGTAATGGATGCATTCTATGCCTTCCTATATTGTTTCTAGAAGAATCTAGGTGGAACCCATTGATCAATTTGATCAACCCAAAACCCTAGTTCTTGAGTTTAGGGATTTTTGCCTAAATTCGGATTTTGTTGATTTTATGGCTTATCTTGGGTCAATTGAGACCCAATAATTGTAATTGGGACTCCGATCTATAATTTTGACCCTTGATCCGAAATTCCTCCCAATTTTGTAAAATTATCAAAATACCCCTCACCCCCAAAGAATAAGGTTTTTACCCTAATTTGACCCTGTAAAGCGGAAACTTGAGCCTACTTAATCTTTGAGCATGAATCTTTTGTCAAGGACTCAATTCGTTAACCCGGTCCTTGGAAATCCAAGTCTCACAATTACCCTAATGCCCTTCTTTTTTTTAGAAGGGGTATTTTCGTCTTTTATCACTTAACCTAATCACATGGGTCCTAATTGATCACCATGGAATCCAATACCACCTCGTTAATCGTAATCCTCATTATTTTCGATCACCTCAAATTACTAAAATACCCTTCCTTTCCTAGAATGGGCAATTTTGACTTTTAAGGCGTATTAGAACGAACACTTAAATTATCGCTGTATACTTCATATCTATCTAGCTAACCGGAACCTTAGACATTTTGGTGTTCCTAAAATGCCCTAACTTGAGTACTCCTATTTCGGTATCAACCTTTTTGGATATCAATCCCTTGAAGCTAAAAATCCATAGCCGAACCATTCAATGAGCACTTAGGTACTCTTTGTTAAACATTAATTCTTAATGTCAGCCCTAAGTTCAAGCGCTCAAATTCTTTCAGGCACTATTTGAACCACCTAATCCTACCTAACCAATAATTCGCAAATCCTTATTTATCTTTTGAGTTTTTCGAACATCTCATAGTAACATGGAGGGATAGAACGATTTGCATGGGTTTTGCCTGGGTAGAATTCTACATAAGCATTAGGAGTTGGTCTTCGTTTGAATTTTCAATGCAGGGGGACGACACTGACAAAAGCGAGTGCAACTACATCCATTTCATCTCGTACACGATCGCGCAAACTCCAACGTGAGCCGCAGTTCGCCTAGGACCCGGAGTCTGGGATGGATACGGATATGGAGGAGACCGCAGCAGAGGGACCAGGCCCCAAGGGGTGAGCTAGGCCCTGAGGCCCCAATTATAGAGGGCAGCTTCCAGATCCACGACTTCAGTAATGAGGTCCGATGAGTATACCGAGTGGTGATGAGCCATGTACTCCTGGTGTTGAGCCTCACGTTGATCACCATGGGTAGGGCTCGATGCCTCTATGCTCTCTTGACTGAGGCCGCCATCAATTATGGCTCCGTAGTCACGGTCACCATGATGTCTGTGTGGCACGCAGATTCATGCACCGCGCTACCTTATGGAGCATTAGTCACCCGGATCGTTTAGCACGCCAAAGTGGCTACCGACAGCATGGTTGAGCTAGCGCCTGAGAAGGTGTAATACCTCGATAAAAATGAACCTTTTTATTTGAAGAGATCCTTTCCACTAGAGCGTTTAACAAGAGCATTTGATAAAGCTACTTAGACAAGGCCTAAGACCCTTAGCGTTAACATAATCACACTTTGAACCCTTAGCAAAAAGAAGCCAAAATGCTGACCCTCAAGAAGCAAACATATGCTAGGTTTGGCGGACATACGTTGCTATTTGTAGTGCGGACTTACGGGCGGGGACCATCGGACGTACGCTCTACAAACCGTACTAGCGGACGTACATGGCACCACCAGACATACGCTACTTTTTGAATACCCTCTAGGTAATACCTGGACATACGAGACACCCTTTGGACCACTGTGCAAGAACCACCGGACATACGCTAGGGTTGCTGGACATCCGCTGGTCTGACAGAGAGTTGGTGGCGGACTTTCCCTATAAATACCCACCCCCACCTCTCATTTCACACGCCCATTTTCACCCTTTAGTGTGCCCCTAGGCTGCCAAAACCCCTTTCCACGTTTTAAAAGAGAGTTTGGCGAGAAAGAGTGCTTCCAAGAGGAGTTTCCAAGGAGGGAATGCCATGTCCATGCTCAGCTTCGGGGTAATCATTGTTTCCCTTGTATTTAACACTGTTATAGCCTTTGTTTTATGCCTTGTTGAGTTTTCCAAGTGTTCATCAAGTTTCTTCTTAGAAATGATAATGTTTTTAAGAGATTCTTTCAAAATCCTGTTGTATTGTGATTTCTTACGTTTCATGTGCTCTTTTATTTGCTTAGAGGAGGTTTAGAGGTCCAGAAATACTATAGGAACCATACATTATTCGAATCTTAAAACGGTGTGCTTAATACACTGAGCGGACGTACGCCATCGAGGCCGGACGTATGGTCAGTGGGTAGAGCACTAGTTTTTGAGTTTCACATGTGTATGCTTTAGCCTAGCTACATTTTTAGGTTAAATAGAGCCTAGAATGACGGTGTATTGTATTCGTTATGACAGGACTTAGCTTCGTCGGAAGATTCGCTCGAATGTGCGAGGTAAGTAAACACTTACACCCTTTTTACGTAGAAGGTGGGATATGCCAGTTGACTGACTACGAGTATGATATGAGCATGCCTACTTTCTGTAATTACTCAGTAACTGCATTATTAATTAATTTTTAAGATGCATCGTAAGACATGATACACCGGTACGTGAGGTATAAACTGCCATGGGCTTACTATATAGACTGCATATTATGGTCAAATGTGTGTGTTATACGGGGTTTTGAATCCATTGGTTTCGTGACCCTGGTGTAACCATTCCCAATTGTTTGGTCACTATAGGACGGACGTCATTAGTTAGTGTGGGCCACTCGAGGTCGGACTCGATCGTGCCACTAATGTTACGTACGGTATGTTGTACAATGGCTGGAGCATTAATATTGTATTATAGGTCCCTTGGGACAGCACCAACCCTACTGAGAAATGAATTATAATATCTCGGGTAGACCATGTATGTGAGTTATAAATTATAATGCATTAGCCTTTTTCTGCATCAAAACGATTAGGTAATTATCGCCGGTTCTATACCATAAGCTTTGAAAACCTAAAACCTATCAAATGCTGTATTAACGGAGGTAATGCCCTCTTTTGGTTACTATTCAACTTGCACATTTACTTTCATTAATTAGGCTCATGTCATACCTAAGTGTGAGGTTTACTTACTAAGTCGTTAGACTTACGCGGTTATTATTCTTTAGGTAACTTGGTTTGTTGCTATGGAAGTGGCAAGAGATGCTACTATTTAACTGGTTGTGCTTTACATATAATTACAGGTTTGTCTTTACTATTTAGTGGCTCCATGTTCTTACTTGATGAATTATAGTGACTCAGATTTATTCACATTTCCTTGCTTTTACTCTAACAGTTTTATAAGGGTGGTTTCCCATTTGGTCACAAGTTGGCTTAAATGGGTAAATTGCCAGTGACTCCACCGGATTAGCCGAAGCTAATTTTGGGGGTGTTACAGAAGGGACCTATTATTGTATGGTACCTCAATGCTAGCAATGCTCACTTTTGAGATGCTACACCGGCATCGAGGCCCCGACAGAGGAGGACGACCAGAGCAGATAGAGCATCCACCTCTGCTAGCCAGGAGGAGAGGCTAAGTAGGATGAAGGCTACCCTCCAGACTTATGGGTAGGCGATTCAGAGCCTCACGCAGACCGTTCAGGAGATGCGGGATCAGTTGATGGGACCCCTTGATGTCTGGGACTACGGCATCCACAGTTTTCACTTCAGCCGAGGTAGAGGGAGTCCTAGCGCGAGGGGGAGTCCTAGCATGAGAGGGAGCCCTAGTGCTCGAGGGAGCCTTAGAGGGAGAGCGAGTCCGAGTGCATGAGGGACGCTGGGACGAGGTTCCGACAAGCCGACTCCGAGGAGGCGATCTCGCTCCTAGTTGTTGTTTCCTTGATATGCTACCTTTTAGTTTGTTGTGGTAGATTTATTTATTTATTGTTGTTGTTGTTGTTTCAGTTAAGTCCACCACGATGGTGGCAATTTTGGGATGTATCATGCTACAGCTTCAGTCCACCATTTTTAGGGTGGCAATTTTGTCTTGTACATATTTATGATTGTTTATGTTTGCTAGTTTGGTGTGATGCAAAGCTTGTTGACCTGTTTTACTCCTTCTTTCAAAGTTGCAAATTTTACTTAGTACGTTTTCTTGTCGTTTTAAAATTGCAAAGTTTTTTTTATTGGTGACATCTTCTCTTTTTCTAAACCATGGAATTGTGAAACTTAAAAAAAAATAAAAAATAAAAAATAAAAAAAAACACCGGATGTTTTACCTTTGGTTTGAAAACACGAAATTTCGAGGACGAAATTTCTATAAGGAGGGGAGAGTGTAATACCCCGATAAAAACAAACTTTTTTACTAAACAAAACCTTGTCCGTTGAGAGCATGTAACAAGGCCTTCTATAAAGCCGCTTAGACGAGACCCAAGATCCCTAGCGTTATAATCACCCTTTGAACCCTTAGAAAATAGAAACCAAACACTGACTCTCAAGAGGTAGACGTACACTAGGTCAGCCAAATGTATGCCCTTGTCTGTAGTGTGGACGTACCGGGGGGGGGGGGGGGGGCCCCGGTTNTATAAATACCCACCCCCACCTCTCATTTCTCACACCCATTTCCACGTTTTAAGAGAGAATTTGGTGAGAAAGAGTGCTTCAAGGAGGAGTTTCTAAGGAGGGGAGACCATGTCCATGCTCAGCTTTGGGGTAATCCTTGTTTCCCTTGTATTTAATACTGTTGTAGCCTTGGTTTATGCCTTGTTGAGTTTCCCAAAGTGTTCATCAAGTTTCTTCTTAAAAATGATAATGCTTTGAAAGGACACTATCAAAATCCCATTGTGTTGTGATTTCTTACGTTATATGTGCTTTTTTATTAGCTTAGAGAAGGTTTAGAGGTCTAGAAGTGCTCTAGGAACCATGCACTATTTGAATCTTAAAACGGTGTGCTTAACACATTGAGCGGACATACGCCATCTAGGCCGGACGTACGGTCAGTGGGCAGAGCACTAGTTTTGAGTTTCACACGTGTATGCTTTAGCCTAGCTTAGGTTAAATAGGGCCTAGAATGACGGTGTCTTGTATCCGTTATGACATTACTTAGCTTCATCGGAGGATTCACTCGAATGTGCGAGGTAAGTGCTCTAGGAACCATGCACTATTTGAATCTTAAAACGATGTGCTTAACACATTAAGCGGACATATGCCGTCTAGGCCGGACGTACGGTCAATGGGCAGAGCACTAGTTTTGAGTTTCACAGGTGTATGCTTTAGCCTAGCTACATTTTTAGGTTAAATAGGGCCTAGAATGACGGTGTCTTATATCCGTTATGACAGGACTTAGCTTCATCGGAGGATTCGCTCGAATGTGCGAGGTAAGTAGATACTTACATCATTTTTACGTAAAACGTGAGATATGTCAATTGACTGATCACGAGTACGATATGAGCATGCTTACTTTCTGTAATTACTTGGTAACTTTGTTATTAATTAACTATTAAGATGCATCGTAAGACATGGTACACCGGTATATGCAGTATAAATGGCCATGGGCTTACTATATAGACTGCATATTATGGTCAAATGTGTGTGTTATACGGGGCTTTGGATCCATTGGTTTTGTGATCCTGGTGCAACCATTCTCAATGGTTCGGTCACTATAGGACGGACGTCATTAGTTGGTGTGGGCCACTCGAGGTCGGACTCGATCGTGCCACTAATGTTACGTACAGTATGTTGTGCAATGGCTGGGGCACTGACATTGTATTATAAGTCCCTCAGGACAGCACCAACCCTGCTAAGAATGGGTAATATCTCGGGTAGACCATGTATGGGAGTTATAACTTGTAATGCATTAGCCTTTTTCTTGTAGATAATTATCGCCGGTTCTACACCATAAGCTTTGAAAACCCTAAAATCTATTAAATGGTGTATTAACGGAGGTAATGCCCTCTTTTTGGTTATTACTCAAATTGCACGTTTACTTCCATTAATTGGGCTCATGTCATACCTAAGTTGTGAAGTTTACTTACTAAGTCGTTAAACTCACGCGGTTATTATTCTCTAGGTAATCTGATTTATCGCTCTGGAAGTGGTAAGAGATGCTACTACTTGATTGGTTATGCTTTACTTATAATTACAAGTTTGTGTTTACTATTTAGTAGTTCCATGTTCTTGCTTAATGAATTATAGTGACTCAAATTTATTTATCTTTCCTTGCATTTACTCTGACAGTTTTATAAGGGTGATTTTCAGTTTGGTCATAAGTTGGCTTAAATGGGTAAATTGCCAGTGACTTCACCGGATTAGCCGAGGCTAATTTTGGGGGCGTTACAAAAACGTAAGGCGTTTAAAATTAGGATTTAAAATGCACTTAATCTTTAATAGGAAAAAAATATATGACTTCTATAAACAGGCTAAGGGGTATTTATTTTATTTTTATTTTTTTTTAAAAAAGCACTAATTTTAAATCAAAATCACGATTGTGCAAAACAAATATTTGAAAAAAAAATAAAAAACTTTTTAACATGTTTTATTAAACACTTTTGCAATTTTAAAAATGACAGAAATTTTCTCCAAATCAACCAGTCGGGTTTAAATATCCTTCAACTTTTTTTTTTTTTTTTTAATGTTATGCTCTAATCCATTTAAAACAGTGTCAAGTGTGTGTAAACATTTAAAATGTATATTAAATTCTTAAGGTCATTATTTACAGTTTAGACTAAAGTTTTAAATATTTATAGACCCTTGTACTATTTTAAATGAGCTGAAATTTCTGACATTTTAAAAATATAATTTTTATAATCATACTTATTAAAAATGCAATACTAACCGGCAGTTTCCACCTGGTAAATGGTATGATGAAAACAACTCAAACCGCGGTGGTTACTTAAAACAAAGTCATCACACCCATAACCCCGCCAATTACGCAGCTTGTCTGCATCCTCTTCAACCCCCCACTGGCCATTTCATATCAGAGAGAGAGAGAGAGAGAGAGAGAAGAGAGATATGGAGGAGCATGATGAGGAATCGGCGGTGGGATCGGAGGAGTATTTGTTCAAGATAGTGCTGATTGGGGACTCAGCAGTGGGGAAGTCGAACCTCCTGTCCCGCTTCGCTCGCAACGAGTTCGATACAAACACCAAGGCCACCATTGGAGTGGAGTTCCAGACCCAGTTGGTGGAAATCGACGGCAAACAAGTGAAGGCCCAGATCTGGGACACTGCCGGCCAAGAGCGCTTCAGGGCCGTCACCTCCGCTTACTACAGAGGCGCCGTCGGTGCACTCCTTGTTTACGACATTACTCGCCGGACTACCTTTGACAGCGTCACCCGCTGGCTCGATGAACTCACCAGTAAGTTAACACTCTACTTATTTTTTTTCATTCTCTCGTTTCTCAATAAATCAGGAAAATTACCCATTTATAATAATATAGGATATGTGATTTTTTAGCTATATATATAAAAAATTTATTAATGCAAAAAAGGTGGAAGTATATTATCTAAAATCTAATTTTGTCACCAAGTTCTTGCTGGAGTTTATGGAGATAGTGCAAAAAAAAAAAAAAAGAAAGTAAAACGTAAATTAAAAATGCCTCTAGCTAGTTATTCTGATATTTTGCTAAATAATCTCTGCCTCAAATGGTATATTCTCTTCCCATGAGAATGATGAGGTTGTGGGTTTAAGGCCACGAGCTGTATATGTAATTTAGCAATAAAAAAATACAAGAAATTTACTCCAAAAGGCATATTCTTCCTTCTTTCAGAGCATTGTTTCGAATCTTGTGTCATTGCATATGTAATTTGTAAGCAAAGTTTGAATTGGATTAATGCAGCTCATTGTGACAGCGCAATGGCTAGAATGTTGGTTGGGAACAAGTGTGATTTGGAGGATATTAGAGATGTAAGTGTAGAGGAGGGCAAAGGGCTTGCAGAAGCACAAGGATTATTCTTTATGGAGACATCTGCACTGGATGCTACCAATGTTCAAGCTGCATTTGAGGTTGTTATCCGGGAGATTTACAACAATATCAGCAGAAAAGTCCTCAATTCTGATTCTTATAAGGCTGAATTGTCGGCAAATCGAGTAAGCTTGGTTAATGGTGCAGGCTCATCATCCAAGACAAGTTCTTTCAATTTCTCTTGTTGTTCTAAATGATCTAATTAATTAATTAATATTATGTTGTTTCAGTTTTATGTTTCCCCACAGATGATTAATTACTTTTGTCTCTCCAGGGGCCAGTTTATTTTTATTGGTTCTGGAGTTTTCTTTCATCAATGAATCTCTTTATAGACAGGTTTGTACTTGCAAGTTAAAAATTTATTTTCCTGTTTTCAAAATTATGAGGTTACTGGGATTTGCAACGCAATGCAATGTTCTGAAACTAGCAGCCTTCATGTGATGGCCTTCATGTGATGGAATTATGAATATATACATATATATATATATATATGTTGGTTCCATCATAGGGAGCTCTTGTCCATAACATATGTGGGTAATTATTTCCCAGTTTTGGGCAGTTGGAGCTGGCTGGTAGATATTGATGACGACGATGACCTACGGTTACAGGGTTCGACAAGTCACTAATGGTGGTGCTCCGTTGATCGTTAGGGACAACCGGCTAGCGGCAGCGGAACTTTCGAGCTCTTTCCCAAACTTCTCTTTTCCAGATTTTAACATACCTCCATCGTTGGCTAGAGAAACATTTTCTTTTCACCAATTGGTAGGTAGGTAATACACTCTAGTTAGTTGCCTTTTCAATCTTCAAAAAGATTGTGAATCTTTGACTTACCCAAATGGACGAAAAAAAAAAGGGAGAAAAGAGACCAAAAGAAATCCTTTTCTCAAAGCTGCTCATATCGGCTGAGTTGACTCACCTTTTTCCCCCCCAGAGAATACTTGAAAACTTGTTTGTACCAGAAGAGAATGAATATTCTGCACCTCATTTAAACTTTATAGATAATTGATGACACTGCAAGGGTTAAGCATATTAGAATATCTCCACATTCAGGACCATAGGAGCAAAGTGCATAGATGGCCTGTAGTCATCATACTGATTAGCACTAGCAGCACATCAGCCTCTGCTTAATCAAGGTGGGTGCATTTAAGATCGGGATTTTACAAGAATAATTTGCATTTTTAAAATATATCACAAAATGTAAGACGTTTAGCATTGCAATTTAAAAATCACTTAATCTAAATTAGGAAGAAAATAATGCGATTTCTATAAGCATTCTAGGGGCTGCTTATTTGAAGGAAAAAGAAAAGAAAAAAAAGGTGAATTTAAACCAAAATCATGATTTCGCATAACAAATATTTGATAAAAAAATAATTTTTAACATGTTTTACCAAACGCTTTTACAATTTTATTAAAAATCAACGATTTCAAAAACGTAATTTTTAAAATCGCACTTATTGAAACGGACCTTCAATATGCTTAAATCCACAATATGTTAGATAAATTCTTGAAATAATAGATGACAGTGTAATGGACTACCAAAATCTACTATCTGTACACCCAGGACAGAAGGCAGGGCTTAGATAAACATATGAACTTTAACAAGACGCCTAAGCAAGCTCTTTGCCTCCAAATATCATACATAGAATAGACAAATGTCCGGCCATCTGCTAGAGGAACCTAATAAGATGATTTAACTCTACATTCAAAAATGGCCGCTAATGGAAACAGCAAGGGGACATTCTTCTATCCAACTCTTAGTTCTTGAAATATGTATTCATGGAAATATGGAGAAAGCAAATGCAGATTCTCAGGGCTTCCTCAAGGCAGATGCTGCACCCATGACAACAGCCAAAACAATGCCAAGACCAGCACCAACCGAAGCCCCCACAGCTGCGGCTGTTAATGAGGATGCCTTGGCTTGAGAATCTCTTCTTGCATCCATTACCATCGCGCGTTCTCGTGCCAGTTCCACCAGAAGTCTATCTCTACCAAGTTCCTTTAATTTGAACAAGAAAAAAAATGAAAAGAAATAAAGTAAACTGTAATCTTTGATCATAAGCATATCAAATAAATAAAGAGTAGAAACAAAAGCCATAGTACATATAACATACATACATACATACTTTGCAAGCTTGTGATATATTGACCTCATCTAAAGTTAAACCAACATATCACAAGCTTGCAAAAGTATGACCCTCAGCGACAAAAATCACAAAGATCTCTCTCTAAATAAATAAATGCCCAACTTCATTTTTTGACCTTTCTTCCAGCTAATCACTTGATCAGAAATCTAAATACTACCCAAATTCTATTTTATCATTGAAGACGTACATCCAGAAACCTAAGTTCTCACCATCAATATGAAGATATGCAATTCAATCTGTTAGAAGAGATATTAGGGTTTTGAGTCATTAGGGTTTCAAGGGTAGTTCGGACTTTATGTCATTATGGTTTAGCCTATATATTTGGTTATTTGTATTAGGTCAAATAAGATTGAATAATATTAAGAGGCAGCAGCCTCCATCTCTTTCTCTTTCCTATAAATCTTAACATGGTATCAAAGCCAAAAGGTCAAGTAGTTTAACATGGTATCAAAGCTTGTTTCGATTATTGGATAATCTATCGTTCGGTTTTTTCTCTTGTTGGCGACAGCACTGCCCGTGTGGGCTAGCCCACACGGGCAATACCTTTGTAGATCTCTATAGCAGTTTTTTTTTGTTCTTGTTTTATGGAGACCGGAACACCTTCCAATGAGAAAAAAAAAATGTTTGTTTTTGGTGTTTTGTGATGCTGGCCGGTGTGTTTTGTTGTGGTTTTCTGTCTTATCTGTGGTGGCTGGCGAAGTTGCAGCAGCCATTGAGAAAAAAAAAAAAAAATTCCAGCTGATTGATGTTTGGGTTGTTGAAACGTTGATCTGTGTTCAATGCTTGAGTCTGTTGTTGCTGTTTTTTGAAATGGCCGACCTATTCTGTCTTCTCCGGCAAGTTCCGACGATACTCTGGTGAGGCTCCGGCGAGCTTCCAGTGACTGTTTCTGTTATGTTTTCAGTGTTTTTCTTTTTATTTTTAGGTACTGCCGGCATGTTTTGTGTGTTTCCGGCCAGTTTTGAAGCTCCGACGAAGTTCTACATTTTCCGGCGAGTCTCCGGCGAATCTTGTTGGTTAATCATTTGAAAATGTAATTGTTGTTTGTTGTTGGTGATTGATGTATCCGACCGGCCTTGGATTTTCCGGCAAGAACCAATCAAGTGATCGTTGCATCCGACTGGCCTTGGTGTTTTTTGGCGAGAACCAATCCCAAGATCGTTGAATCCGACCGGCCTTGGATTCTCTGGTAAGAACCAAATCAAGTGATCGTTGCATCCGACTAGCCTTGGTGTTTTTCGGCGAGAACCGATCAAATGGTTGTTCAAGTTTCCGACGAGTTTTCGACCGGCATTGAAGTTTTATTTAATTATCTTATTGTTTGTATTGTGAACTCTAAGCTATTCCAGCTTGAGGGGGAGTATTAGAGTATGTTGTTTTTTGTTTGCTTGTACCTTCCAAGCTGGATTCATATGATGTATATGCTTCAGTTTGAGGGGGAGTGTTAGAAGAGATATTAGGGTTTTGAGTCATTAGGGTTTAGCCTATATATTTGGTTATTTGTATTAGGTCAAATAAGATTGAATAATATTAAGAGGCGGCAGCCTCCATCTCTTTCCCTTTCCTACAAATCTTAACATGGTATCAAAGTCAAAAGGTCAAGTAGTTTAACACAATCCAACCATACCAATTAAATGTTGCTCCATTAAGGATCTATATGAGAAAAAGAACCCTGATCACATTATGGTTTTTCATGGAAATCTAGTGGGCAGATTATTGTCTGAGAACCATAACATAACACTAAATTTCTGTTGAATATTTTTTTTGGATAAGTAATGTTATATAGAAAACGCGCAGAGGGGCGCAACCCTAGTACACAAGAAGTATACAAGAGAACGCCTAAAGGGGGATAGAGAAGAGAAGGAGAAAATCAGAAAAAGAAATCACACGAGGGGCAAGCCAAGCTGCCGCCCATGTGAATAAAGTAATGAAAAAGAAATGTAAAAGATCCTCCAAGCTCCTTTCGGAATCCTCGAAAAACCTCTCATTTCGTTCGGACCAAAGGCACCACATGATACAAAGCGGAACCATTTTCCAAACCACGGCGCTACTAGAGCGACCCCCTGACCACCAACACTGCAACAGATTCACCACCCCCCGGGGCATAGCCCATGCCAAGCCAAAACGAGAGAAGAAAGCGTTCCATAAGAATTGGGCACACTCGCAATGAATAAGGAGGTGATCAATAGACTCCTCGTCCTTCTTGCACATACCACATCTATTAATCAAAACCATATTCTTCTTCCTCAAGTTGTCCAAAGTGAGAATCTTACCAAGAGCAGCCGACCAAACAAAAAAAGCCACCCTTGGCGGAGCCTTGGTGCGCCATATGCTCTTCCAAGGAAAAGGGAAGCTAACATTCGAAATAAGAATGTTGTAGAAGGATCTCACCTCAAACTTCCCCTTCTTATTCGGAATCCACCACATTTTGTCAACCCCACCATTCAAAGTAGACGAATAGAGAAGGCTATAGAAAGGAGCCAAGTCTTCCACTTCCCAATCATTCAGCGAACGCATAAACGAAACATTCCACTGCTGCGAACCGCTCAACAAATCAAGATTATCCGCAATGGAGGCCTCTTTGTTGCACGCTAAACTGTAAAGTCCCGGGAACGCCTCCTTAAGAGACGAACTCCCACACCACACCTCCCCCCAAAAGCTGATTCTGGAACCATCACCCGGGATAAGTCTTATATGACTAGAGAAGCAGTGCCACTCCATACAAATGGCCTTCCAAAGACCCATCCCATGAGGACCAGCTCTAACACGGGACCGCCACCCCCCTCTCTCTGACCCATACTTGGCCTCCACCACTTTCCTCCAACAGGCTTCAGGTTCGCTTGCGTACCGCCACAACCACTTACCAAGTAAAGCACGATTAAAGCATCGCAAATTTCGGATGCCTAAACCCCCTTCCCGAATAGGCAAGCAAACCTTCGGCCAATTGACCAAGTGAAACTTAAATTCATCTCCAACCCCTCCCCAAAGAAAGTTACATTGGATCTTCTCAATGTGCTTAGCAACCGCCGCTGGAATAGGCAAGATCGACAAGAGATAAGTAGGAAGGTTAGACAACGTACTTTTTATAAGAGCAATCCGACCCCCCTTGGAAAGATACATCCTCTTCCAACTGGCTAAGATTCGGATAGACTTTTCCACCACCCCATTCCAATTCGCCTTATCTTTAAACCGAGCCCCCAAAGGAAGACCCAAATAAGGAATAGGCAAAGTACCTACTTCACACCCCAACACCTCCGCCAAAGACCCCACATTGCTCACTTCCCCCACCGGCACAAGAGTCGACTTAGCCAAATTGACCTTGAGGCCCGAAACAAGCTCAAAACAAATAAGCAACTCATCAATGGCTTGCACCTGATCCAAAGAAGCCCCACTAAACACCAACGTGTCATCCGCAAACAATAAATGCGAAATGATAACCTGCTCACTCCCCCTGGTGCCCACGGCAAAACCTGAGAAAAGACTATGGTCCACCAAGGCCTTGGCCATTCTACTAAAGGCTTCCATCACAATCACAAAAAGGAAAGGGGAGAGAGGATCACCTTGCCTCACCCCTCTCGAACTATTGAAGAAACCAGCAGGCGAGCCATTAATCAAAACAGAAAAAGAGGCAGAGGAAATACAACAAGCAATCCAAGAGCACCATTTCTGCCCAAACCCACATCTCCTTAGAAGGTATAACAGAAACTCCCAATTGACATGGTCATAGGCCTTTTCCATATCTAGCTTGCAAAGCAACCCTGGAACCCCAGACTTCAAACGAAAATCCAAGCTTTCACTGGCTATGAGCACCGAATCTAAAATTTGTCTGCCCTTCACAAAAGCATTCTGAGGAGTGGAAATAATGGTATTCATGACCAGTCTTAGCCTATTGGCCAAGACCTTAGAAATTATCTTGTAAATCCCACTAACAAGACTTATAGGGCGGAAATCCTTGAGCTCCACAACCCCCGGCCTCTTAGGAATGAGGGAAATAAACGTGGCATTCAGACTCTTCTCAAACTTACCACGGTCATGGAACTCAGAGAAAACTGCCATGATGTCCACTTTCAACACCTCCCAACAAGCTTGAAAGAAGGCCATAGAGAACCCATCTGGCCCTGGGGCTTTATTCCCATCCATACCAAAAATAACTGCTTTCACTTCCCTTTCAAGAAAAGGAGCTTCAAGGGAGGAAGCTTCACCAACAGACAAAGAGTCAAACTCCAAATCATCCAACCTAGGTCTCCACGATAAGCTTTCGGCGAACAAAGACTCATAGAAGCTGGCTGCATGTTCTCTAATGACATCCGGATTTGAAGACAAGGAACCATCTATAACAAGAGAATCAATAGAATTAAATCTCTTATTCGAATTGGCCATCAAGTGAAAAAATTTTGTGCACTTATCTCCCTCCTTAAGCCACTTGACTCTAGATTTCTGCTTCCAACTGATTTCCTCTTGAAGAAGCGCTCTTTCAATGTCCCTGCAAAGCATTCTTTTTCTCTCCATCACCTCCTCGCTTACGCCACCCCCTTCTATAGCTAGCTCTAGAGCCTTCAACTCAACCATCCTCTCCTTGACAAGAACACCTACATTGCCAAACACAGAAGTGTTCCAATTCTTGATGTCTCCCTTGAGAGCCTTAAGTTTCTTGGCAAGAATGAAACTAGGAGTTCCTTGAAACTGATAAGAAGCCCACCAGCCTCTAACTTTATCCACAAAACCTTCCTCTTTCAGCCACATGTTTTCGAATTTGAAGGATTTTCTTCCCCCCTTATTTCCACCACATGCTAGAATAATGGGAAAGTGATCCGAACACAAACAAAGCAGCCTCTTTTGGAGAACATCTGGATGTCTAGCTTCCCAATCAGGAGAAACCAAGAAGCGGTCAATTCTAGACCAAGACCGACTATTGGACCAAGTACATAAGCCCCCGGCAAGAGGAAGATCCATGAGACCTCTCTCAAAGATGAAGTCCGAGAACTCCCTCATAGCAGAACTAATGCGTCTCCCTCCGGACCTCTCACTAGGAAACCTAATAACATTGAAATCACCCCCAATACACCACGGCAAATCCCACCCACACAATAACCCTGTCAATTCATCCCATAACAGCCGTCTATCCCAATCGCCATTTGGGCCGTAGACCCCTGCAAAGGCCCACTCAGAGCCATCCACCACATTCTTGAAGGAGCAAGCCGCCACAAAATCCCCCACTTCCGTATCCAACCTAGAGACCACCCTCTTGTCCCACATCAACAGAATGCCCCCAGCCGCCCCAATAGCAGCCACATAACACCATCCCACATAAGGACAACCCCAAATACTGTTAATATCCCTTCTGGTAATGAGCTCCATCTTAGTCTCCTGCAAGCACACAATGTCCACCCTCCATTGACGAAGTAAGTTTCTCACCACCAATCTCTTCTCCGGGCTATTCAAACCCCTCACATTCCATGAAAGAATGTTGCACTTCATAACATTAATCGGTTCCCCCTTCCCTTATTTCTGCCACGGGAAACACTCTCACTTCCCCCCTCATAATTAACCCCCGAATACAGATTAGCAAGCTCTCTCAACCCTTTCTTACCCTCCTGACTTCCCCCCACTGTTTTCTTATTAACCTTCTTCGGCCTACCCGCCAAAATAAGAGCAAACGCTGCCCTGAGTTTCTCAAAATGACCATCACAAGACACACCCATAATACGGCTAGTGGCCATAATTAACTCTACTTCTTTCTCTGCTGCATGAGGCCCACTAGACTCGCCACCCCCCAAGGCCTGACTCCAGTTCAGCGGAGTAGGCTCCTCCTCCACATACGGAACCATAATTAAACCAGGAGAAAAAGACTGCTGCATCAACACGGACTCCCCTTCCCCTTCGTTTTGAGCAACACAACACACAGGAAGAGAATAATCAGCTACCCCCTCCCCCCCTGAGCCACTGGAAACATCACTGTCCAGATCAGAGTCACGCGGAACCCATGGCACCAGACTTCCATCTTTTATACCTGAAATGAGCTCCTCGGCCACAAGACTACCTCCTGTCATCGCCTGAACAAACTTCCCATGCAAATCGTCCCCTGCCGGCAGACCCATCAGGTTGTCGTAAGGATCGGGGACCAAGAACGAGATCTCCGGCGAGGAACCGGCCACCTCAAGGCAACCCAAGCAACCAGGCGCTACCATCGGCGTCGTCTGGGGCTCTGGCTCCACCTCACCATCAACGAAACCCATTCCACAGTTCCGAGCACTAGACGCTGTTGCCGAAGCTCCCCTCCCGGCGGTACCCATCTCCTTGCTGACCCACTTATATTTGCCCAGGATGGACGGCGAAGCAAAGCCAACCGCTACCGCCGACGACGAGGCCCCCGCCGACGAAGACACTCCCACCTGAAACTTGCAAGGCTCCAGAAAACCCGATCCATGAGTGGGCTTAGACCCTGTCGCTGGCTCCACTCCACCGCTCTTCTTGTTTTTCTTTTTCTTTTTTTTGTTTTTTTTGGGCTTAGGCCCAAACGGCTGCGCTCCTGGATCCCCCGTGTGCACCTGACTACCCGACGCGCCCAAAAGATCCACTTTCGGTCCAGTGAAGCCCAACAAGCCCAAAGCTGAGTCCATCCTCTTGATGCCCCCTTCCACCTCACTCTTCAACCCTGTCAGCACCCTCTTAATTGCAAGCAACTCCAAGCGTATGCTCGACGTAGGTTGCCCATCCCCTACTAGCTCCTCACGTCCTATCAGCCGCTCCAACTCTGACTTCTCATAAATCGAGGAGTTCAACGTCTTACTAAGGGTCGAGCTGGTCACCGGACGACGCGGCGTGCACGCCGGAGACCTCCCAGCCAGCTCCGCGCAGACCGCTGCCTTGCCTGAATCGCGAAGACCCACCGCCGTGACTAAACCATCGCCGTCCTTCAACATCAGCACCTTGGCCCCATCCCCGGTTTTCGCCAATGTCCGCTCGTGGCCCATTGCCTTCCCTGAGTTCCAAGTACCCATCACCGGAAAGTGTCCAGTCCCGGCCTTCTTCGTCTTCTCCAGGCATCCAACACCTGCTCCGGTGTTGCCGTTGCGTGGGACTTCTTGGGCTTCTCTAGACCGAGCTTCCTTCATCCACAGAGGGACCCTAGCAATCGGCTCCGAATATGCATTAATACATTCCTCCGACTGATTCTGTGACATGCCAACCACCTCAGCGAAACTCCGTCTCCCAGTTACCAACTCACTCTCCTGGACTTTACGCAGCACACGGAAAGAAGCATTGGCCCGACTCACATGAACCTTAAGACGTTCCCAACCTTGTCCATAACGGCCCTCAGGGATTATTACTGATCCACACCTTCTTCTTCCATCATACTCCTCTATCGACAGGAAGTTGCCATTCCGATTAGAACGCTTTTGAGCCATAACCCTGGGGTACCCTGCTCTAGCTTGGTCCCAAAAAACCTCAGAATGATCCCCCTTCACCAGCTCCTCACCCTTGCGATCCAGCCAGGCGAGCTCATCCTTCAGCAAGAAAATGGACCTCTGTCTCTTACCATTTCTTTCATAAAATCTTGCCCCATACGCCCCATCTTTGATCAACAATTCAAAATCCTTCGATTCAACCTTCCACTTCCAAGAACCAGCCATTCCAACTTACAGCCAGCCCCCAAAAAAAGTCCCACTACCCTCACGCGCCACCCACTCACCTTGACTCGAATATTGTTTCTATCATACCCATTTTGTTGGGTCTCCATTGATATTTATAGTTAAACTTTACACAGGTTTGTTACAAGGATAAGAACAACATTTAAACTCTACAGGAGGTAAGAGTTATAACGTATCTCTTATCTCATCTCACACACTATGACTTATCTCTTATCACTTTACTACTTGAACTTGAACTCTGTCTTGGGTTATCTTTACTGTAGAATTATTCGTGTGCTTCAACACATACGAATTGCATCAGACCTAGACAGGATGTTCCTACACATTTTCCACCTTTTTGCTGTGGAATTTATATGTCCAGCCAAAGATTTATTTTGTGTACAACATACATTTCAAGTTAAACAGATAGCAATTGACAGAAAAGGTTGTCTGAGTAGATTAGAAATAATATTAAAATGAAGTACTTATCCTTTCCATCCACATTTGCTTGTCAGGCACATGTTAGTACATACTCCCCAAAGTGTTAAAGATAATAAAAGTATAATGTGAGTGTCTTGTTTTTTGTCACTGGAAGTTCATGCAGTAAGTACTCTTATCTATCAGATCACAGTTCTTCAGGTACTTAACTCTATGATTCTCTCATAGAAACAAAAGAAATATTAATAACCATGTTCGTTAAAAACATACAAATGTCAATACATAAATACAGTGTGTGTGTGAGATTACCATGCCCCTTCCATGCACAAATTTGTGCTCATAGACTCATAGTCATAATCCCACAAGAGCATTTGTGCCCTTGTCTGTTAGTGCAATATAAAAATTAAAATGAACGATTTTTACCTGTAAAGATGCCTCCTCATGGCTCCGAAGCACACAGTGGACTAGCTGACACAGAGAGGTGACACCCTCCACTGGAAGGACAATATCTTTCTTCTGGAAAGGCCTCCGAACGAGATTAATTGGGGCAAAAAGAAATTTTTGAGCACCCATCCTCCCATCAGAATCTTCACCAGTTGCACCCAAAGACAAAGAAGCACTTGCAGCACCTGGCATAACATATGGACAGGAATTGATAACTCCAGTTGTGCTTAAAGATGCTTGGTATGCCTGCACAACAGCATCAACTGCTGCTTTTTGTTGATGTGCACTGACAGAAAATTTATTTGTTATGGCAAGGACCCAAGGGATTCCAAGTGATTTGGCCTCATCCAACAGAAGTGAAAGGACTGGCTTTTGTTGTGACACATCTGAGTGATTGTATCGAGGTATTTTATGGGACAGGTTATGCACAAGAACAATCAAATCTGTCTTCCGACTTAGGTCACGAATTCCCATCCATAGTTCATCCTTGAAATGAGAAATCTCCCTATTCAGATCCTGCAGTACCATAAAAGTAAAAATAAAAAATAAAAAATAGCGGAAAGAAAGTAAGGACATATTTGGAATTAAAAACACGCCTGTGAGCTGCGCTTGTCATATGGAAATGGGAACTTACCTTGTATATCAAGGAATGTGCAACAGCCAGCTGGCAATGAGGCCAACTATTGAATAATACTCATTCATTATAACTAATATCAATATTTCCGAATACAGCAGTGAACAACTAAGGACATTGATGGGTTTATGTGGGACCTTGGGTTCAAATCAAACTATCAAGAAAAAAAATTGATCAAAATACACATATTTTGTTACGCTTCCTATTCTCTTTCTCCTTATTCATTAAGTAACATTTGGTTAAGAACACTACATATGCAAGTTGTACGATATACCATGAAAAATAAACATTTCTTCATGTCCTTTTTCCTTTTTTTGCTTCTTTTCTTTTCGAGGGAGGGGAGTGATACTGATAAAGAATTTGAATTTATAAGGTCCAAGACTTAGGTTCAGCCATCATCCTTAACCATAAAAAAAGTAGACTCATAGTGAAGCAATAATATATTCTACGACATTCAGATGCTAATAATATAGCAGTGACACAAGTAACTGGCCATCAACATCAAAAGGGAAAGGGGCCGATTGAGGTGGTGTTTGGCGGAGGAAACAGTTCAGCTGATTTTTTTTTCGTAAAATAGTGCACCAGAAAAATGTTGTAGTATGATACTTGTACGAAATACAGCAAATGCTATATGCCAGCGTTGAGTGGAACATAGAAGAATTATAATTAAAAAAAAAAAAAAAAAAAAAAAGCCCTATAAACAGGAAATATCTTTTACATTACCAAAAGGAATACCTGCAAATTTACCCCTGCTGAATCACAGTAGCATAAACCACCAGCAATACCCTCTTGAACGTCAGCCTCAAGGAGCATATTCTCAATATTGGCGATAGTGTTTACTTTGCTTTGACAGAGTATTGCTTTAAGAAGAGAAGTTTTACCAGCACCCTACAGCCCAACCCACAAGTCATTTCAGTGACAACATAAATAATCAAAACAGGAAATATTTTTATGTATATAATTGGTACCTCAAGGCCAAGCAATTGGACCCTACGAGTTCTGACATGAACCTCTTTAGAGACTGTAGTAAAATCACTGGTGCAGAATATGAAAAAATCACTCAAACCTTCAGGACGGATAAATTTTTCATCACTAAATAATCCTGAAGTTTTTTCATGATTGAGATTAGCAGCATCTGAATCAATAGAAGGAAACATGGGAATCAATGTATCTGCCACGATCTGATGCTTTGGTTGCCTTTTCAATGGTGCTCCAACTAAAACACGCATCTTTTGCAATTCAGGCTCTGCTTCATGATTTGAAGAATAAGTCGCTGAAGGAAAGGATTCCACTCTAGTAGCACACCTGGACAGGACAGACCATACAGAAAGAAATCCATGGAGCACCATTTTTTCAAGAATAAGTCGCATCTTTTCATGATGTGCATATGTGCATGAATGAGTGGACGGTTAGGTGTCCTATTTGCAAAATAGAAACTACCATCAAAATTATATAAACTATAAAAATTTTGATGAATAATAATATTTTTTCTTTTTTCTATGAGTAAACATGATATCATTAAAAGCATAAGGTTTCACCAAGTACATAGGACGTATACAAGAGAAAACACCTAACTAAAAGGAGAAAAATAACAAGGAAATCATGATAACTAATCACCAAAGGAGAAACAAAAGCAACTAATTGAAGAATAAAGACTAAATCTCTTACAGTGTCCTCTCATGATCCTAAAAACTTCTATAATTCATTTTCTTCCATAGATACTACAAAAGGCATGAAGGCACCATCTTTCACACAGTAGCACTCCGAGTGCTGCCAACAATCCACCAACACATAATTTGACTACTCATCTAGGCATAAACCCAAGACAACCCGAATTGATTGAAGAAAACTTCGTAAGGCACAAGCAACCTCATAATGGAGATGAAGATGGCCCACAAACTTCCCATTCCTTTTAACACGTACAACACCAATTGACCACAATGACATGTCAATTCCTAAGATTGTCCATGGTATGAATCTTTCCTAAGGCTGCCTCGAAGGATTCTTACTCCACCAAACACTCTTCCAAGGAAAAATAAAGCCATCATTACTAATCATGACATTGAAGAAGGATCTAACATTGAACAAACCTCTTTTGGAAGGGACCCACCAAAGCTTGTGACACAACACAAAAAGAATTATCACGCAAACAAATCAAGAACTGAAAAGATTTTTTTTTTTTTTTTTGATAAATAAAACCAAATTATTGAAAAGATTTTTTTTTATCGGTAAATATTAATTTATTAAAAGCGCAAGGAGCGCAACTCATGTACATAGGAAGTATACAGAAAGAGCACACAAATACAAGCTTTTAATTTGAAGAAGACACACAAAAATCTAGGAATTCCGCAAGCGTTGAAACTTGCAAAGAATGCCACAAAACTCTCCACGAGAAAAGTGTTTGAAGCACCCTTTCCTTCAACTCTATAATTCCATGTTCACGGTTCTCAAAACTCCATGCATTCCTTTCCCACCATAAGCACCACGTTACACACAAGGGAGCCATTCTCTAAATTTGTAGAACTGTGCAATTACCCCTTTGTCCTCTCCAACTCCCCAAGCATTCCTTCAAACTACCCGGCATCACCCACATATCACGAAACAGCTGACAAACCATATTCCAAACCTCTAAAGCAACTTCACAATGCAATAATAAATGATCAATAGATTCACCACTCTTCTAGCACATACAACACCACTTCGTCACTATAATGTTCTTCTTACGTAGATTGTCGTCCATCGTTAGTATTTTTCCCAACACCGCCGTCCACACGAAAAAAGCCACTCTCGAAGGAGCTTTACTCTTCCAAATAATCTTTCAAGGGCCATCCACCGGTTCCAAATTAACCCTCATCTTATAGTATGACTTCACCTCAAAATTATTTTTCTTCGATGGAATGAACTGAAAAGATAAAGGATTGACATCTCACTAAACAGAAGAATTGGGGTCACTCTAAGGGAATGGTGTCTCACCACAAGAGAAGAGTAATCACAGCTCACAAAGAACAAAATCCATTTATTCATCAATTATAATCTATCCCCATAGGAGTACAAAAATGCACTTCAATCCACTGACTAAAGCCTAACCCTAACCCTAATTTGACTGACTTTGGGCCAAGCCCATTATTGAATTACCAAATAACAAACTCTTAAAATTAAATAAAACCTAAAATTAAATACTAATAATCTAAATAAAACTAAAACACACTCAATTATTTATATTTCGTCCTGCATTAGCTTATCCTCACCGTCCAATCATGAGCCGCCCTAGCAAAACTTACATTCCACTAATTGGAGGCACTAGAAAGCTCCAAGTAAGCCGCAACAGAAACATCCTTAGCACAATCAATACCATATAAATTTGGAAAGGTTTCCTCATGAGTCATCCCCACAACATAGATCATGCTAGAATATAATCTTGGAGTCATCTCCTACCTCAAATCTAGTATGATTTGATAACTTTCCCCAAGCCCTCCTAATATTTTTCCATAACCCAACCCAAGCAACTCATAAGACACCACCCCATCCCACAAACTACCAAATTTAGAATCTACCACAATTCTCTACCAAGCCTCTCTCTCATGCACATAGCGCCATAGCCATTTTCCTGAGAGAGCACAATTGAATATCAGCAAGCTACAGACCCTAACCTTCCCTCAGAGATTAGAGAACAAACCTTGGGCAAGCTTACCAAGTGATATGTAAACTCTTCGCCTAGCCCACCTAAAAAGAATCGTTGAAGGTTCACAATAAAATTTGCAACACCCACAGGGAGAGACAAGAGGGACATGAAGTATGTAGGTAAATTAGAAAGTGTGCTCTTTCTTGTAGTTTGCATGAACGGTTTAGACACATAAGGTTGAGGCTATTCAACTTGTTACGTAGCCTATGTAGCAACCCAGATAAAAGTTCTAGCTACATCTGCGCTATCACATCAAAAGGACGAGCCAATTTGAAACTTTCCTAGAACCCATTATAAAGCCTAGTTTTACCAAATAACTAAGCAATGTGGAACTTAGTACCCATTGATGGAGATCAAGGCACCACTTTGAAGGATCTCGTTCAAGTACCAATTGGGCCAGTTACGAGGGCATGAGCAAAGAAGTTTAAGGATGTACTCAACGGACTCATTCAAGAGTTATGGACTCAAGCAAATTCGTGGAGGCCCATTGAGCATGATCCACGTGGGCAACAAAGAATCGTCACCTTGATTCAGGTTCTAGAAGGATCCGGTCAAGGCTAAGAATTGGCAAGAAATATTTTGGGTCTATTCTAGAAGGATCGGATTGCATGGCTACTCTAGGCGTCCAGCTCTTCTTTCCTATTTTAACTTCTTTCCTATGCTGCATCATTGGTAATGACGCAGAAGGAAAAATAAATAAGTTGAAATTTTAATTATATTTAGGTCTTATTAGTTAATNTAGGTGATGAGTTGAGGGCAAATCCTTTTCAAGAGGAGGGGAATGATGGAGATCAAGGCACAACTTCGAAGGATCTCGTTCAAGTACCAATTGGGCCGGTTACGAGGGCACGAGCAAAGAAGTTCAAGGATGTACTCAACGGACTCATTCAAGAGTTATGGACTCAAGCAAATTCGTGGAGGCCCATTGAGCATGATCTACGTGGGCAACAAAGAATCGTCACCTTGATTCAAGTTCTAGGAGGATCCAGTCAAGGCTAAGAATTGGTAAGAAATATTTTGGGTCTATTCTAGAAGGATCGGATTGCATGGCTACTCTAGGCGTCCAGCTCTTCTTTCCTATTTTAGCTTCTTTCCTATGTTGCATCATTGGTAATGACGCAGAAGGAAAAATAAATAAGTTGAAATTTTAATTATATTTGGGTCTTATTAGTTAATTAGGATATTTATATTTAAATGTATGTTTTATCTATATTTTAAGAGTTATTGTAATGGGCTTGGCCCAAAGTCATCTTATCTAGGGTTAGAAATATTTTATGATTAGATAATGGGCTTAGCCCAAAGTCAGTCAAATTAGGATTAGGTTTTATTTTTGTATCTATTTAAATACTCTTTGTACTACTATGGAGGCAGACATTTTTTATTGATTATTCATAAAACTTGTGAGGTTTATTCTCTTTGGTTCTTTGAAGAACTACTTGAACTTATCGGGATTTCCCGTGGCGTTCATCTCGACTTATCAAACGGAAACTCCACCACCGTTTGTGGCGTCTTCCTTATACCGAGGTTCTTGTTTGTCATAAACAACGGGTCGAGGTCTTCCATTCGAATCTGTCCATAGAACGATCTTGGGTTCCCTTTCGTTGTTGGGTCTCGTTATTCTTGACGGGGTTCACATCACCCATGACTATCTTTACAATACACAAGTGAAGAGCATATTATTCAGGTCAAAAGCTCAAACAGGTGCAGCAAAGAAGCAATTTAATCAAAACATATTATTGTGAATAATGTATTTAGAAGTAAAAAACGTATGACAATAGTCAAAGTATTAAAAGCATTAGGTTTGCAAAGGCAAGTGTAGGTGATCTGAAGATACCGATCATAAATTATGATGATGAGGATGACAATGATTTAAAACGATGACAAACTATCTTCTTTTTTTCCAAGAACAATAGAAGCAGCAAATGCCAGATTGCAATCATAGCCTTGTAAGACCACTCTTGCCGATCATACAGTATGCACAAAATGATGGTAAAATTAATTTACAAAAGACCAAAAAAGAAAGAACATAAAAGGGGGTAGCGGAGGATTTTATGACAATGACAAAGAACAATACCAGTTACCATTCACTTGAGAGTGAACCAGTGTACAGAGATGCAAGCCAAATCCAGTGATATCAACTTTCAGAGGTTCTCCATTCTTCTCACCAGGTACTCCATTCCATCCAAGAGGAGCAATTGAAGTAGCCGTGCGAATAACAGGAGACTCAACAATATGCCCAAGCTCTACAGTGCCTGCAACCGAAAGACCAAGCCACTGTTGTAGGTGTGGAAACTGAGGCAGTGGCTCGATTCCAAAGAAAGATGAAGGACTATCACTCATGCACAGGTCATAGATTCTGCACAAAAGACAAAGCTGCATCAAGTATAATGCTCACATTTCCTGAATTTTCATGCTAATAACGTCAAAAGGTACCCTCCAGAGTTATGTATCTAAAAAATTAGATATCAACCTTCAAGTTCTAGTGATATCCTTCTGCCAACCTACAAGAGTCCAAGTCTGCATAGTTTGGATGTTATTCAGTTATGGCCACTCTAAGGAGATGGTATTGTCATCATCTAATTCCAAATCTGAGAATATCTTTTCAAGTAGACAGTGCAAGAAACAATCACACTTTGAGGATCCAAGTCGTCAAATTTATTGAAGTTGAATGAGGAAAAAAAAGAAAAGAAAAGAAAGAATAAAAGAGATATCAAGAATTAATTGATGATTTTGAACTGTTCCATTTGCTTCAAACACACAAATAAGTCCTATCACCAACCAATAATTTCACTATAAACTTTTAAACCCATCTAAGAAAATTCCTTGGTCTACAACCAGTCCCAATGGATCATGATTTGATTTTGAAAAGGTGACTAACAAAACAGGTTTTCAAGGGACAATTGCAAAATAAATAACATTAGTTCAGAGCTAGATTTATTAACGTAATAGATAAAATTTGAGTGCATACAAGAACTAGCCAGCAATGCAACCATTGACTACCAATCTGGGGGCAAAGGAACAATATACAATCATAACTGAATTGTGATATTGAAAAATGTAATAGGTAAACTTTTGAATCTACAATAATTCACACCTCTGAAATCGAGACCGATATGACTTCATGGAATGTGATTGAAACCGTTCTCTTAATTCCGCAATGACAGATCTGACCTGAAAATGTCTTTGCCAGAAGAAAGTAAACAAAATGAGAGATCCCAGAAGATACTACTATCAGCTACCACTTATGATCATGAAGAACAAAGGATTTATGTCACAGAAATATTAAACGTCTTGCCGCCCCAAAAATAAAAACTAATAAAAAGATGGCTAAACAAAGGAAGCACATACCGATGTCAACTTTGAATACTCTGCACCTGATAGTGGTTCCACTGATAAATTCTCCAAGAGATAAAGCTGTGATAAATAAAAGGCTTCTAGTGAAGTCACCAATACAAAGAACAGACCAATAATTAAAAAGACTAATATAAAGAGCAGAATTAGTAGTATGAAGGTATGTGAAAACAGGAACCCCAATAAAGACAATTAATATGGCAAACAGCATGTGATGATGCCTCTAATATTGGAGAAAGAAAACAGAGATGCACTTTTTTTTGTTGATAAATAACGATTTCATTAAAAACCAATGGGCACACTCAAGTACACAAGAAGTATACGAGAAAAACACCTAACTAGAAAAAGAAAAAATGTCAAAAAAGTCAGCAAAATTAGAAATAAGAAAACAATTATAAGAGGCTATCCACTGGAAAAGGATATAGAAAAAGAAGGCCTTATGCTCCACCACCATCCTCTCACTGTCTCCTATACACACAATCTCTAATACCACAACGTAAAGAACAATAGTTGCCACTGGAATTTACTTTACATAAATTACTCTGGAAGACATTGTCAGACTGGTTTAAGTTACAAGACTTGGGCACCAAATTGTTAGCAAGTCAATAATGCCGCATACACTCCGTAGGAATGGACAGAGACCCCTATGAGAATCAATATACTACAACAAGGCAACCTAATGACTATGAAACAACTAGGACATGCCACCAAAGAAATAATAGAACATGGATTGCTGGCACGTACCAACAATATCAACAACAGAAATTATGTAATATCAGCTAGTTTTCTGATGCTCATGCATGAACTCTATGATGACAAACTACTAAAAGAAAAACAAACGATAAAATGAGTACATTATATATACCTGCCCAAATGGAACATAAGAAGGTAAATAAGGCACTTTGCGCCAGGTCCTACTATCTCCACCTTTAATGCTGCCTTGTTCTTCTAACTTTCTACTTGTTGCTACATCCAGTGGCCCTTTATCAGTGTCAGAAAACGGCTTAAGGGAAATGCCATCTGAACCCTCTTGGATTTCAAGAGACTGTGGTTCAACTACTTCATCTTCAGACAAAGTTGTTGCAACAGAATTAGCTGATAAAGACATTTCTTCAGAGTCAACTCGTTTTCCTGTATATTTACTTAACTGTCTCCTAACACTCTCCAAAGGAACAAGCTTTGAAAGTCTCCAAAATGAACTCTGTACAGGACCCAACCCCAAAACCAACTGCTCTCCATTGTTCTGTTTAAGTTTCTCTATCCCCTCCTCACGTTTTAACATTGATAAATTAGTAGATTCAGCTTCAGCAGGCATTGAGAGAGCCTGTGCATTATAATGATGAAAATATGCTGGAGACAGGATACGAGGCACCAGATCTTCTGGAATGCAGTAACTCTTGAAATAATGTTGCCAGCCTTTACTATTAACATAACTGAAAGAAAATACAATAAAATCAAAACATGGATTTATTATCTTAACCAAGTCAAACCCCCATTATTCAAAAATTACAAAGTTACTAAGAAGATTATCAGAAACCTACTCTCTTAAAGCAGCATTTCCAACTGGGGGCTGGGAGAATGTTATACATTTAACTAAAACCTGTTCACTTTCCTTAGATGATGATGAAGCAGCTATGACCCTCAAAATGGCAAGAGTAGCTAATGCTGCTACCTACAAAGACAAAATAAGTGTAGATGACAGGTATATTATGAGCAATTTTCTTTGATAAGCAAATTAGTTTATTGAAAAGGCCACAAGGTTGCAGCCCAGTAAATTATGTCAATTAATCATACGCAGAGAACTGGCTAAAACTGAAGCAAAACAAGCTAATCAGACTCACTGCTCCACCGAGTGAATGTCCACACAATACAAGCTTTCGCTTCTTCTTCTGAGCAAGCCTGTATAGCTCCAAAGCAGGTATCCCTTTAGCACGAGCCAAAAAACCCTAAAGATAATTGGAAAGAAAAAAAAAATCAGAAAGACACTACACTGACAAGAATGCTACATTAAGCATGTGTAGGATGGAGGATCAAGAAACCAACATATTAGCATATAGAGAATAAGAGCTGCATAGCAAAGTGAGGGAAAACAGAAGTTAAGAGCTAAGATATTTGACATATGCAAATGAAACATGACCAAATTGACCATGAAAACAATAACTGCTATCTTACCCGATGGGCAGCAGGTTTAGATTTATCTTTTAATTGCTTAGATTTTGATTCAAGGGGATTCCACACCAAATTTCCCCTTCGACTTTCATGTTGTTCAGATTTAACAGTTTCAATTTCCTCAGCATCTTCCATGGCATCCTCATGAAATATAGCACCTTGCAGTATATTTGCATCAGCCATGACATCCCTTGATTTTTACAAAAGAAAATGAAAAAAAAAAAAAAATCACAAAAAATAATACAGACAAAGGCAGCTGATAAATAAATTACATCATCCTTACTTATACTGCTTTGTTCCAATGAAGGAAGCAAATAATGTGTCACCCGCTTCTGCCAACAAGTACCTGCAACAACCAACATGCAAATAAGCTAAATGATAGAACAAAAAATTAAAACTTACTAAAAATGAAAATAAACAAAACACCTTGAAGAAAGACAAAGAAACAATACATAGGTAGACATATAACTTTACTACATAAGAAACTAGAGTAACTTTCCTAAACAGATAATGTCACTACTACCAGACCTACAGTCAACTAATATGGTAAAATTTTGAAATTTCAACATATCCAAAGTTCCATATCTTTGTTTGCACCAGCTGCCATTGGAAATCAAGTATGATACACTTAAGCATTTGTAAACAAACATCAACCATCAAAATTGTAATATACATTTAAGAGATATGCTACATACGCTCCCACTTCCACACTCCCAAGTACACACTCCTGATGTGGCAGTAAAAATCACCATTGAATCCAAAATCCAATAGTGATCCATTCATCATCTAATTGTGATTTTTACTAACACGTCAAGTATTATGCACTTGAGAGTGTGGGAGTAGGAGTAGGAGTGTGTATAGCATTTGCCTCCATTTAATTTTCCATGTTTTACATTTCTTAACAGGAAAAGATCTCTACTACATGGATGCTCGTTCTGGTACAGAAGACAATACAAAAGGATGGCGCACCACTTGAAAAATCATACAACATAGTGGATTGATATAGAGATTGCTTGACAAAAACTCAAAATAATGTAGTACTATGTGTGTGTGTGCGCGCCCGTGTAACCTCTTTTTGCCCAAAACTTCATTATCCACAATATTCCATATGACCTAAATAAGTGCCATTCAAAAAAGGGACGAAAAGGAAATGGAGAGAGGTAATTTACTCAAAAAGTAATAGTTTCAAAGGGTAGTAGCTAATTCCGTAACTCAAAGATAGGCCCACAAATGGGAAACTAAAAGATATTAAAATCCAAAAAAAATCCAAAAAAAAAAAAAAAAAAAAAAAAAAAAAGAAAAAAAAAAGAAAAAAGAGTTTATCAACAGACTGGCAGAAGAGATTTCATTTGAAAAAGGAAAAAATGAAAAATCAGTCCATGTGATTTACCTAATTTACAATTAACTATCTTTAGTATCAAAATAAACTCAAAGGACCCTATGGTATGCCAAAAAAGATTTAGTCCATGCAATCAAATTCTGTCAAAACATTTGACAGATTCCATTTAGTGCCACGTTAGTGCCAATTTTTTTTTTTTTTTTTTTTTTTTAAGTAATTGAAAGTACCATTAAAAGCATAAGGCACCCCTAAGTATACAAGGAGTACAAAAGAAACACTAAAAAAAAGGAAAAAACAAATAAAACCCAACCAAAACCACCCACAAACACCCAAAAGAACGAAACGACAACAAGACACCCACAAGCAGACACCTGCACAAGATCCATCGCTTCATCACCCAGCTAAAACCACCCTCTTGCCTTTATCCTGGCTAGAACAATCGCCTCTACCATTAAAATTAATAGAGCACTCCAAATTTTTAAGCTCCCTCCTATCATTTGATGTAGAGAGAGAAGCCAAAACCTCATGACGTTGTTCCTTATCAAGAACTGTCAAGAGGTCGAAGATCTTTTTCTCATTATCCCCCCAAGAGATACCCAACAAGGGGAAAACCTCTTTTGCACATTGCACTGCCTTAGTGTAGCCGCCATCACCAGCAAGTTTAATCACAACAGCTCCATCCACACCATCAATAAAACCCAAAGCCCTATCCAACCCATTGCCCATACCAGGCTGTTCTCCAACCACTTTTGGGGGTGGCTCATAGGCCACCCGTTTTCCTTTCTTAAAAATAAAAAATAAGAAAGTAATTTTATAAGTTTCTCTAGTTGTTCTTTTTTATATTTTTATTAAGAGTGACAAATGTCATCATTTTATTGGCGTTGACGTGGCACCTAACAAAATCTATCAAATGTTTTGACGAAATTTGACTATAGTGACTAAATTATTTTTTTGGCATACCCTTGGAACCTCTGAGTTCATTTTGATACAAGATGGAGTTAATTGTATATTAAATAAACCAAAGGGATTGATTTTACATTTTTTCCTTTTAAAGAAAGTATTCAAGAGAAATAGAGCAGAACACACCTGTGAAGAACATGATCTGAAGAAGGTTGCACACGTTCCAAAGAAACAATGTGCCCTCCAAAGTCAGCCTTAAATTTATTTACTGCTCGAACCATCTCAGCAGCAGGTTTCTTCATATATGAAAGAACAGATACCATAATTCAAAGCAAGTTCAGTTCAGTGCCAAAACAATTTCAATTAAGAACTATTCCACCAGCAAAAACATAGACGCATTGTATGGGTCAACATCATTGCATTTTTATTGCATCCCAACTTTGTAGGCTGTCAAAATCAACAATATAGACAATGGAGACACATGTATGACACTAACAGACATCTATATCACTATCTAAAACCAAAGCCACCTTCTGATCAGAATGACAACAAGGCTTGAGGGGAAATAATGATATAGTGGTCTGTGGATAACCTCAGGAAACACACGATAATTATAATTGGTCAGTGTTTTGTGCAAAGAAATTGGGGAGACAGCAAACAATCACCTTCTTCATTGTACTCTCATAGAGAATTATAGTCATTAGAAGTTTTTTGTTTGGGGCCTCTTCAGTTACACTTAAGTTGGTAGTGGTTACTTGCGTGTTGAAGAGGCTATTCCAAGAGACAACTATGTAGTGTTGTGTGCACTTAGCAAAAAAAAATTAGTGTTTCTTGGAATGCCATGTCATTATGCTTGATGTGGTGATCCAGGTAGCAAGGATATATATATATATATACTGATAAGTAGGTAGCAAGGATATATATAGGTTTATTTAATTTTAGGAGTCAAGGGTATTTCTACAATTTTCACATTACATGGATTGTAATTTGATCCATTACGCAATATTTTGGGCTTATTATTCAAACTTACTTCATTCAAGTCATATTAGGGCAAGGTTTAGTCTTTCCATATATGCCAGTGTAATGCTTTCAATTCAGTAGAGGACATGTTTTATGAGAAATTTAGAGCAATTATGTTCATGAAATTTGTGTGAGGCAATACTTTCTTCCTCTTTGTTTGTAGTTTCAAGAAACTTTATCTCACTTTAAACACTGTTAAGCCCAAAGTAAAAATCCTTTAATTATATAGGGGTGATCTAACTAGCATAATTTTCAGGAAAGAAATTAAAGGATAGGGGGAAGGTCTTTTTTTTTTTTTTTTTTTTGGAGAGGCAAAAAGAGAGAAAATAAAACAAAAGCAAAGTGCTAAGAGAAAGAAGGGGCTGCAAGCAAGAGAGCACAGAAAAGGGGATGATTAAATTAGGGCAGATAGCAAAGGTCTGTTGAGTTGAGTTAGATCAAAGGTTCATACGTTGAATTGTTGGACATTTTTATGCTCAAAATTAATATTACAGTGCCTCTTACTCATATTTTAATCACCGAATGTTACCGATGTCTCAGGCAGATTAACTTTCTAAATAAGTAGAATTCATTTCAAGCTAGTTCCAGGCCTATCATCATGAAATCATGACAAAACTTCAAGCCTTATTTATAAGCCTTTGAGTCAAATGGAAAAAGTGTTGTTCTAAAGTGGGAGCAGTATTAGAAATGTAAGAACCCTTCCACTCGAGCATCAAGCAAGGTGCATTAAATATCCATATTACCCATCATTGAATCTAAATCTCAATAAAGGAAATGGGGAAAAATCCATGAACTAAAAACTGTTATTTTCAGAGAACAGATTAAAGAAATCACAAATAAGATATTCTCAATAGCTTTGCTTTCCCTAAACTAAAAAACAGAAAACAGTTTCAAGATATATAACTCTCTATGTTTTTCTTTTCATAAAAAAGGGGGAAGTGTTCTAAGAGAACAGTTCACGCTTTTCTTTCTACTAATTATATAATGTCATTCTAAGTAAGAGCTAAAAAGGCAAAGGAAAGTCTTTAAACTCTACTACAAAACTCCTCTAATTAAGCCTCAAAACTACATCAAACGTGCACAACCATATTGCCACTGTTTTTATATTGGAATGATAAACAGATTACAAGATAATGGTCACGCTTTTCACATACAAATAATTGAACGAATTTAGAAATATCAAAGCCCAATGATCATCGAGATGCAACTAGACGACCACTCAAAATTATCAACAAGCGCCAAAGGCAATTTTACTAAAACTGCTTATCATTACTGCCCCTGCATTACAAGGGTCAAGGCCTAAAACCCACATGCACATGCCAAGATCATTTCTCCTTCCTGTACTCAAATTTCTCAAAACCCATACAACCAACGAAAGAAAAACCATTACTTCTGGCATAAGAAACAACACAATAAGAGAATCTTCTCCATATCTTCATTTTCCTTCCATACCTTCACCCTCCTCATAAAACCACCAACCGATTCTTTCCGTATAATCAAAATCCACAATGCCCTTTATTTTCCTGAAGTTTCTAAACAACCAAAGAAACATTTTAAGCAATTCAAAGCGTCCCAAAAATCCCATACCTTGTAAACGCACTCGGCCAGGACCATGCAGCAGAGAATGTCCTGCAAGTCCGAAACGGACTCGGCCTTGAGTGCGCGGCAGAGTTGATGGAGTTGCTTCTTCCGGCGCTCGTACTCTTCCTGAATCATTTTCCTCTGCTCCCTGTCGTTGTTGTTCCATGGCCACCGCATCCGCCATTGCAGAGGCCCCCACGAGACCTTGAAAAACTTGGCCCGCTGGTCTCTGATCCATGACTCGACTCGGCTCTGTATGGACTCCATTCGTGTCCGTACGAGAGGATGTTTTGGGGGTCGAAGAAAGAAATGGAGGAAAAGAGTGATGGGGATCGAGGAATCTTGGTTTGATTGGAAAGCATATGCCCCAGGCCCAACACTGTTTCCGTGCGTTTTTCTCCTTCTTGTTGAGAATATAACCGTTTTGGTACTATTCAGTTGTACCAATTTTTAAGGGGAAAATATAAAAAAACACTTCCAATCTCTCAGCCATCTCCAATATAACCCCATAATATTTAAAATGTACGAAAGTAGCCCAACAAAATAATGAGTAACAGAAGGTGGCTTACAGTACCTACAAGTAAACTGGAGAGGCCAAGCGTTGGTAGCAAGCTAAGAAGGCATTACTGGTTATGGAGCTAAGATCGAAGGTAGCCATTACTTGAACTATCTTCAAGATCGAGTTTAATTGGCATTTCTTCCCTAGGGTCGTGCAAATGCGAAAGTAAGGGAATTCCTGGACCTGGCCTAGGGGAGGATGTCCATGATTGAGTATGCTGCGAGGTTCCTTTAGGAATCAAGGTTTGCTATGTGCATCATTCCAGACGAGGAGAAGAAAACGTATAAGTTTGAGAGGGGTCTGAACACCCGTATCTGGACTATGATGACTTGCTTCAATATCTGTAACTTCTCCCAATTGGTGGATCGAGCTTCGGTCTATGAGGAGAGTTTGAAGGAGAATGCAGTAGAGTTTGCGGATCAGAAGTGAAGGGCTCATGGATTTAGTTCATTGACTAAAGGAGCCAGACCAATTAAGAGAATGGTTGTGGGGAGTTATCCACCCCAACTGTAATACTCGATAAAAATAACCTTTTATTTGAAGAGATCCTTTCGACTAGAACGTATAACAAGGGCCTTTGATAGAGCTGCTTAGACAAGACTTAAGACCCTTAGCATTAACCTAAACACAATTTGAGCCTTTAGAAAATAGAAGCCAAACACTAATCCTCAGGAGGCAGATGTACGCTAGGTATGGCGGACGTACAATGGGGGACCACCAAACGTACTCTCTGCAAATCGTACCAGCAGATGTACGTGGGATTACTAGACGTACGCTACTTTTTGAATACCCTTTGGATAATACCTGGACGTACGAAATACTCTTTGGACCACTGTGCAAGAACCACCGAATGTACACTAGGGTTGCCGGACGTTCGCAGGTCTGACAGAGAGTTGGTGGTGGATTTTCCCTATAAATACCCACCCCCACCTCTAATTCCTCACGCCCATTCCTACCCCCTGGTGTGCCCCTAGGCTGCCAAAACCCCCTTCCACGTTTTAAGAGAGAGTTTAGTGAGGAAGAGTGCTTCCAAGAGGAGTTTCCAAGGAGGGGAGGCCATGTTCATGCTCAGCTTCAGGGTAATCCTTATTTCCCTTGTATTTAACATTGTTATAGCCCTTGTTTTATGCCTCATTGAGTTTTCAAAGTGTTCATCAAGTTTCTTCTTGAAAATGATAATGTTTGCAAAGAACTCTTTCAAAATCCCGTGTGTTGTGATTTCTTACGTTGCATGTGCTCTTTTATTTGCTTAAATGAGGTTTAGAGGTCTAAAAGCGAAATAGGAATCATGCACTGTTCAAATCTAAAAACGGTGTGCTTAACATACTGAGCAGACATACGCCATCGGGGCTAGACGTGCGGTCAGTGGGCCGAGCACTAGTTTTGAGTTTCACACGTGTATGCTTTGGCCTAGCTACATTTTTAGGTTATGTAGGGTCTAGAATCACAGTGTCTTGTATCCGTTATGACAGGACTTAGCTTCGTTGGAGGATTCGCTCGACTGTGCGAGGTAAGCAGACACTTACACCTTTTTTACATAAAACGTGAAATATGTCAGTTGACTAACTACGTGTATGATATGAGCATGTCTATATTCTGTAATTACTCGGTAACTGTGTTATTAAATAAACTATTAAGATGCATCGTAAGACATGGTACGCCGGTTCGTGCAGTATGAATGGCCATGTGCTTACTATATACACTGCGTATTATGGTCAAATGTGTGTGTCATATGGGGCTTTGGATCCATTGGTTTCGTGACCTTATTGCAACCATTCACAATGGTTCAGTCATTATAGGACGAACGTCAGTAGTTGGTGTAGGCCACTCGAGGTCGAACTCAATCGTGCCACTAATGTTACGTACTGTATGTTATGCAATGGCTGGGGCACTAGCATTGTATTATAGGTGTAGTGACCCAAATTATTAACTAGGCATAAGTAGCTTAGTTGGGGGAGTTAATTTGGTCTTTGGGTCACTAAGGATACTAAAGGGATAATTTGGACTTTTGGACGGACGTACGCTAGGTCTGGTTGACGTACGCTGCTGTCTGTAGTGCGGACGTACAGTGGGGGACCACCAGACGTACGCTCTGCAAATCGTACAGGCGGACATACGTGGTACCACCGGACGTATGCTACTTTTTGAATACCCTCTAGTTAATACCTAGACGTACGAGGTAGCTATGGAACCACTGGGCAAGAACCACCGGACGTTCGCCCCTTGGCCGGACGTCCACTGCTTTTCTGGGCCTATAAATAGACCCCTACCCCCTTTGTGTTTCTCATAACTTCCAGACACCCCCAGGCTGCCAGAGTGTTTCCAAAGTGTTTCTAGAGAGTTTTCAAGTGGTTGTGAGCATGTGTGTGAGGCATTTGCGAGTTTCAGAACGTTCGTGAGGCGAAACTCTTGCGGTTTTGTTTCAAGGAGGTAACATTCGATCTATAGCTTTTAATTACGTCGTTATGCTGCTCGTTTTATGTTTAGTTGTACTTTAAGACTCGTTTGGGTTAGCATTTTAGTTAGCTTAGCGTTGTTACGTTGCATGGAGGCTATTAACTAGACTAGAAGGCTTTAGGGTGTTCCTAATAGCCCTAGGAGTCAGAGAACAGGCAGACTGTGGAGAGAAAATGAGGTTCTCCCTGAGAACCCATACAGCAGACGTACAGTATCGTGACCGGACATACGGTTTGTTCACTTCAGCAAGGACTGCGTGGGCAAAGGGGTTGCTCAGAAGCCTTTGGCACCAACTCGGGTTTACGCGCTTGTTCCAGGAGAACTGAAAGTAGTGACAGGTATTGCCCCTATACTTGGATTTGAAGCTTCAATTTTGTTCGATTCAGGGACTACCCACTCTTTTGTATCTATAGTGTTCGTAAGGTTGTCTAGACTTGTTGTGAGAACTTTGGAACCTGGTCTAGCTGTAACTACACCCGTAGGGAAAACTATGGTCTCTAAGCATGTAGTTTGTGAATGCCCTATTAGCATTTGTGGAAGAGTACTTCCCGCAAACTTAGTTGTTCTCCCTATGTTTAGTTACGACATTATTCTCGGAATGGATTGGTTGATGAGGCATTCGGCGGTTATCGACTACTCGTTGAAGCAAGTGACGCTTATGCCGCGGGGAGAAGGAAAAGTGACGTACATTGGATCGCGAGCGAGGTCTTTACCTCCAACGATTTCGGCCGTGCAGGTGAGGAAGCTTATCATCGAAGGCGATCGGGTGTTTTTGGCATTCGATGTTGCTCCAACGAAGCAAGCAAAGAAGAATCTGGAGGGTATTCCTGTGGTGTACGAGTATCCAGATGTCTTTTCGTCAGACTACTCTGGATTACCACCATAGAGGGAGGTGGAGTTTGGGATTGAGTGTGTGCCAGGCACTAATCCTATCTCTAAGGCACCTTATTGGATGGCGTCGTCGGAGTTGAAGGAGCTAACGGAGCAGCTCCAGGAGCTTTTGGACAAGGGTTTCATTCGCCCTAGTATATCACTGTGGGGAGCACCAGTGTTGTTCGTTAAGAAGAAGGACAAGTCAATGAGGATGTGCATTGACTATCGGGAGTTGAATAAGGTGACGATCAAGAATCGATATCCTTTGTTAAGGATTGACGACCTGTTGGATCAGCTGCAAGGAGCGCGAGTGTTTTCTAAGGTCGATTTATGCTCAGGCTATCACCAAGTGAGGGTGAAGGAAGAGGACATTCCTAAGACAGCCTTTAGGACTCGTTATGGACACTACTAGTTCTTAGTTATGTCTTTTGGACTAACTAATGCGCCAGCAGTCTTTATGGACACAATGAACAGAGTCTTTCATGACTATTTGGATCAGTTCACCATTGTCTTTATTGACGATATCTTGATCTACTCAAGGACGTCGGAGGAGCACGAGGAGCATCTACGGAAAGCATTGGAAAGGCTTAGGAGGTAGAAGTTCTATGCTAAACTCGAGAAGTGCAAGTTTTGGCTGGATAGCGTGTCTTTCCTCGAACACATGATTTATGGTGAAGGAGTAGCAGTGGACCCGGAGAAGGTGAAAGACGTGGTAGAGTGGACAAGACCAACTAGCGTGTTTGAGATTCAGAGTTTCTTAGGACTCGCTGGTTATTATCGATGCTTCATTGAAGGTTTTTCGAAGCTGTTGAAACCATTCACTGCTTTAACTAGGAAGAATGCTCGTTTTAATTTGACGGAGGAATGTGAGCAACGTTTCCAAGAGCTGAAGGGGCGATTGGTGACTGCTCTAGTGTTGGTATTACCTACGGAATCCGATAACTTCGTAGTGTATAGCGACACTTCTAAGAAGGGTTTAGGTTGCGTGCTGATGCAGAACGGCAATGTTATTGCCTATGCTTCACACCAGCCAAAGCCGTACGAGCAGAACTATGCTACACATGACCTAGAGTTGGCAGCGGTTGTGTTTGCTCTTAAGATTTGAAGGCACTACTTGTATGGCGAGCGGTGCAAGATCTACATGGACCATAAGAGCTTAAAGTATTTCTTCACTAGGATGTGGCTAGAGCTGATCAAGGATTATGATTGCGAGATCAATTATCATCCTGACAATGCTAACGTAGTAGCAGACGCGTTGAGTAGGAAATCAACAGTGGAGCTTGTTGCTCTTAGGATTTCTCAACCCCGGTTGATTAAGGAACTCATTGGGATGGGACTGGAAGTAGTAGGCCAAGGTATGCCTGTACATCTGGCTAACCCAATGGTTCAATCAGAATTGCTTGCAAGAATCAAGGCTGCTCAGCTCGAAGATCCTGAGTGTGCCAAGATCAAGCAATTGCTTGTAGAAGGTAAGGCAAAGGAGTTTTGTCTTAAGGAAGATGAGTTGCTCACCCATTTCAAGCAAGTGTGTGTGCCGGGAATCGGAGAACTGAGGAAGGAGATAATGAGTGAGGCTCATCATTCTCCATACACTGTGCACCCCAGAGGCACTAAGATGTACCGTGATGTGAAGGATATTGGTGGAACAATATGAAGAAGGACATTGCAAAGTTTGTAGAGCAATGTTCGACTTGCCAGCAAGTGAAGGCGAAGCATCAGAGACCGGCGGGGACGCTTAAGCTGTTGCTTATACCGAAGTGGAAGTGGGACAAAATCGCGATGGACTTTATTTTGGGTTTACCAAAAACACCCACTGAGGAAGGTTCCATTTGGGTTGTTGTCGATCGTTTAATGAAGAGTGCTCACTTTATTCCCTTAAAGGTTAAGGATCCGATGGATAAGTTGGCCAGACTATATGTCTAGAATGTAGTCCCTTTATATGGAGTACCATTGGCAATCATTTCGAACAAAGACTCTCATTTTACTTCGAGATTTTGGCAAAGTCTTCAGAAGGAAATGGGGACGGAGCTAAAGTTCAGTACTGCTTTTCATCCTCAAACAGACGGTCAATCTGAGCGGACGAACCAGATCCTAGAGGATATGTTGCAAGCAGGTGTGTTGGAATTCGAAGGTAGCTGGGTTCAATACTTGCCCTTGATCGAGTTTGCCTACAATGACAGCTATCAGGCGACTATTAGAATGCCGCCGTATGAAGCACTTTATGGACGAAAGTGTCAGTTGCCCTTGTATTGGGACAACGTCGGTGAGAGTTAGACTTTGGGGCCAAAACTGATTCAGGACACTCGTGAGAAGGTGCGTGTCATCAAGGAAAGGATGAGTGCCGCTCAGAGTCAGTAGAAGAGTTATGCTGATAACCGAAAGAGGCCTTTGGAGTTCAGAGTAGGGGATTGTGTGTTCCTGAAGGTATCACCTATGAGGGGAGTATTACGGTTTGGGAAGAAGGGGAAGCTTAGCCCAAGGTTTGTTGGACCGTTGAAATTACTCAGAGAGTGGGGAGGTTGGCTTATAGGATTGCCTTACCCCCAGATTTGGTCGGAACGCATGATGTTTTTCACGTATCGATGCTAAGGAAGTACATCGCTAACCCCGATGTAATTGTAGAGTATGAGCCGTTGGAAATCCAAGAGGGATTAACCTACGTGAAAGAACTAGTGAGGATCGTGGATAAGAAAGAGTAGGTGTTGCGTACCAAGACAATTCCATCGTCAAGGTACTGTGGTGCAATCATGGAGTTGAGGAAGCATCGTGGGAAGCTGAACACGACATGCGGAGTCGCTACCCGTATTTGTTTGAATGATTGTGTATGACTCTTTCTTTTAAGGTTATATTTGGACAGTATACCTATTTCCATTTTGGGTAAGGGAATAATTGACTAGAAATGGTTGTTTTCTCTTCAGGATTATGGCACGTATACCAATTGACCCGGACTACGTGTGGAACTACTCCTTCTGCGAGTAGATAGACTTGGGAGTAGAGATTGACGAGGATTGGTATAGTGTGGGTAACATCGAGTACGATGCACTCGACGACTTACGAGGTGATTTTTCATAGTTGTTTGAAGAGGATGATGTACCGTTTAACGAATGGGACGAGATAATCCAGGAACCTACCAAGCATGATGAAGAGGACTCTACGAACAAAAGGTAACATTCTACTCCTCATTAAGTGCTGTTCTTTTGGTATTTGTCTAGGAATTTCGAGGACAAAATTCTTATAAGGAGGGGAGAATGTAGTGACCCAAATTATTAACTAGGCGTAAGTAGCTTAGTTGGGGGAGTTAATTTGGGCTTTGGGCCACTAAGGACACTAGGGGAAATTTGGACTTTTGGACGGATGTACGCTAGGTCTGGTGGATGTACACTACTGTTTGTAGGGCAGACGTACAGTGGGGGACCACCGAATGTACGCTTTACAAATCGTACAGGCGGACATACGTGGGACCATCAGATGTACGCTACTTTTTGAATACCCTCTAGTTAATACCTAGACATACGAGGCAGCCATGGAACTACTGGGCAAGAACCACCGAACGTACGCCCCTTGGCCGGACGTTCACTGCTTTTCTGGGCCTATAAATAGACCCCTACCCCCTTCGTGTTTCTCATAACTTCCAAACGCCCCTCAGGTTGCCAGAGTGTTTCCAGAGTGTTTCTAGAGAGTTTCCAAGTGGTTGTGAGTGTTTTGTGAGCGTGTGTGTGAGGCATTTGCGAGTTTTGGAATGTTTGTGAGGTGAAACTCTTGCAGTTTTGTTTCAAGGAGGTAACATTCAACCTATAGCTTTTAATTACGTCGTTATGCTGCTTGTTTTATGTTTAGTTGTAGTTGTTGGCTTAGTTGTGCTTTAAGACCCGTTTGGGTTAGCATTTTAGTTAGCTTAACGTTGTTACGTTGCATGGAGGCTATTAATTAGACTAGAAGGCTTTGGGGGTGTTCCTAATAGCCCTAAGAGTCTGAGAATATGCAGACTGTCGAGAGAAAATGAGGTTCTCCCTAAGAACCCATACAACAGATGTACGGCTTGTCATTACATGGCAGATGTATGCTCTCGGGCCCGGACGTACGGTCAATGTGTGACAGGAAAATCCTATTTTCACCAACCGTCTCATAGCTCATGTTTTCCTTACTTTAGAGTTGTTTTAGTAGAACTATGATTAATAGAAGGTTTTCCACAGATTTGAAGAACCCGGATCTTTTGGAGTTTTCAGAGACGTGTATTGATCTAGGTAAGTTTTAACTCACATAATGCTCATTGCTATTTTCCCATGTACTGCATCTATCTTGTGTATCGAGAAAACATGTATATTTTACAAACTCTCACAGTTTGTACTTATTGTACATGAACTCTGTCATTTTAAGAAAAATATTGTGCTGAACATGTTAACCAAGTGAGACTTGACCATGGGCTTACTATACATGTTAGCTTTATGGTCAAATGTGTGTGTCATACGAGCTGTGGATCCATTGGTTTCGTAACCTTGATGCAACCATTCTCAATGGTTCGGTCACTACAAGACGGACATCATTAGTTGGTTGGGCCACTCGGGTCGGACTCGATCGTGCCACTAATGTTACGCACGGTATGTTGTACAATGGTTGGGGCATTGGCATTGTATTATAGGTCCCTTGAGACAGCATTAACCCTGCTGAGAAGGGGTATTATCTCGGGTAGACCATACTATTGAACTATGACTGTTGATTATATCATATGCATATATCATTACTATACATATATCACGCATTAATAAGCTGTCATGATGGAACTGCTTTTGCTTATCAAACATCTGAGTTCATTACTAAAACTGGCATGGGTATTATCTGCGCTAAAAGTCACTAAGTCTTAGACTTTCCCCCATTTTATTTATGTTTTTCCCCATCATTACGAATAATTGCGCGGTTTAGCTGCACTAGACGAAGATGTCGTCAAAAACTACTTGGGTGAGACGATGTGGGAAGACGGAGGATCTGCCCGTGCAGACATGATAGAGATCCTGATTTCACTAGCTTTATTGAAGCTTAAGTCTAGGCTTTGATCTGTTGATCTTCTGTGAACTATGTTGACAATTATGTATTTTGGGGATGTATCTATTCTCTTGTTGACGGTCTGATGACCAGTACATTTGGCGACTATTTATGATATCGATGATGTAGTACTTATCTCTGGTATTGTTGTGTGATGTTTCATTTACTATCTCTTAATCCCATAGTCTAGGTAAAGTCTTCCTCTGCAGTTTTCTCGTTACGACGAAGAAAGTGATTTCCCGGAGGTCGTGTCCTGGAGGGACATGGCTGGGATGGCGCGTCGTAGGATTAATTACTAGTTAGTTGATATTCCCATTGAACGGGTCTCTCGGGATAGCATCAATCCTGCTGAGAAAGAGTAATATCTCGGGTAGACTATGTATGGGAGTTATGATTTATAATGCATTATCTTTTTCTACGTTAAAATGCTTAGGTAATTATCGCCAGTACTACACCATAAGCTTTAAAAACCCTAAAACCTATTAAATGGTGTATTAACAGAGGTAATGCCCTCTTTTTGGTTATATCTCAAATTGCACGTTTACTTTCATTAATTGGGCTCATGTCATACCTAAATGTGAGGTTTACTTACTAAGTCGTTAGACTTACACAGTTATTATTCTTTAGGTAACCTGATTCACTGCTATGGAAGTGGCAAGAGTTGCTACTACCTAATTGGTTATGCTTTACTTATAATTACAGGTTTGTCTTTATTATTTAGTAGCTCCACGTTCTTACTTGATGAATCATAGTAAATCTCTGACAGTTTTATAAGGGTGATTATCCGTTTGGTCATTAGTTGGCTTAAATGGGTAAATTGCCAATGACTCCACTGGATTAGCCAAGGCTAATTTTGGGAGCGTTACAGTATGGTATCAGAGTATACGGTCTTGCCGACCGTAGCTGTAAATCTGAGCATAGGATGTAGTATCTAGGTTTGATCTTAAAGAACTGGAGCATAGGATAGGTTTAGTTTCCTTGTTTGTGCGTGCAAGCCATTGTAACGGCCTATTTGATTGTTTGACTAGGGATGAATGGGATCGCCTGTTCTGCGTTACAAGCACCTGATCCTACTTCATACTCAATTGTGCGACAGTTGTAGACTCCTACCAACTATTCGCGAGTGGCCAGCTGAGTTCGGACTTTATGCACCCGGATACCAACCTCACTCTGGTAAACGCAGGGTTTCCACCCAGGCGAATTAGGAGCCGAAGTCTTCACCTGTCCCTAAGCCAGATGAAGGAAAGGAGGCACGCATAGTGACTAAGAAGAGATCTGTCATACCTAAGTATCGCAGTATCTCAGTGATCCGAGATTTTCCACCTATCCTCGGAAGGTTTAACCCTTATCTCAGTGATGAAAAGAAGCGAGCAATGTATATTCAACTAACTCGGATTTTGGATGAATACGCCCAAATGGAACAAGAGGAAATTCGACTGCTAAAGACGGGAGCATTACCAGAAGGATCTGATCGTCAAAGGACTGCATTTCTTTCTAGTTTCAACAAGGACTACGAGGCACTGGTTAAGGATGAGGAAGACCCGTCTGAGGACTCGTCCGAGGAATGATAGGTCTTGGGGATAGTAATCCTTAGATGTTAGATAGCTAGGTTTTCCCTCACCCTTAGCCCTCTTTTTGGTTATTACTCAAATTGCACGTTTACTTTCATTAATTGAGCTCATGTCATACCTAAGTTGTAAGGTTTACTTACTAAGTCATTAGACTTACTCAAATTGCACGTTTACTTTCATTAATTGAGCTCATGTCATACCTAAGTTGTAAGGTTTACTTACTAAGTCATTAGACTTACGCGGTTATTATTCTTTAGGTAACCTAGTTTATTGCTATGGAAGTGGCAAGAGACACTACTGCCTGACTGGTTAGACTTTACTTATAATTACAGGTTTGTCATTACTGTTAAGCAACTTTATGTTCTTACTTGATGAATTATAGTGACTTAGATTTATTTACCTTCCCTTGCATTTACTCTGACGTTTTTAGAAGGGTGATTTTCCGTTTGGTCACAAGTTGGCTTAAATGGGTAAATTGCCAGTGACTCCACCGAATTAGCCGAGGCTAATTTTGGGGGCGTTACATGACCACTGTAGGAACTTCTTGCGAGTTATTTCCTACCTTACCCTTTCCCTTATCGTATCTCGATTTCCGAGGAAAAGCAGTTTGTTTTGCTAAAGAAAGTTGAGGAGTAGGTTGCTTCGGTGGTTCGGGAACCCTCTCCTGAAAAACTTCGGATGTTCTCTCTCTTTCGAGCTCTTTGATCGATTTGCTCCTCGGAGGAGCTGGAAGTTTTGACCTTTTGGTCTCAGATGACTAAGGCCTTGGAGTCTTAGGCACAGTCTGCCTCCTCTGGATGTTTCGACCTTTTGGTCCCAGATCCTTGATTTGGGGGTACCTCAGATAAGCGGCTAGTGTCGCTTGAGAAAAGATAACGTTGAACTCCATCTTTGAAAGATTTTCTCGAGCGTATTTCCATAGCTGATCTACCTGAGCCTCTTCACTCTGGTCCAAAGTTGGCTCCTCTTGCCCTACAACTGAGGGAAAGTCTTGTCTCCCGAGGAACGCTCGGATCCTTGATAATTTTTGTGAAAGAAAACTCCCAGTCGCCTTGAGTAAAGAAAAATTTCTTTCTCCAACCCTTATGATTGGAATAGCCGGTCAGCCAAATAAACTTGGCTTTCTGCCAACCTTGAAAGTTGAAGATATATTCGAAGTCAGGGTTCTCTGTCAACTCGTATATTTTTTAGGAACTCTCGAATTGAGACATTTTTTCCTTCTCCAAGGACCTTTGGCCATAAAATTATGCAAGCAAAGAAGGTCCTCTAGGCGTTGGGAATCGGCTGATAAGGAGCTATCTGAAGATAATGAAGCAATTCCCTTAATATCCTCGAAAATGGGAATCGGAAGCCCGCCTTAAACATGTCTTCGTATACGCAGGCTTCATGTACATCCTCTCGGACCATTGCTCCCGTGTCTTTTGTACCGAATCGTAGCTTTACAAAGGATGGAATTGAATATGCTCAAGAAGTCGGGATTCATCTGCACCAGTAATCTCGATCGTCCAAGAACCGGGGTATGAACTACCTAGGAGGTCGGTGACATCATCCCCCTTTTTGCCCATTATCAATGGGGATTCGGAAGTGAATCTCTAAACATCAAAGAATTACCATGATCAAGAGTAAAAGCGGAAAACCCACGAGCGAATTTGACGAAGAAAGGTTTTAGTACAGGAAGAAGAAAATCTAGGTATTTCTGATAGGGTTTTCGAGGTTGATAAAATATTCTGCAGAGGGAACAATCTGGGTAGAAGTTCTGAGAAATTTCGACCTCCAAAAGAAATATTGGGCAACGCGGCTTGATTCGAATCACGCCAGAATCAAAGGAAGAAGCAAAAAAAAGTTTTTCTTTTGCAGGTATGATGAATGAGGGACTTAAAGGTCTTCTAAAATAAAAGGAATATGAGGAGACGGAAATTTTGGGGGTTCAAAATTTAAAGCCCCTCGAAAGCAACAGTGACGTCCGTGTTTTAAATTGGCCCTGGATTGCCACGGTTCCTCTTCCCGAAGCCCTAAAAACCTAAATTTCCTATGTCTTTCTAACCAGGAAATTGGGGGGGTAACTGTAGGGACCAAATTAACTTATATGGGCTCCTAGGCCCTCCTAAGAACCACGCCCAGAGAAAAGGCTCATTAAACACTAGACCGTAAACGAGCCCAGTCCATACCTTGATATAATCCTCAGCTTTTACAATCATGGTTTGGAAAAAGAGGCCTACTGTTGAATCCTCGGGAATATCTAAGGATTAGCTCTGCTAGCGACGCATTAACTATCAGATCCTCGGTCATCTCCAGATGCCGAGGATCCCTCTGCCAGCAAGGCAGTCATCTCCAGATGCCTATAAAAGGAAAGCTCCACCTCCATTTCTCAGGTATCCAATATCTCTCCTAGTTCATTATCTCTTTGATTTGATTAATCTCTTTGAGGTCCATATCACTGACTTAGGCATCAGAGCTATCCCCGCCGGGACACCACTGGCCGCTCTTATCCTATTTCTCTCTTTTGCAGCTAAGCTAATCTCTACACAAACACCTAACCATCCTAACCGACCAATAGAAGACAGGCACGTCATCCTCAGAAAACTGTGTTCTAACAATTATGATTTTACTTTTTGGCAATGTGCACACACTTATTGCGGACATCACAGTCACAACCAAATCCTTGCCATCGCCAAACCCATCTTTAATCTGTGCACACACCCATCAATGATGTTATCAAATATAATCAATTATACATAACATAAAATAAAATAAAAAAAGTAGAATCATAATCAAATGTTCATCTTCCAGGGGCAATTTAGCACATGACAGTAAAGAGAGATGCCCCCACCCTTACCTTGTTGCATAAAGGCAATTTAACAAAAAGAAAACCCATCTTAGGAAAGGAAATGCAGGTTCAACCAACCTGGGTCAACAAACTCTCATCGGTTGGGAGCCTCAAATCATCCTTGGTGTTCCCCTTTTCAGTAAGCAAACTCACTAGAACCCTAGCTGGAGATCAGACACTGGACAGAATTTCATGGACGGTTCTATCACGCTAGTGGGTCTTCATTGGTGCGTGGAGAACCTTGGGTTTTCATTGGGGAAGAGCTGTCTCACGAGTAGGGGGTTTCACCAAATAAAACCCTAATTTTGATCAAAAGAAACCGTTTTGGATAGGGACAAAACGATGTGTTTTGATCCTACGTGTCAACAATGGACACGTAGGATGATCGGTGTCAAATATTGTATATTGGACCCCCCTTGACTTATATTTGTTAGGCTCTTAGTTGTGTTAATATCTTAAGTTTTATGTTGTTTTGGTGTTGTGTTACGCTGTAGGTCTTTGTCGTGAAAACGTGGCGTAAAGGGAAGAATTGAGCTAAAGAGATGTCAAGTCCCTGCAAGTGCGATCGAGCGCACTACGGTCGATCGCAAGACCTACGATCAAACGCAAGCCTCGTCAGCCCGCGTCTCACGCGGTTGCCCTAGCCGACCCTAGCCTTCATCGTTTTCTCATTGCGTCGTGGGCAATTATTTGCAATCGATCGCAAGTTGTGCGATCGAACGCATTGTGGTCGAACGCAACTCTGACGATCGAGCACACGCGACACTTGATGCATTTACGGTCGAACGTATATCACCACGATCGAACGCACGCAGGGATGCGATCGATCGCACCTAGTGTGATCGAACGCACCCCTGACCTGGCAGCACAATTTATTTTGCTTATAAATAGAACCTCATTGTATTCATTTAATTTTATGTTTGGGAGGTGCCCCTAGGGCCTCAAACCCTCTGTTTTCCACTATAAAGCCCTCATAAATTGTCATTTATTTATTTAATATTTTATTTTGCTTTTATTTAGTCTCTTATTCCCTTCACTATGGATTTGTTTATATATATTTATGTTTAGTTCGTATTATTCCGTCGTTTAATTTTATGTTTATTCGTTTCAATGCATTTTAGTGACAAAAGTGTGTTAATTGTTGTTTGCAAATCATTAAACGTTAACTTTCGTTGCAACCGGAGATACATCGAATGATTCGTCTTCGGACCAATATCCGTTGTGACCTCTTAAAACAGTGTTTGCATTGGTTAGTTCGACAAGATTTTGTAGCAACAATAGGATATGCATATGTACTTTATCGATAGACGGATGTATGAACTAGTTAATAGCAAATAGAATACACCTAGTAGCGTAATCGTTATTGAGTATGGACTAAACATGTTTATATGTTGATTAAATTGTGGTGAGGTAGATTAGGGACCTTGGCGTTTTTATTTATTTATTTTATTGCATTTTAATTAGGTTTTATTTTATGCACGCCAAGTGTTTGTTTTTGGGACTAGGTTAAGATAGGATTAGTTTAGGCAATAAAAATTGGTTTTTACACAAAGCACGATTCTCTGTGGGATTCGACCTCGCACTTGCACACCCGTTACACTGCATAACGACTCGTGCAATTGACGAGTACAATTAAATTTGTGCATCAAATTTTAGCGTCGTTGCCAGGAAATCGTTGTTTTGTTTAAATTGATTTTTTTTGCTTAGATTAATTTTATTTTTCTACTAATTATTTTAATTGTGCATTTATTTTATTTCTTTCGTGCTTTTGTATAGAATTTTTTTTTAAAAAAAAAAATTAGTTTAGTGTTTGTTTGGCTGTTTTTGCTCTTTGTTGAGTTTCTAAAAAATCACTCTCTGTGAGTGCGAACGATCGCAGTGTGCTTGCGATTGTGCGCACTTGCACCATTTACAGCGTTGTGTGCGTGCCAGCGTTCGATCAGGTGCTATGGTGCGCGAACGCACCTTGACTGACAGAGCGCAGTGCGCCTTTGCGATCGATCGCATCTCTGTTGCGATCGAACGCACTTGCACAGACTGCTACATTTTACTGCTTACATTCGATCGCATGGTCCTGCACTCGAGCGCACCTCTGCAGTCAGCACCAACAGACCTGAAGCAGCTAAGTTTTAATTTTTGATTTTATTTGTTTAGTTATTGTTTTATCTTTAATTATTTATTATGCCTGTTTTTATTTATTTTCTTGCTGTTTTTAGTTTTTGTTGGTTTATTTTTATTTTTAGTTGTTTAATTAGTTTATTGTTTTGTTAGTTTATTTATTAGTTCTTTGTTTAGTTTATTTTGTGTTAGTTTTTGTTTATTTTAATTTTGTTGTTATTGTTTCATGTGGGATATTTTGAACTGTTTGGGTGAAGCATGAGTCTTCCGTTCAATTATTTTGATGTTTCCCCTAGTGGTAGGACACCAAATCCTACCAATTTTTACCCACATGAACTATGTTCACACTGCTCTAGCCCTTACCATAGTATAGGTGATTGTCCGCATTGGGGACAATTTTCCAACTTTTCACATGAGCAATTGAACACCAGTTTCTCCAGCCCTGGGGTTTGAATCATATTCAAATTTTTATATCCCAGACTGGAGCAATCATTCTAATTTTTCGTGGCAAGCTCATGCTACGAAAAATTTTACTCCCCAGGTTGATGAACTGCACCATCCTGATTATCTACAGTTTGACAATCAGTTTTCTTCCCATCCATCATATGATTATCCTCCTAAGCAATCTCCTTTAGAAGAAACGCTTAAGGAATTCATGAAACTAGTCGGCCAACCCACCATTCCTACGTCACAAGAACTATCATTAGAAGACGCACTCAAGGAGTTTAGGAAAATAGTCAACCAACCTTGTCAATGCCACTGATGTGGTTATTTCGTGACCAAAATAATCAATAATAAAATACCACTCGCAATAGAACGAATCCCGTAGGATAGGGCTATATTGAGGGTGTCGAACCTCAAGGACTGTGGGGGTTTTTGTTACTAAATTTAAAAGACTAATTTTAACCTAATTAACAAAAGAGAATTTGATTTGATTTTTTTTTTTTAAAAGTAAATGCATAAAATAAAAGATAATTAAAATATGATAGAGAGTGTAGGGTATTGACTTCACCTCTATCCGCACAACAATGGTTAATCAGATTCAATTCCAGAAATTCATTCTATGCATGTTATAATTAAACAAGAAACTATATTATTAAAGAGTAAGGATAATCTATCTTCGGTTGGCACGGATCGTCCACCTAACCACTAAGATGCGGCACGACCCGTCTTCCCTAGGTATAAACTATAAAACCCTTTAATAAGTTTCATATAATTAATGGAATAACATAACCCATCTTCAGTTGGCACGGATCGTCTACCTAAATTACACTAAACTAGGGTGTAGTACGACCCGTCTTCCCTAGGCATGGCCTATCTTAATCCTATTAATCATATGTCTATTAAAACCCATTATATAACCATCATCTCCATAATCACAGAAAATAATAATGATTTGAAATCAATAAAAGTAAAATACTTTCTAAAACAAGATAAGAATTTCACCAATATTGATTTTGGAATTTAAGAACAATTGCATTTAATAATTAAAAACAAAATTAAATTGTAGCAATTCTCACAGTTATATAATCAACATACATAAATTGAAAGTCTGAAATTTAAATACAATCAAACCATTGTGCTTGGAAATGGTTACATCAACACCCCACAAAGGGGTTTAGCCGCTCATGACTCCGCTAAGCCTCCAAGAAATATTTTCTGTCTAAAACTAAGTATATCTTTTCTTAACGCTTAGAGGCTTATTTATAGGGAGCCACAAGTCCTAAAAGCCCTAGGAAACCTAGAGAATTCGGATTTCAATCTCCTAGTCAAATTAGGAGTCAATCCATGTACAAATCGGAATAGGATCTGTCCAGATTTGCTTCCTTCTATTGCGGAATGATTTTGGCATAGCAGGAGTCCGATTTAGGAAAATCCTATTTCAGAATGAATTGTAGAATATTGAATTAGCTTTCTAATTTCACTGGAATCACCTTAATCTGAT
>CM017324.1:15927670-15937788 GCA_006937295.1 Carpinus fangiana
CGGTTTTTCCTTAGTGCGAAATTGACACAAAAATTCCTTGGAGTTCATTCGTCAGCATGAGCAGCTAAACCCCCTGTGTGGGGTACCGATGTAACCCTTTCCAAGCACAATGGTGATTGTATTTGATTTTAGTTAATTCATATTATATATGTTGATTGCATAACTGTGCGGATTGCAACCCTTAAATTCTGTTCTTAATTTCAATGCAATTGTTATTTAATTCTAAAATCAGTACTTGCGAAATTCTTATCTTGTCTTAGAATTTATTTTGCCTGTATTGAACTCAATCAATTTTATTTTCTGTGATCATAAAATTGATGGTTATGCAATGGTTTTAATATGCATATGATTAATAGGATTAGATAGACCATGCTTAGGGAAGACGGGTCGTACTACACCCTAGTTTAGATAATTTAGGTAGACGATCCGTACCAACCGAAGATGGGTTATACTATTCCGTTAATCATATAAAACTTATTAAGGGATTTTATAGTTTATACCTAGGGAAGACGGGTCGTGCCGCATCTTAGTGGTTAAGTGGACGATCCGTGCCAACCGAAGATAAATTATTCTTATCCTTTAATATGTAATTTCTTGTCTTTTATAACGTACATGGTTATGAGTTTCTAGAATTGAACTACGGTTACCATTGTTGTGCGGATTGCGGTGAAGTCGGTACCTTACTCTCTCTCTCTTTGATATTATTCCTTTTAATTTTACGTTGATTTTCATGCAATTTAGATTCACAAACAATCAAATTCTCTTTTGTTAATTAGGTTAAAATTAGTCTTTTAAATTTAGTAACAAAACCCCCACAGTCCTTGAGGTTCGACACTCTCAATATAGCCCTATACTACGGGATTCGTTCTATTGCGAGTGGTATTTTATTATTGATATTTTGGTCAACAAATTACCACATCAATTTTTGGCGCCATTGCCGGGGACGGTTAACGGTTTAGTTATTAAATTTTAAGGATTACGTTTAGCTTAATTTTTAATTTTTGTTTGTTTCTCGTTATTTTCAATTTTCATAAGTCTAATTTTTCTTTTCAAAGTTCACGTTCAGTTCTACGGGCTCCTTTCTGTAACTGCGAACGATCACAGCTCGTGTGCGATCGTTCGCAGCCCTGCAGCGTTCGTTCCCCCTTCTGCCGTGCGAACGATCACACCTCCTGGGGCGATCGTTCGCCCTCTGGACAATCTGTTGTAGCCCATTCCAGTGCACCTAAGGGCCGTTTGTGAGCTTTTCTTTTTAGTTTTAATTTCGTTTTCTGTCTTGTTATTTCCTGTTTTTGTTTTTATTTTCTGCTTTATTTTCTAGTCTAGTTTATGTTGGGGCGCCGATGTTTGTCTTTACCTTTAATTTCTTGTGACCCCGACATTGAACACACTCTTAGACAACTTAGAGTCGAAAAGAAAGCTAGTTTGCCTAAAGAGCCCATCACTGGCACCATGGCTGGCGCCCCTCACGTAGCCTTGCAGGATCACTACATTCCACCCACATACACTACTCCCTCATGTCTCAAGTTGCCGGAAATTACTGCAACCCACTATGAGATCAAGCCTAGCACCATTCAAAGTCTACCGACCTTCATAGGGTTTACCCATGAGAATCCTTATGACTTCCTCAGCGAATTTCAGACAATCTGTTCTACCATTCAATTGACAGGATTCACTGAGGATGCCTTAAAGATGCGTCTTTTTGTCTTTGCCCTAAAAGATAGAGCCAAACATTGGTTCCAGTCCTTAGAGCCTGATTCTATCACTTCTTGGGATCAACTGCAACAAGTTTTTCTCAAGCAATATTTTCCCATAGGAAGGACCAATGACACTAGGCGAGCCATCACTGGTATCACCCAATACCAGGGTGAACCAATACATGAGACGTGGGAGAGGCTTAAGGATTTACTTAGATCATGTCCACACCATGCTGTCCCTAAATGGCAGCTAGTGCAGAGTTTTTATGATGGTCTGACTGAGTCTTATAGGAGCATGGTAGATGCATCTTGTGGGGGGACATTTATGTTAAAAAATGAAGATGAAGCATGGGCTATGATTGAAAACTTGAGTAACAATTCTCGTCAGCAGGCTTCCAATAGACGGAGGGAGCCCACACCTAAAGCATCAAAGACAGAGAGTCTTTGCAAAGTAGAACCTCCTGCAGACATGGCCACTCAAGTAGTTGATGCTATCACCAAGAAGCTGGACCAATTGATGACTGGTTTTGCTCATAATGCTGCTCACATAAGCACCCAACCCGAACCATGCTCTTTCTGTTCTAGCACCATGCATCAGGTAAATAACTGTCCTACTGCTGTCAATTATACTGATGTTTCTAATGAACAGGTCAATGCAGCTTTCTCCCGACCGGGTAATGATCCATACTCCAACACTTACAACCCGGGGTGGAGAAATCATCCAAATTTCTCATGGAAGGGTCAGAATGCAGAGAACTCAGCCCCAGGGCCACACAATCAAGCTCAGTCCAATATACAGCCCTACAACTCGTCTTCCACATACCGACCTCCACATAAGCAATACCAAGCTGCACCACCTCCTCGGTCAGACTCAAATTTTGAAGACCGGATGCTGAAAATGATGAGTGACATGTCAAACAGAATGGTGGGTGAGGTAAATGGTAGAGTTGGCGAGATAACTCATATAGTGGGCGAGATGAATGGTAGGATGGGTGAGATATCTCAGACCGTAAATTCACATTCCCAATCCATTGCCAAATTAGAGACTCAAGTTGGGCAGATGGCAAACACCCTCAACAGGAGGGAAGAAGGGAAGCTTCCAAGTCAGCCAGTGATGAATCCTAAATGGCTTTACATGGTAGATGAAGAAACCTCACATTAGCATGTGCAGTCTATCACCACATTGAGAAACAGGAAACTGGTTGACAATCAAGTGGGAAAGAAGAAGGAGGAGCATACTGAGGTTCCAGAGACTCTGCAGAATGACAAAGGTAAGCAAGTGATCAATGAAACATCTACCTCAGCTGACCCAAGTTCAGAGACACCGTATGTACCCCGAGCACCATTTCCAGAATGGCTCAAGGCACCTTCTCACTTTGGAAAACAGGGAGAGAAAATACAAGCAATGATGGAGGTGTTCAAACAAGTGAAGATCAACATTCCTCTCCTTGATGCCATTCAGCAAGTACCTGCATACGCCAAATTCCTGAAGGATCTCTGTACTCAGAAGAAGAAATCCAGAAATCACATTCCTAAGAAGGTCCTCCTTACTGAACATGTAAGTTTCCTGATTCAGTACAACACCCCTCCGAAGTTCAAGGACCCTGGAATGCTGACAATTTCATGCATTATCGGCCAGAAAGAAATTGATAAAGCACTCCTTGATCTAGGAATTGGGGTGAATCTTTTGCCATACTCAGTGTATCAGTAGCTTGGCCTAGGGGAGTGATAAGGACTAGGAAAATACTATTTCACAATGATTTGTAGCCTGTTGAGTCAGCTTTCCAATGCCGTTGGAATCACCTCAATCCGATATTTGACCTGAAAGTTATGGCCAAAATACCGAGACCTGTTCAGAATCCAAATTTGAATCCAATCCGATTTTAGCTCCAATTTGATAAATTCCGATTTAATCCTTTCCACATCTTCTAGGTCTTCCCAATTCGCCCTTTAAGCTTGGAACATTTCCAGAAACGCTTCCTTTTCTTCCATGACCTACAAAAACACAGAAAACACAAAAAGGAAATAAAATAGAACAAAATAACAAAAACTAAGAAGTTAACAAATGTAAATTAAGGACTAAAATATGAATATTTTGGCACTTATCAGTCACTACAGGACGGACATCATTAGCGGTGTGCACCACCCAAGGTCATACTCGGTCATGTTGCTAGTGTTATGGACAGTAGCATACAATATCCGGGGCACCGGTGTTGTATTACAAGTCCCCCGGTACAACTCCAACCCTGCTGAGAATGGTTAATATCTCGGGTAGACCATACATGAAAATTATGACTTATAAAGCATTAGATTTTATGCATTAAAATATCTAGGCGATTGCCGCCGATAGTACAACTTTCTTTGAAAACCAAAACCCTACTATATGGTGTATTAACGGAGACAACACCTCCTTTCGAATACTTACTAAATCTGCATGTTTATTTCCACTTAATTAGCCTCATGTCATACCTAATTGTGAGATTTTCTTACTAAGTCTTTAGACTTACACCGTTATTACTTTTATAGGGAATCTTTCCCTAAGTCCCAAGGTGGGATGACCGCCACTATAGACTTTGCTTAGAGGTTTACTTATTGTTATCAGGTTTATTCATTATTATCAAATAGATGCTCCATGTCTTTATTTTGAGGAATATACTTGTCCTTATAACGATTTATAGTTTTTTCAGATTTATTTTACCTTCCTATACATTAACTCTAACATTGCTTAGAGGGGCAATTCTCCATTTAGCCACAAGTTGGTTTAACTAGTTTAATTTCTAGTAACCTTGCCAAATTAACCAAGGCTAATTTTGAGGGCATTACACCTATGCTATTGATGTGGTAATTTGTTGACCAAAATATCAATAATAAAATACCACTCGCAATAGAACGAATCCCGTAGGATAGGGCTATATTGAGGGTGTCGAACCTCAAGGACTGTGGGGGTTTTGTTACTAAATTTAAAAGACTAATTTTAACCTAATTAACAAAAGAGAATTTGATTGTTTGTGAATCTAAATTGCATGAAAATCAAAGTAAAATTAAAAGGAATAATATCAAAGAGAGAGAGAGTAATGTACCGACTTCACCGCAATCGGCACAACAATGGTAACCGTAGTTCAATTCTAGAAACTCATAACCATGTATGTTATAAAAGACAAGAAATTACATATTAAAGGATAAGAATAATTTATCTTCGGTTGGCACGGATCGTCCACTTAACCACTAAGATGCGGCACGACCCGTCTTCCCTAGGTATAAACTATAAAATCCCTTAATAAGTTTTATATGATTAACGGAATAGTATAACCCATCTTCGGTTGGTACGGATCGTCTACCTAAATTATCTAAACTAGGGTGTAGTACGACCCGTCTTCCCTAAGCATGGTCTATCTAATTCTATTAATCATATGCATATTAAAACCATTGCATAACCATCAATTTTATGATCACAGAAAATAAAATTGATTGAGTTCAATACAGGCAAAATAAATTCTAAGACAAGATAAGAATTTCGCAAGTACTGATTTTAGAATTAAATAACAATTGCATTGAAATTAAGAACAGAATTTAAGGGTTGCAATCCGCACAGTTATGCAATCAACATACATAATATGAATTAACTAAAATCAAATACAATCACCATTGTGCTTGGAAAGGGTTACATCGGTACCCCACACAGGGGGTTTAGCTGCTCATGCTGACGAATGAACTCCAAGGAATTTTTGTGTCAATTTCGCACTAAGGAAAAACCGAATCCGTTTACATTGTATAATGGCCTATTTATAGGCACTAAGAAACCCTAGAAACCCTAAAACCCTAAAACCCTAACTATGGCCGTAGGTTAGTTTCCTATTTCAACTAGGAGACTTGGAGTAGCTTTTTCGTTGTCCAACGCGCCTGCCAGGTTAAGTGAAGCCCGAGTGCGCACGTTCACACATATGGGCAATCGTTCGCTCAGTGCACGTTCATAGGTGCAGGTGATCGTTCACCAGGCGCACGATCGCAAGTGTGCTGCGATCGTTCGCCAGCACAGTAAGGCTGCTTCTCGGCCCTTTTAGTCCAATTTTCAACGGAGCTCATGTATTAGACCTGAAACACAAAACAAAACAAAATCAAGCAAATAGAAACGCTAAGGAATTAACATATGCAAGTTAAAGGGCTTGAATGTGCAACATTCGGTGCTTATCACACCCCCAAACTTACATATTGCTAGTCCCTTAGCAATACAAAATAGAAAATAAAATGAAAAACATCAAAGATAAATCCAGCTTTCGTGGGATGTACGGTTGCATTTAGCATATGCAACAAGCCTTTGAAACCCCTAGGAATTTCCTAGAGGACGAGTGGAGTCTCGTGAGGGTTTTCTATAAATGATACCCACAAACATTGTGCACAGTTCATGTTATCAAAAAATTAAAGCATCACTCAAACCCATAATTTTCATTCATTAGCAAGCTTAAAAGATTAAACTCCATCTTCACAATGAATTAGAAATTAAAGTCTAATTACTTACAACAGGCAAGCTAAGACATCACAAGCTCGAAACAATGTAAAGTGAACTAGCACACGACTATGAAGCTTCCAAACAAATTCAATGTGCAATGTTCTAGTATCTCAAGATTCACTAGAAGTCCTATCAGAGTGAACAGCACTGGCATGTTTTTCTTAATCTTATTTTATTATTAGGCTCAACAGTGTTTAGTTCCCTTAAGCCTTCTAATTGACCCATGTAACGAGTGTTGAGCCAATGACTCCCAAACCAGATGGTTTTAGGGCATTAGGTGTAGAGACACCCCTGAGGACTTACTAACTCGAGTAAAAAAAGCTATGAAACTAAACTAGCCATAATGTTAACCACCTCAAAACTCCTCACCTTTTGACGTGAACACTCAATGCTTTGATGCAAGAGACCTAGTTACTCAGTGAACAGTTTATCAATGATTATCACCATTTTTTTTTTATAAATTTAACCACCTCAAACCTCTTCACCTTTTGACGTGAGCGCTCACTGCTTTGAGGCAAGAGGCCCAGTTACTCAATGAAGAGTTCATCAATGGTCAAATTTTATATTATTTTTTTTAATTTTTTTTCTACCAATGTATCCACTCAATAAGTCACCCAGTGTCACCCAAAACATAGGAACATACACATTAAACCCACATGTCATACCCCACCAGTCATGTGCTACTGTGCTTGTGTCAGATTTGATCAAACATGTGACTTCTTAATTGCCTAAAGCAAGTAACAAACTTAAAATTCCAACATCAGATCATGTGTTCAAAAAATTAAGCTCACTGATGAAATCAATCACAAATTTTTAGGTCAACCAAAATTTAAGGACAACATGATCATGCAAAATTTTTTTATTTTTTATTTTTATAAAAGAGACAAGGTGTGTGAAATTGTGTTCCCATACCCCCAAACTTAATTTGTACATTGTCCCCGTGTAATTACATGGAAAGAGCTGACCTGGACTGGGAGTTAACGAACTGTCTGGACATGCATGGCTCATAGCACACCCTCAAACTTGAACTGAAATATCCTTTTTATCTCTGAAAAGAAAACACAAAAGTAATACGGGAAAATAACAATAAAAAAAAAATAAAGGTAAAGACCATGACAATAAAAATAAATGGATATACTGTGGGGTGCCTCTCATGAGCGCTAAGTTTAACGTCTTCAGCCAGACGGTGTAGCAGCTCACTGCTGCTCCCCAAGTGGGATGGAAGATGATGCTCCTGCTGCTGGTGGTAATCGGTCCAAAATAGCTCGGAGTAAGGTAGTGTGGGTAGCAGACTGTGCTTCGATGGTGGTGAAGCGTTCTTCCAGCTTTTCCAGGCGCTGATGTGCACCACTCAAGAGTTCATACTCGGTGCGGCTAATGACCATAGTAGCAGCTCTCCCACCTTGCTGCGGTGCCCGTGCATCCTCTTCCATATGTTCGGCTTCTTCTCCTCCTTCCTTAGCCGGAATTTCTACTCTAACCTCTCTGGGCATATGGGATTGGCTGTGGTTCCACTGGTTTCTGTCGAAGAATGGATGTTCTGTGATCGGTCCATCTTCAGAGGTTCCCTTTATTCCTTTCTTTTTTATAATTTGTGTAAGCAGGAACGAGAATGCAAGCCCCCTTGACTTTGTGGTGGTTGCCCTTCGCTCAATCACCCCATCCCAAAATTTTTGAAGTTGGTTCCAAATGACGGAGGGGATGGAATACCAGTAGCCTTTGTGGAAGGTGTACAGTGCCTGAAGGAATTGGTCACGCCTCTGCGACTTTTGCCCCAGTGGGTACACATTCCGATATAGAATATAATCCACAAGCAAGAGTGGTTGCGGCAATTTGGACCGGCTGCCTGCATTCCATTTTTCATCGGCATATTGATCGGCACACATGTCTTCAATTATCTCTGAGACATAGAAAGCATCCTGCTGGTCATCAAGTTGTGCATCTGCCGGTGGGTGCTCATCATTGCAATGCAGTGCGGCAGCAATGTCCGAGGTGGTCACGTTCACTTGCTTCCCTTTAACGGTAGAAGATAGGGTGCCCGACTTATTGCAATCCCGGGAGAGGTTGGAATAGAATTGGACAACCAACCTTGTGTAAGCCGTGGAGGTGACGGGTTTGAACAATTTCTTCAACCCCCGGCACTTGAACTCGTGGACCGCCCATTGAGTGGCTTCAAAATTTTTGAAGTCGCCATTGATATCGAATTCGGTCTCAAAGAGTATGTCTCGCTGGTCAATAGTTGGATGGGAGGATTGGGCACAGGAGCTTGACGCTTGGGAGGTGGATGGAGTGGTCCTAGGCATCTTGGAGTTCGATCAGGACTTTTGTTGAACAGGTGGTGGGCACTCCTTAAGCCGAATGGTGGAAACCAACCTTAAATGTAGACCAACACCCTGCAAAAGAAGAGAAACCAACACGGCAGCACCACACTATTGTGCAAATGGCGCACAATAGTCAAGAATTTCAAAAAAATTGGCCATGAAAGTGGGGTTGTGAAGGTTGGGAAAGAATATAATGGAAGGAGGGGGAAATGAAAAATGGGGCGAGGAAGAGGAATGTGGCGGCCGGAGATGGTGTATGTGGGCTGGCGGTTGCCGTGGGTGGTGGTTGGGGATTGCTTGGTGGTGGGTTGGGCGTCTTGGAGGGTGGACGGCGTGAAGGATGATTTCGTGGGGTAGATGAAAGTGATGGGAAAAAGGGGGAAGGTGAACTAAATAGGTCACGTGCAACAACCCCTCTCGAGGGCGAACGATTGCCCAGGGGTGGGCGAACGTTCGCACTCGTGCTGAGGCGTGGGCGTGGGCTAGGGACGAACATACGCCCTTGTGCGCCTGGCGAGCAAGCGAACGATCGCCCAAGGATGGGCGAACGTTCGCTTCCTCAGTGTGTTTAGCACAATTGAGGAGGTTTTGACGAACGATCGCCCAGTGGTGGGCGAACGTTCGCATCCTCAGTGTGCTAATTCCCATTATGCACGAATCAAACTGAAGAAAAAATAAAAATCTAAACCAAAACAAAAAAAATAAGAGAAAAGAACGAAACTACATGAAAATAACGCCAACCATGAAAAATGACAAAGTAAAGAAAAACAGAAGAGTAAAACCTAAACAAAAAATAAAAAATAAAAAAAAATAAAAAAATAAAAAATAAAAAAAATTGTACCTCTCAGTGGCATCAGCACCACTAACCTCAACAGAGATGTTTGAGATTCAGGATTACTCAAACGCCTTCATGTTAGCTGCATGCATTCTTAAGACGAATAGGTGGGATCCGTCAACTTGACGGATTCCACGTCTGTACCTGGTTTGGGGTTCTGAATGCAGGGCTTCAGTCTTTGACCATTTACCTTGATAATGTTGCCATTCTTTGGGTCCCTCAACTCAACTGCACCATGTGGAGATACTGAAATAACCGTGAACGGGGCCATCCCATCTAGAGCGGAGCTTGCCAGGGAAGAGCCGGAGTTTGGAGTTGAAAAGCCATACTTTCTTGTCCGGCTCAAATGTCTTAGGCCTGATGTGCCAGTCATGAAAAGCCTTTGTCTTCTCCTTGTAAATTTTGGAGCTGTCGTACGCATCATTCCGCAGCTCTTCCAATTCTGTCAACTGAAGCTTTCGGTGGGAGCCGGCTGCTTGCATATCAAAGTTGAACTGCTTGATTGCCCACAAAGCCTTGTGCTCGAGTTCCACAGAGAGGTGACATGCCCTTCCATAAACCAGCCGGTATGGTGACATACCAATCGGCGTTTTGTAAGCTGTGCGGTAGGCCTACAATGCATCATTGAGGCGCAAGGACCAATCCTTGCGGTCTGGCCTAACCGTCTTCTCCAGAATATGCTTAATCTCCCGGTTGGAAACTTCTACTTGGCCACTAGTCTGAGGATGGTAGGGAGTGGCTACCTTATGAGTAACGGA
>CM017324.1:15947267-15992911 GCA_006937295.1 Carpinus fangiana
AAAAAAAAGCCATGACTTCTCAAGCTAATATAATTCGGGAAAATTTCACTTAATCCTTTCAATTGTCATCATTTTTACAATATCTTTTTAAAGTTTAATTTCTTTCAATTTAGTGTATTCATCTTTCAATTGTTTGCAATTTTACCTCTCCGTTAACTTTTTCCAAAATACCTCCATTTGTATTATGAAAAGAAAAATTGCAAAGATTAAGGAGTTGGCCCAAATTTAACGATATTTACAAAAATACAACTGCCTCAATCTTTGTAAAAAAGTTTAAATAATTTTTCTAAAAAAAGGGAGAGGGATAATTTGGGATTTTTTTTTGGAATTTAACCAAAAATCTTAACGTATGGGGGACATTGAAAAAAAAAAAAAAAAACTAACAGTTCAATATACTGAATTGAAATGTTTTGAACTTAACAAAAAAAAAAGGTAATAATTCTAAGAGAATAAGTAAAGTTCGGATAATACAATTAAAATTGGGTTGTTCTCATTTGTTTCAATAAGTGATGAAATGTTTTCATTTATTTTAGTTATTCAAGGAATATTGATTATGATATATAGGAAAATATATTGCTTTAAGAAAGAACTTTTTGTATGAAAATGTTGAGAAAACTTGGGTTGGGTCTCCCATATTTTGCCCTGAAAATAGGTATAAAATTAGAATTAGGTAAAATCATTGCAGAGAAAAAGGTGCGTGTGCCGTGGGCTAATGACTATGACTATGTGCAGGTGAGTGGTCATAATCTAAACATCCCTTTAACAAACCCATCATCCAACTTAGTTTCTCTCCGAAAGACCCACATACTTACCTAAGTCACACCTACCTTATAGAATCCCACCTTTTCTTTTTTTCACCATTTTAGCTAAGGATTAAGAACTAGCAATTTTAGTACCGTATTGTGAGGAATTAAGTACAAAAATACTCTTTTACTATAACTAATTGAATATTATTTAGTTCAAATGAACTGGAGATGATCTTATTCCTGTTATTAAAGACTGCATTTAAGACCTACTTGCCCAAATTAATTTTGAGCTATAATAATTAAAATTGGATAAAAGACACTTCGAACTAAAGAGATGGAGATTCCTAGTAATATAGCAATTTGTACAGCAAATTAATGAAAATTCTTTTTCCCTCACTGTCTAAAACCCAAAAAGTTAATGGGAGCTCATTTAGAAGGACAATATGATCCATTTAGTACAATTAAAACAGAATATTGTCATTTTTTCTTTTTTTGAACAAATTTACCTCCAAAATGGATCCTTCTCCCAATTCTAGGAGATTGAAAGTTTGAAAGCCTACTAAAGCATTTATAATGGTTTAGATTGTGCCCCCTTTGACTAGCTAGTAGTGAAAACATTATACTATATATATATATATATATAGAGAGAGAGAGAGAGAGAGAGAGGGAGGTTAAATGGTGAGGATTTTTGAGGCTTCATCATTAAGGGTGAGAAAAAAAAACATGAAGGCTTTGGTACCCCTTAATCATAGAGACAAGTAACGTTTTGTTTGTGAGAAGTGAAAGCACAGTGAGGGGGATAATGAAGGATGCAACGAATGGGGGGCCCCTCTCTGTTTAGGACACTCGAATAATATAAAGGCAAGTTAGAAGAGATTTGGTGGTTATAATATAGATTAGTGTGTGACTTTAGCTACTTTAGGATTCCAAGACAAATCCCATTGGTTGCGACAAACTCGAGAAATTTCCTACCAACAAGTTGACAAAATGCTATTTAATTATTAAACCCCTTTTCTCCTCTAAATATAGGAAAAGCTATCCAAGATTTCATATTTGTAAAAGCACCTTCACTTTTCTTTTCATTATTTTTATTCAAAAACATACTTTCTCTTTTCTCCCACTTTCCCTTAACATTAATTTGAAAAAAAAAAAAAAAAAAAACCTATAGTGTAGTAAATTTTAAATAAAAAATAGCACCCATTCTATTGGGGATAGATCTAACCCACATAAAATTGTGCTAAGTGTCTAAACATTTAATATGCACATTAAATATTAAAGGTCATCAATAACAATTTACTAACTAAGGTTAACCCTTTTCTTTTCTTTTCTTTTGGTTAAACATTAGACTAAGGTTTTATTTTTTCACCAAGGTTAAAACTTGTAATACCCCGATAAAAATAATCTTTTTATTTGAAGAGAACCTTTCCACTAAGGCGTTTAACAAGAGCCTTTGATAAAACTGCTTAGACAAGATTTAAGACTCTTAGCGTTAACCTAATCACACTTCGAAACTTTAGAAAGATAGAAGCCAAACACTAACCCTCAGGAGGCAGGTGTATGCTAGGTCTGGCTGACGTACACTGCTGTCTATAGTACGGACGTACGGTGGGGGACCACCGGACGAATGCTCTACAAAATAGTATAACGGACGTATGTGGGACCACCAGACATACACTACTTTTTGGGATACCCTTTGGGTAATACCTGGACGTACGAGAGACACCCTCTGGACCAATGTACAAAGACCACCGGATGTACGCTAGGGTTGTCGAACGTCCGCTGCTCTGTCAGGGAGTTGGTGGCAAACTTTTCCTATAAATAGTCCACCCTTCCTCTCATTTCTCTCGCCTTCTTCCTTTCCCTGGTGTGCCTCTAGGCTGCCAGAACCTTTTCTTAGTATATTGAGTGAGAAATCCGTGAGGTTGAGTTTCAAAGAGGAGTTTCCGGGGAGAGCAGGCCATGTCCGTGCTTAGCTTTGGGGTAAGCTCCGTTTCTTTGTATTTGACATTGTCTTATCATGTGTTCCTGCTTTGATAATGGTCTTCAAGTGTTCACTAAATGTTTTTCTCAAAGATGACGATGTTTTCAAAGGGTTTTCTCAAAAAATCGTGATTCTGTGATTTCTTATGTTGCATGTAATGTTTTGCTAGCTTAGGAGAGGTTTAGAGGTCTATAAATGCTATTAGGAACATGCACTATCCAAATCTTGAAACGGTGTGCTTAAAACACTAAGCGGACGTACACCATCGAGGCCGGACGTACGGTTAGTGGGCAGAGCACCTGTTCTTAAGTTTCACACGTGTATGTTCAGGCTTGGCTAAATTTCTAGGTTTCGTAAGGCTTAGAATAACGATGTCTTGTATCCGTTATAACAGGAAATAGCTTGGTCGGAGGATTCGCTCGAGTGCGCGAGGTAAGTAAACACTTACACCTCTTTTTGTAAAACGTGGTGAGCAAATTTGATTGCATTTGCAATAGCACGAGTCATTGATCGTGTAGCGTTGCGAAATGCGGGATCGAATCCACAGGGAAATGAGCTTGTCCAAAATTGATTTTATAATTAAACTAACCTATTTTAACCTAGTTCTGAGTTTGGTCATTTGATCGAACATAAAACTTGCAAAAGTAAGACTAGTCTAAAAAGCTCAAATGAAACAAGGAAAAGCAACTAAGGTTAAAGATTAACCTCACCCAATACTAAAATACTTGCTTAAACATAAAACCCACACATCCGTCTATCGATTTTAACCCTTAATCATACTCTATTGCCTTTGTGACACTAGTCAAATCGATTTGATGTGTTTACCGTTAAGGAGCAACAACGGATATTGATCCTTAATAGAATCATCCACTATATATATGGATCATAGTGGATATTTAATTGAGTTTCGATAATCCGTTGTGCACCCGGCTTGGAACACAACAAATGTTGGACTTGTATGCATCACAAATCGCAACCACTAACAAATTATGTCACTTAACTTGAAAATGAAACGAATACGATAAGCAAATAACGGAATGTAATGCGTTAAACGTAAAAGCTCAAAGAAGTGCTAAGGGTGAGGCTTCATCTTCAACCTTAGTTGAAGATTTAGCTACCCATATGTAAAGAAAGTAAAGGAAACTTAAAAGAAAGCATTAAAATAAATTAATAAAGAGGTTCTACAAATAAATGGGCAAAGCAGAGCCTAAATAATGGCAAATGCTCTTAAAAACGTGCCCAAAACAAGAACTTCGGACAAAATGCACTAAGGGGCTTATTTATAGAAAATTGGTGTGCTGCCAGGTCATAGGGCTGCGTTCGAACGCAGGCCATGCGTTCAATCACGCTAATGCATGCGTTCGATCGTACACCCTACGATCGAACGCAAATAACTGCCGCGGCTCTAGGCTGGAAGCGATGGAATCGTAGGGCTAGCTAGGGCAACAGCGTGAGATGCAGGTTAATTGGACCTACGTTCGAACTTACTTCCTGCGTTCGATCGCAGTTGCGCTCGATTACACCAAGTGCGTTCGAACGCACTGGCAGGAACTTCATGACATCTCTTCAAGTCCATTTTTGCCTTTGGTAGCCATGTGTTGATGCAATGACCTACACACCATAAAACACTAAAAACAACTAAAAGTCTAAAAATATTAGATATTAACAGTGCTAAAGGCTTAGCAAATATAAGTTAAGGGGGTCAAATATACAATATTTGACACCGATCAAATACCCCCAAACTTACATTTTGCTAGTCCCTTAGCAAAACAAAAATGAAAAACAAAACAAACATAGGTCCGCTTTCGTGGGAGAAACGATTGCATTGAGCATATGCAACAAGCCTTTTAAACCCCTAGGAATTTCCTAGAGGACGAGTGAAGTCTCGTGAGGGTTTTCTAAGAATGATACCCACAAACATTTATTTGGCACAATGTTATTGATAGACAAAGCCTTTCACACACGCATATGGTTCATACATCATTAGCAATTTTAACAATTTTGAACAAACAAACCACATCATCAAGGCCTCCAAACATTAATCAAATCACGACTGAAAAATCGATACAAAACATGCTCCAGAAAGTGCAAAGTGAACTAACAACAAGATGATGGGGTTTCAATTATTCTCAAAAGACGTGTATCCCAAGATTCAAAAGAAAACAATGTGATAAATACAACCAAGGCTTGAATTGAAAAATGCAATTTTTGTGTGTAGGCTGTGCAATGCTTGACTCCCTTAAGCTTCTAAATGACTTATGTAACGAGCGTTGGGCTAGTAACTCCCAAGCCAGACGGCTTTAGGGTACTAGATATAGAGACATCCCCAGGGCTTAATTACTCAAGTCAAAAGAGCTACATAGCCTAAACTAGCCCTACAATTTTTTAGTTGAAATTTCTCATCTTTTGACGCGAACACTCATTGTTTGGCTAGGCAAGAGGTCCGGTTACTCAATGAAAAACTCGACTTGTTCTGATTTTTTTTTTTAATAGCCAAGGTTTTCATCATCATATCGCAAACCTAAAAATCTCAAGACACACACTTCAAAGTCAAATCTCATACCCACAGACCCTAATGCTAATGTGCATGTGAAAAAAAATGGATCAAACATGTGAAGTCTCTCTAATTCAACATATGAATTGAAAACTGAGATTTCTAAAGATATGTAGTGTTCAATCAAGTTAAAACACACCAATGATATGAAATCCACATATGTAATGTGAGTCATGCCCAATCAATAACAATTATGCACAAAAAATTTAAAATTTTTACAAAAGCAACAAATATGCACAAAGACAGGCAACAGTGTCTACCTTACCCCCACACTGAAATGGCACAATGTCCCCAATGTGCCCATAAATACAATACCAGTGGGATGTCGCAAGTGAGGCAAGTCGTAAGAGAACACTCCCCCAAACTTGGATGGCAAACACTTATCCTGAAAAACAAGAACAAACAAACAAAATCAAAAGATAAAAATAATGAGGGGTGCCTCCCACAAGAGCTAAGTTTAACGTCTTCAGCCAGACTCGTCATATCAGTCAATCCGAATAAATTGGATCCTCCAAAAGTGTGTCCTCAACCTCTGAACTCCTCAACTCCAAGAATGGTTTCACTCTTTGTCCATTTACCTTAAAGGTGTTACCATTCTTGGGATCCTCTATCTTGATGGTTCCATGAGAAAACACTGTCCTGATGATGAATGGGCCCGTCCACCGAGATTTCAACTTGCCAGGGAATAAATGCAACCGAGAATTGTAAAGAAGGACTTTCTGACCTGGCTCAAAAGATCTCCTCAGAATGCTCTGGTCATGAATCCTCTTCATGTGTGCCTTGTACTTCCTCGAACTGTCATAAGCATCATCCTCAGCTCCTCTAATTCAGTGAGTTGGAGCTTCCTTTGAGAGCCGGCCTTCAAAAAATTGAAGTTCAGCTGCTTGATGGCCCAGTAAGCTCGATGCTCCAACTCGACTGGAAGATGACATGCCTTCCCATACACCAGCCGATATGGTGACATCCCAATCGGAGTCTTGTATGCTGTCCTATATGCCCACAAAGCATCATTCAATCGCAGAGACCAATCTTTCCTGTTGGGGTTCACAGTCTTCTCCAAAATGTGTTTGATATTGCAATTTGACACTTCAACTTGCCCACTCGTCTGTGGGTGATAAGGGGTGGCAACCTTATGTGTGATGAAATAATTCTTCATTAGCTGCTCAAAAATTCGATTGCAGAAATGCGTGCCTCCATCACTGATAATTGCTCTAGGTGTACCAAACCGAGCAAAAATAGTGTCCTTAAAAAATTTGACCACCACTCTGTGGCCATTGGTCTTGCACGCAACTGCCTCCACCCACTTGGACATATAGTCCACAGCAACTAATATGTATAGAAACCCGAAGGAGTTTGGGAAAGGTCCCATGAAATCGATGCCCCACACATCGAAAATCTCAACTACCAAAATGGGATTGAGGAGCATCATGTTTCTCTTTGAAATACTCCCAAGTTTTTGGCAGAGCTCACAAGATGTGCAATAAGCACGAGCGTCTCCAAATATGGTGGGCCAATAAAATCCACACTGCAAAATATTTGTAGCGGTCTTTTTTGCACTGAAATGGCCCCCACAAGCATGATCATGACAAAAGGAGATGACATTGGTTTGGTCAAATTCACGTATACATCTCCTAATGATCTGATTGGGACAATACTTGAACAGATAAGGATTGTCCCAAAGAAAAGTTTTCACCTTGGACAAAAATTTGATCTTATCTTGTTTCCCCCAATGCAAAGGCATTTAGCTGGTAACAAGATAGTTCACTATGTCAGCGAAACAAGGTGTGGGATTTTGTGAGCAATGTGCATCAATTGCTCATCAGGAAAGGTCTCAGAAATGGGGGTGGCGTCCTCGGTGAAATCCATGGTCAACCTAGACAAATGATCCTCCACCACATTTTCGGAACCCTTCTTATCCCGAATTTCTATGTCGAACTCTTGAAGCAGCAAAATCCATCGGATCAAGCGGGATTTAGCATCTTTCTTGGAGAAAAGATACTTCAATGCCGCATGATCTGAATAGATAATGATTTTAGATCCTAACAAATAGGATCTAAACTTGTCCAGTGCAAAAACGACTGCCAACAACTCCTTTTCTGTGGTGGAGTAATTGAGTTGTGCGTCGTTCAGAGTCCTACTCGCATAGTAAATCACATGGGGAAGTTTATCAATGCGCTGCCCCAAAATAGCTCCAATAGCATAGTCTGATGCGTCACACATGATCTCAAATGGTTCACCCCAACTGGGTGGTCTAATAACTGGTGTGGACATCAGAATCTCCTTCAGAGCCCGAATGCTTTCAAACATTCTTCATCAAATTCAAATGGGGTCTCTTTGGCCAACAACATGCATAAGGGCCTGGCAATCTTACTAAAATCCTTGATGAATCGCCTATAGAAGGAACGGATTTCCTTCACAATACGTGGGGGTGGAAGGTTAGAGATCAAATCTACCTTCGCTTTGTCTACCTCAATGCCTTTGTGAGATATGACATGCCCCAGTACAATCCCCTGCTTAACCATAAAATGGCATTTCTCCCAATTAAGCACAAGGTTCTTTTCTTTGCACCTTACTAAAACCAAAGTGAGGCGGTGCAAACACTCCTGAAAAGATGAACCGAAGATGGAGAAGTCATCCATGAAGATCTCTATAAAATGCTCTACCATGTCGAAAAATATGCTGATCATGCACCGCTGAAAAGTAGCAGGTGCATTGCACAGCCCAAACGGCATGTGACGGTAGGCGAATGTCCCAAACAGACAAGTAAAGGTAGTCTTCTTCTGATCTTCGAGGTCCACTGGGACCTGGTTATATCCATAATAACCATTCAAGAAACAGTAATACTCGTGTCCAGCTAAACGCTCCACCATCTGGTCAATGAATGGAAGAGGAAAATGATCTTTCCTAGTGGCAGCGTTCAATTTTTGATAGTCTATACAAACCCTCCATCCTGATTGAATACGAGTTGGCACCAACTCGTTATCCTTGTTCTGCACTACTGTCAATCCAGCTCGCTTGGGCATAACATGTATCGGGCTCACCCACTTGCTATCAGAAATTGAAGAGATGATCCCAGCATCTAACAACTTAATCACCTTTGCTCTCACAACCTCCTGCATTGCTGGGTTGAGCCATCTTTGTGGTTCCCTCGATGGTTTGGAATTCTCCTCAAGATGTATCTTATGCATAACCAACGAGGGGCTGATTCCCTTAATGTCCTCAATAGTCTAGCTGATAGCTTCCTTATGCTCTCTTAAAACATTCAACAATTCATCCTCTTGAGCATCTATCAAATCTGAAGCTATGATCACTGGCAAAGAATCGGCTGGGCCTAGGAACTTATACTTCAAACTATCAGGCAAAGGCTTAAATTCCTTCTTCGGGGAATCAGGCACTGCTGTCTCCTCCTTCTCTTCGCTCACCGGAGGATCAGTCTCCAAAAGTGCATCAGCTTGCTCCATAAGTTTCTCCAAATCTAGATCTTCACCAAATTGAGCAAGGCATGCTTCCAGGGGGTCCTCTATGCTTGATTCTTCAACAACTTCATCCATGATCTCCTCAATCAAGCATACTTGATTCATCTGGTCATAATTGAGTGGTTGTTTTCTAATGTGAAAAATGTTCAACTCCACCGTCATATTTCCAAAAGAAATCTTCATCACTCCTGACCTACAATTGATTAGGGCGTTAGCCATAGCTAAAAATGGTCGCCCTAAAATCACAGGGATCTCACTCCCTATCCTTGGCTCCGTGTCCAACACAATAAAGTCCACTGGGAAATAAAATTTGTCCACTTTAATCAGCACATCCTCAACTATTCCCTGTGAAATCTTCACAGACCGATCAGTAAGTTGCAGTGTCATAGATGTGGGCTTTAGCTCTCCTAGCCCTAACTGCAAATAGACTGAGTAGGGCAACAAATTCACACTCGCTCCCAAGTCTAATAATGCCCTCTCAATCTGACTAACTCCTATCATGCAAGTAATTGTATGACATCCAGGGTCCTTGTACTTGAGGGGTAACTTGCATTGTAGGATAGCACTTACTTGCTCGGTCATGAATGCCTTTTTTGGGACATTCGTTTTCCTCTTCACTGTGACCAAGTCCTTCAAGAACTTGGCATATGAAGGGATTTGTTGGATGGCGTCCAAAAATGGAATATTTATTTGGACTTATTTGAACACCTCCAGAATGTCCTCTAACTTCCCTCCATTCCTAGGCGCTTGTAATCTTTCAAGGTAAGGTGCTTTTGGCACAAGCGCCCTAGGAGGTTCCTTAACAACTGGGGTGACCGTAGATGGCTCAGCATCTCCTTCCTTCTGGTTGTCACCCTCTTCATCTTTTGGCTCTTCTTCCTCAGCATGGTCTGCTTCTGGGTCCACCACTTGATTGTCCACTCTTTTCCCCGACCTCAAAGTGACAATCGCTTGCACATGCTCTTGGTTTGAAGAATTTCCGATACTGCATGCCTTAGGGTTGTTCACTGCTTGGCTAGGGAGCTTTCCCTTGTCTCTCTCACCAAGGTAATTTGCCAATTGTCCCATCTGCATCTCCAACTTCGAGATTGCTTGGGTGTTCACCATGGTGGAATGCCTCACGTCACTGATTGATTGACCAGTCATTTTCATAAAGTCCCTCATGGTCTCTTCCAGTGATTGTGTTGATGATGCTGGGGCTTGAGTGGGGGCTTGATAAGATGATGACGCTGGCGGAGCCGAGCGTCCATGATTTTGATAAGAAGAAGAAAATCCTAGAGGATAGTGATTTTGAGCATGAGGAGCTCCTCCTTGATTTGTGGTGGGTTGATTCTGTTTCCAAGAGAAGTTAGGGTGGTTCCTCCACCCCGGATTATATGTCTCAGAATATGGCCCACTGGACGGCTTTTGGAAGTTGTTGAAAGCGTTCACTTGTTCCATCTCAACAAAAACTGTCATCGATGGACAATTCTATGCTTGGTGCATGGGACTAGCACAGACAGAACAACTCTCAACTGAAAATGTGTTTGCCGCATTGACTGGCTTCCCTATACTCAGAGCATCCGATCTCTTGACAATGGCATCCATCCTTTGTGCCAACTCTGTTTCACCTTTTAACTCAAGGATGCCCCCTCTTTTAGGGTTTCGGGCAGATTTATCTCGACAACTCATGCAATCCCACTGTTGTGAGTTGTCAGCCAATTTATCCAAAGCCTTGTAGGCTAAATCTCCCGTTAAGTTCAAGAATGCCCCCCCATTCATCGACACTATCATGCTACGGTTGGGCTGAGATAGCCCTTGGTAGAAGAATTGTACGAGTCGCCATTTTTCATAATCGTGAGGGGGGCATTTGATGAGCAAATCCTTGAACCTCGCCCAACACTCAGAGAATTTTTCGTCCTCGTTCTAAGTAAAGGAATTGATCTCCTTTCTTGCCTCATTTACTATGGACATTGGGAAAAATTTGTTGTAGAATTGCTTCAACAATTCTTCGTAGGATGTAATAGACCCATGAGCCTTGGAATCCAACCACTCCGTAGCTCTATCATGAAGAGAGAAAGGAAAAAGTCTGAGGTGGACAGCTTCCTTAGAAAAATTTTGAAATTTGGTGATGGCACAGATGTTTTTAAATTTCTTCACATGAGAGTATGGGTTTTCATGATCTAAGCCGTAAAAAGATGGTAACATTTGGATTACATGTGGCTTTAGATCATAATGGATTGCATTAATCGGTGGCAACACTATGCACGGATGGGAACTAGTCGCAACTGGTGCGAAAAGTTCCCGTAGTGAAGTAGTGAAATCCACGTCATATGCTCGTTTGTGTTCCATATTCCTTTCTCATGCATCTTGATAATCCTCGTGCTCTTCCACCCTTGGATTCCTTTGGTTATCCCCGTGCTCCTCCACCCTTGGATTCCTTTGATTATCCCCCATCTCGCCGTGAGCTCTACATGCTCTCCTAATGTTTCTTTCTAAGTTGGGATCTAATGGTGTTAATTCTAAGTTCAAGGATTGCCGACCAAGCATAAACTAACAAAAATTTAACTAAACACTAAGGAAAAACAGCAAGCTAAACAAGCAAATATGCATGGATAAACAATAAAAACAGGGAAACAAAACAGCAAATAAAGAACAACTACAATAACCTAGATGAATGTAAAACACTAAATTAAAATTACACTACAAAAACAACAACCTATATGCACTAAATGAATTAAAACTAAACAACTTTAAATAAATATTAACAGATGCAGCAACTACAGAGACAGAAACAGAAAAAACTAAAAAAAATCAACAACCTAGCTAAAACAAATTAACATGTTATAACAAGTAAACAACTAACTATTTAATTAACAAAACTACTAATTAAACAAATGCAACTAATTAATCAATTAAAAACAAAAATAAACTAAACACAACTAACAATAGCAGAGAACATGTTAAAAACATGCAGAAAAATCAATTAAAACTAAGCTAACAATTAATGAAAACCACAAAAACAGAAAATGAACACACTGCCTCAGGTATGTTAGTGCAGGAAGCAGAGGTGCGCTCAAGCGCAGGAAGCACGATCGATCGCATGCACAACAATGTAAGCAGGCTCTGCAACTACGTTCGATCGTATAGGGGTGCTATCGAATGTATAGTTGCACTGCTATCTGTTCAGAAGCGCGTGCTCGCACGTAGAAGCGTGTAACACGAGCGCAGGTACGTAGCCGAATGGAATAGCCTCAAGTGCAGTCGATCGCACAAGGGCACGATCAAACGTACTGTCACAGACTGATTTTCTAGGGACTACCCAAGACTGAAAACAGCCTAACCAACCAACTAAAAATCAAACTAAAAGAACTCAAAATTACCGAAAACACGAAAATAAATAAATAACGTAATTGAAATTTGCAGAAATTAAATACTAGTAGAAAAATAAAATTAATTTAAAAATAAAATCAAATTTAACAAAAACAACGTTTTCCCGGCAACGACGCTAAAATTTGTTATGCAAATTTGATTGCATTCGCAATAGCACGAGTCATTGATCATGTAGCATTGCGAAATGCGGGATCGAATCCACAGGAAAACGAGCTTGTCCAAAATTGATTTTATAATTAAACTAACCTATTTTAACCTAGTTTCGAGTTTGGTCATTTGATCGAACATAAAACTTGCAAAAGTAAGACTAGTCTAAAAAGCTCAAGTGAAACAAGGAAAAACAACTAAGGTTAAAGATTAACCTCACCCAATACTAAAATACTTGCTTAAACGTAAAACCCACACATTCGTCTATCGATTTTAACCCTTAATCATACTCTATTGCCTTTGTGACACTAGTCAAATCGATTTGATGTGTTTACCGTTAAAGAGCAACAACGGATATTGATCCTCAATAGAATCATCTACTGTATCCATGGATCACAGTGGATATTTAATTGAGTTTCGATAATCCGTTGTGCACCCAGCTTGGAACACAACAAATGTTGGACTTGTATGCATCACAAATAGCAACCACTAACAAATTATGTCACTTAACTTGAAAATGAAACAAATACGATAAGCAAATAATGGAATGTAATGCGTTAAACGTAAAAGCTCAAAGAAGTGCTAAGGGTGAGGCTTCATCTTCAACCTTAGTTGAAGATTTAGCTACCCATATGTAAAGAAAGTAAAGGAAACTTAAAAGAAAGCATTAAAATAAATTAATAAAGAGGTTCTACAAATAAATGGGCAGAGCAGGGCCTAAATAATGACAAATGCTCTTAAAAACGAGCCCAAAACAAGAACTTCGGACTAAATGCACTAAGGGGCCTATTTATAGAAAACTGGTGTATTGTCAGGTCATAGGGCTACGTTCGAACGTAGGCCATGCGTTCGATTGCACTGATGCATGCGTTCGATCGTACACCCTGCGATCAAACGCAAATAACTGCCGCGGCTCTAGGCTGGAAGCGATGGAATCGTAGGGCCGACTAGGGAAACAACGTGAGACATGGGTTGACTAGACCTACGTTCGAACTTACTTCCTGCGTTCGACTGCAGTTGCCCTTGATCGCACCAAGTGCGTTCGAACGCACTGGCAGGAACTTCATGACATCTCTTCAAGTCCATTTTTGCCTTTGGTAGCCATGTGTTGATGCATTGACCTGCACACCATAAAACACTAAAAACAACTAAAAATATTAGATATTAACAGTGCTAAAGGCTTAGCAAATATAAGTTAAGGGGGTCAAATATACAATATTTGGCACCAATCACGTGGGATATGTCAGTTGACTGACCAAGCATATGATATGAGCATGACTATTTTTCGTAATTACTTGGTAACTGTGTTGTTAAATAAACTGTTAAGATGTATCATAAGACATGGTACGCCGGTACGTGCGATATAAACGGCCATGAGCTTACTATATAAACTGCGTATTATGGTCAAATGTGTGCGTTATGTGAGGGCTGTGGATCCATTGGTTTCGTGACCTTGATGTAACCATTCCCAATGGTTCAGTCACTACAGGACGGACGTTATTAGTTGGTGTGGGCCACTCGGGGTCAGACCCGATCGTGCCACTAATGTTACGTACGGTATGTTGTTCAATGGCTGGGGCACTAGCATTGTATTATAGGTCCCTCAGGACTGCATCAACCCTGCTGAGAAGGGAAAATATCTCGGGTAGACCATATATGGGAATTATAACTTATAAAGCATTAGCTTTTTCTGCATTAAAACGCTTAAGTAATTATCGTCGATTCTTCACCATAAGCTTGAAAAACCCTAAAACCATTAAATGGTGTATTAGCGGAGGTAATGCCCTATTTTTGGTTATTACTCAAAATGTACATTTACTTTCATTAATTGGGCTCATGTCATACCTAAGTGTGAGGTTTACTTACTAAGTCGTTAGACTTACGCGGTTATTATTCTTTAGGTAACCTGATTCATTGTTATTGAAGTGGCGAGAGTTGCTACTACCTGACTGGTTATGTTTTATCTATAGTTACAGGTTTGTCTTTATTGTTTAGTAGCTCAACGTTCTTACTTGATAGATTATAGTGATACTCAGATTTATTCACCTTCCTTTGCATTTACTCTGACAGTTTTATAAGGGTGATTACCTATTGGATCACAAGTTGGCTCAACTGGGTAGATTGCCGGTGACTCCACCGGATTAACCGAGGCTAATTTTGGGGGCGTTACAGTATGGTATCAGAACATATGGTCTTGCCGACCTTAGCTGTAAATCTGAGCATAGAATGTAGTATTTAGGTTTGATCTTACTGAACTGGAGTATAGGATAGGTTTAGTTCCCTTGTTTATGGGTGCAGGCTACTGTAATGGCTTATTTGATTGTTTTACCTAGGATGAACGGGACGCTTGTTCTGCGTTACAGGCACTTGATCCTACTTCATACTCAGATGCGCGATGGTTGTAGACGCCTACTGACTGTTAACGAATGGCCAGATGAGTTTGGACCTTATGCACCTGGATACCAACCTCGCTCTGGTAAGTGCAGGGTTTCCACCCATGCGAACCAGGAGCCAAAGTCTTCACCGATCCTTAAGTCAGATGAAGGAAAGGAGATATGCTTTGTAACTAAGAAAAGGTCTGCCATACCTAAGTATTGCAGCATCTCGGCGATACGAGATTTTCCACCTGTCCTCAAAAGGTTTAACCCCTATCTCAGTGATGAGCAGAGGTGAGCCCTGCATACTCAACTAACTCAGATTTTGGACGAGTAGGCCCAATTGGAACAAGAGGAAATTCGACTACTAAAAACGGGAGCATTACCAAAAGGATCTAATCGTCAGAGGACTGCATTTCTATCCATTATCAACAAGGACTACGAGGCACTGGTCAAGGATGAGGAAGACCCATCTGAAGAGTGATAGATCTTGGGGTGGTAATCTTTAGATATTAGATAGCTAGGTTTTTCCTCACCCTTAGCAGTGGTGAGTTTTGACGTAGGGACGTCTGGGGGAGGATTGTAGAGCACAAAAGAATTTTCACTGTACCCCGAATTTAAGAAATAAAATTATTTTGGCACGCCTCATTTACTCTTAATTGTCTTTCTCTGAGCCTTACAAGTTTCTAAAAAAAAAAAAAAAAAATTAGGGTTAAGCGAACGTACGCCCCCGATGCCGGATGTACGCCATTAACCCAGTGTTTTATAAAACTGTCGAACGTCCTCAAACTCTATTCATTCCCATTTTCTCTCATTTTCCTCAAACATAAAACTCCCACAGTGATTTTCTGCCAAGTCTCTCAAGGTTTTAAAGATTTTCCACCTCATTTTCAAGATTAAATCAAGGTATGTAGATTTCTTCCAAAATTTTCAAGTTTTCGCAATTTTAGGGTTTTGTTTTAATCTTGGTCTTCTTGCACATTTTGCATTTAGCTGGCTTAGTTGTGAACTAGGATTATGCATTTAAGGGTGTAGGACCATTTGGTTGCATCATTTTGACTTGAATCACACCCATTCGGATTTGGGGAATTTTTCGCCCTAAGTCCGAAATTCTTGAATTTGTTGATCTCTTCATGCAATTGATGCATGAAATAAATCCTAAACCCTTCCATTATGATCTATGAACAAAACCCATTTGCCCTTTGCCCAAAATTTCTCGAAAAATTCGTAGGTCAAAAACCTAATTTTGAGATTTGGGGGTTTCGGATTTTTGATCAAATTTGTGAATTTTGGGGTCATTTGGACCACATAGAACTCAAACTCGTACCTTAGAGTTCAACCTATGAATTGGACCGTTTGGATTTGAATTTTTCCGTCAAGTACAAAATTACCAAAATACCCCTCACATACAAAGGATAGGGTTTTTCGCCCTAAATCCAAGCAAACCTCCTACAATCACCTTGGAACCCAACATTGATGTGTTCTTTAGATTTCCTTATCTTTTTTAAGATTGAGCCAAAACTCATTGACCAATTTGACCGACCCAAAACCTTAGTTCTTGAATTTAGGGATTTTCGCCTAAATTCGGACATTGTTAGCCTTATGACTTACCCTGGGTTATTTGGACCAAATAAGACTTAATAATTGTAATGTGGACTCCGATTTATGATTTTGACCCTTGAACCGAAATTCTGCCCAATTTTGTAAAATTACCAAAATACCCTTTACCCCCAAGGAATAGGAATTTTACCCTAATTTGATCCCGTAAACTGAAAACGTGAGCCTTCATAATTTTTAGGACATGAATCTCTTCCAAGGACTCAAATTGTCAATCCGGTTCTTGAAAATCCCGTCCCAATCTCACAAATTACTAAAATGCTCTTCTTCTCTTAAAAGGGGCATTCTCATCTTTTACCACCTAACCTAATCAATTAGGTCCCCCGATTGATCACCATGGGATCTAATGTCACCTAGTAAATCGTAACCCTTGTTATTTTCAATTTACCTCAACGGAACACGTCCTTATTCTCCTAGAAGGGGCGATATTGACTTTTTGACTTATTCTAATCATTGCTAGATGCTTTATATCTATCTAGCTAACCAAGGTCTTGGATATTTTGATAATTCCAAAATGCCTTAATCGCCACCTAAGTTGAATCCACCAATACAACTCTATTTTCTTTTTCCTTTACCTGCATTCTAGGACATGTAGAACTAGAACCTTTGCATGGGTAGGGTTTTGCATGGGAATTCTGAGAGTCATTATTGATAGGAATTTTTCATGCAGGACAATGGTACGTACATGCGCCAGTGAGGCCGCTTCTTCCTCTGCTGCACACCAGCGACCACGCCAAACACCCTTACAGGAGGCTCAGGACCCTGATTCAGAGTCGGAGGTCGTGATGGAAGATGTAGAGAGTGACGATGCTGCCGGAGACAGGCAAGTCCTTGGTGAGCCGATTAGAGAGGCCAGCACCGCCACAGATGAGGAGGATGCTGAGCTAGTGTATGACCACACCCATTTCTGGAGGGATAAGGTCATGCGCCAATATTTTTGCTACTACCACGGGCGCATGATCATCATCGAGAGAGGAGCCGCCATAGAGGAGTTCGATGAGCGCGCACCGAGGGTACGCGCAGTGCTGGATGCCCAGGGGTGGACTGACATGGTAGAGGATCACCGCCCTGCAGTAGAAACCATTGTGTGGGAGTTCTACGCGAACCTCCACCAGAGGCGCGGTGACTCGTTTCGTACCTGGCTCAGGGGTAGAGCAATAGAGGTGACCCCTACGCTCATCAGCATGATCACCGGAGCACCCCGTGTACGTGACCTGGCTTACCCATATCTGGTCGATCATCTTTCCGCTCATGTCGACTTGGTGGCATGTTTCGTCGAGGGGCGCCCTCACCAGATGGAGCTAGAGGGCGAGGGTAGCTTCCAGATGAGTGACTTCAGCAATGACGTCCATTGCATTTACCACATCCTCGCTAGCCGAGTACTCTCGATCATTAGCCATACGATGATCATGATAGAGAGGGCACGTTGCCTATATGCCTTATTGACCGAGACTCCCATCGACTATGGTTCTATGGTTACTTCCACCATGATGTCTGTTCGACTCCTGGACAAGGGCTTCGCGTTGCCATACGAGGCCCTGATCACTCGGATTGAGGAGCACTTCAGGGTGGACATGACGGGGCTGAGGGAGATCCAGCCAGAGAAGGGAGCCATGGGTGTATGCTCCTTCAATGCGAGTTAGGCTCACTTGCGGGAGGCGGAGTCGGATCCGAGAGTGCAGTGACCGCGGAGGGCAGCCCGAGTTGGCGGGGCACCTGCTAGGATGGAGGAGCGCATGGACCGCTTTGAGGCTTCACTCTGAGGAGTGCAGGAGACTCTTCAGGCGTTGCAGAGGGCTAGAGCTGAGGATCGTGCCATTCTGGACCGGCTGTGCGAGCACCTCATGGGGCCTCTAGACATCAGAGACTATGGCATCCCTAGCTCCAGTTTCAGCAAAGGCCGAGGGAGCCTTGAGGTGAGAGGGAATCCTAGTGCCTGCGGGAGCCTGAGTGCGAGAATGAGCCCGAGTGCGAGAGGGACGCCGGTGCGAGCATCTGCAGAGCTGACTCTAAGGAGATGACCCAGCTCGTAGTCTTAGTATTGCTAGATGTTTATTTTATTAGGCATTTATTTTTCTTTTCTTCGGTTAAGTCCACCGCGGCAGTGGCAATTTTGGGATGTATCTTGCTACAGCTAAGTCCACCATTTTTAGTGTGGCAATTTTGTCTCGTGCATATTTATGATTGGTTGTGATGCCTGTTGATCAGTTTTACTTTTAAGAACTGCAAAATGTTATCTAGTACGTTTTCTTGCCATTTTCGAATTGCAAAGTTTTTAACATGATTTGTTTTCTCTTTCTGAGTTTGAATTGCAAAACTTTTTTTTGGACATTTTACCCTTGGTATTAAGAGCTTTAAATTTCAAGGACGAAATTTCTATAAGGAGAGGAGAGTGTAATACCCCGATAAAAATAACCTTTTTATTTGAAGATAACCTTTCCACTAGGGCAATTAACAAGAGCCTTTGGTAAAACTGCTTAGACAAGACTTAAGACCCTTAGCGTTAAACTAATCACACTTGAAAACTTTAGAAAGATAGAAGCCAAATACTAACCCTTAGGAGGCTGACGTACGCTAGGTCTGGCGGACGTACGCTGCTGTCTGTAGTATGGACGTACGATGGGGGACCACCGGACGAATGCTCTGCAAATAGTACAATGGACGTACGTGGGACCACCGGATGTACACTACTTTTTGGGATACCTTTTGGGTAATACTTGGATGTACGAGACACCCTTTGGACCAATGTACAAAGACCACCGAACATACGCTAGGGTTGCCGGACGTCCGCTGCTTTGTCAGGGAGTTGGTGGCAAACTTTCCCTATAAATAGCTTGCCCCTTCTTCCTTTTCCTGGTGTGCCTCTAGGCTACCAGAACCCTTTATTAGCATATTGAGTGAGAAATCCGTGAGGTTGAGCTTCAAAGGGAAGTTTCCGAGGAGAGGTTGAGCTTCAAAGAGGAGTTTCCGAGGAGAGGAGGCCATGTCCGTGCTTAGCTTTGGGGTAAGCTTTGTTTATTTGTATTTGACACTGTCTTATCATGTGTTCCTGCTTCGATAATGGTCTTCAAGTGTTCACTAAACGTTTTCTCAAAGATGATGATGTTTTCAAAGGGTTTTCTCAAAGAATCGTGATTATGTGATTTCTTACGTTGCATGTAATGTTTTGCTAGCTTAGGAGAGGTTTAGAGGTCTATAAATGCCATTAGGAACATGCACTGTCCGAATCTTGAAACGGTGTACTTAAAACATTGAGTAGATGTACACCATCGAGGCCGAACGTACGGTTAGTGGACAGAGCACATGTTCTTAAGTTTCACACGTGTATGTTCAAGCATGGCTACATTTCTAGGTTTCGTAAGGCTTAGAATAACGGTGTCTTGTATCCGTTATAACAGGAAATAGCTTGGTCGGAGGATTCGCTCGAGTGTGCGAGGTAAGTAAACACTTACACCCCTTTTTGTAAAAGGTGGGATATGTCAGTTGATTAACTACGCGTATGATATGAGCATGACTATTTTCCGTAATTACTTGGTAACTGTGTTGTTAAATAAACTGTTAAGATACATCATAAGACATGGTACACTGGTACGTGCGATATAAACGGCCATGGACTTACTATATAAACTGCGTATTATGGTCAAATGTGTGCATTATGTGAGGGCTATGGATCCATTGGTTTTGTGACCTTGATGCAACCATTCCCAATAGTTCGGTCACTACAGAACAGACGTCATTAGTTGGTGTGGGCTACTCGGAGTCGGACCCGATTGTGCCACTAATGTTATGTACGGTATGTTGTACAATGGCTGGGGCACTGGCATTGTATTATAGGTCCCTCGGGATAGCATCAACCCTGCTGAAAAGGGATAATACCTCGAGTAGACTATATATGGGGGTTATGACTTATAAAACATTAGTTTTTTTTTGCATTAAAACGCTTAGGTAATTATCGCCGATTCTACACCATAAGCTTGAAAAACCCTAAAACCATTAAATGGTGTATTCGCGGAGGTAATGCCCTCTTTTTGGTTATTACTCAAAATACACGTTTACTTTCATTAATTGGGCTCATGTCATACCTAAGTGTGAGGTTTATTTACTAAGTCGTTAGACTTACGCGGTTATTATTCTTTAGGTAACCTGATTCACTACTATTGAAGTGGCGAGAGTTGCTACTACCTGACTGGTTATGTTTTATATATGGTTACAAGTTTATTTTTATTGTTTAGTAGCTCCACGTTCTCACTTGATGGATTATAGTAATACTCAGATTTATTCACCTTCCTTTGCATTTACTTTGACAGTTTTATAAGGGTGATTACCCGTTGGATCACAAATTGGCTCAACTGGGTAGATTGCCAGTGACTCCACCGGATTAGCCGAGGCTAATTTTGGGGGCGTTACAAAACTAACCTTAAAAAGGGAAGAACTAACATTAGATTTGATTAAAAACCCGAGAGAGGGGGTGGGGGGGTGTGGTTAGATCTAAAGAAGCTAACATTGGCTTAGAAGAAAAAAAAAAAAAAAATTCACATCTAAGACAACGTTAGAACTAAAAATCACTAAAGAAGCTAACGTTGTTTATAAGTGATTTTTTTTTTCCAAAGCCAACATTACCTTTGTAACTTTTATTTTTTATTTTATTTTTGGGTTTTTAATCAAATCTGATGTTAGTTCTTCCCTTTTTAAGGTTAGTAAACCTTGGTGAAAAAAACTAAACGTTAGTCTAACGTTTAACAAAGAACAAAAAAAAGAGAGTTAACTTTAGTTAGTAAACTGTTATTAATAACCTTTTATATTTAATATGCATATTAAATGCTTAGACACTTGGCATCATTTTATGTGGGTTGGACGAAATTTCATCTAAACCGGTTTGGAGAAAATTTCTGTCATTCTATCGGGATGTAATGTAAAACTCTATTTTATAGCCTTAAACAATACCAAATACAATAAAGATAAAAAAAAACACCATATCTTTCATTCAAATAAATCACATGGACTTTCACCACGAAGCCCTCAACACCAGTCTCCAAAACCAACAAATAAAATGATTATTAATTGCTATCTTGTCGATGAGATATTTTGTCGAGAGAAGAAAAATTATTTAGTATGAAAGATAATATTATTTTTAGGTATTTCAAGTTGAAATGTCTACTTCCTATTGGAGTGTGAAAAACATTCAGTTTTCACCACAACCTAATTAAAATTATTCTCAATAAAAAGGGAAAAAAGAAAAAGACCAAAAAGTAGCTTCATTCCCTATTTTATTTTATTTTTTTTATTTATTACTTTTTTTAAAAAAATAAAATAAAATAAAATAAAATTCTAAACAAAAGCTATCATATAAGCACCATGAGCAGCCAGCCAGACTCCCTCCCTTTCCATTGCCAGGCACCATGAGAAGTCTTATTATGGATGTCCCTATCATTAGATGTTTGGCTCCACTGATTTCGACACGATGCATTGGTAGTGCTGAGCGTGGCCAAGAAGCAAGTAATGATGACCACAACAAATAACCAAAACCAGTGACAGGTTCTTATCCTGCTTTTTCTCTACAAAGATGAATAACCTTTGAATTATAGTAGCCCCAAAGCTACACCACTTGCCATATGAGCTTAAGGTCAATTATTTTGCTCAAAATCCAGAACTATCATTAATTACTTGCCAACTCAAGTCAAGATTCAACAGATCTCTTGAGTGGAAAAGTAAAATACGAAATCATGAATAAATAAATTCTCTTCAAAAATTTTGTGAATCTGCACACATCTAGAAAGTTTCATAAATCAACCTAGCCACTGGAACATAGTAGTAGTAGAGAGATATAAGTGAAACATTGAACAATCTCTATGCATATATATAATAGACAATAATGCAACTGAAAATCAAGCCATTATACACAAGCCGAAGAAAAGTTCAGAACAGAAAGAGATGAGCTGCCGTGGTAAACCTCCAAATTTCAAGCAAAGCAAAGCAACTATTGCCTGCCTTCTCCATTGTTGAATCCATCATAGGGCTTGGTGGACTTGCTGGATTTCCTCCTCAACACTACAATCCAAGTAATGGCTTCCAACAACAAGGCAATCGCACCCAATACAATGATCACAATTATGTAGGCTGATTTCCATTTCTTTGCAGGAAGCAAGATGTCATAGCCTTTGAAAATGTTGAGGATGCCAAGGACAAGTATGGCATATCCGAGTGCATGGTGGTAGACATTCCAATAGAACCGGTACTTGTGGTCCTTCTTTGGGCGTAAGAATAAAGCAAATATCTGTAAACCAAACAAGGAGTTTCCATCAGATTACGCAAACACCACCATTTGCAGCCAAGAACATGTATAGACAAAACAAAACTAGTCGACAAAGTTCCAAACAAAAGGGTGTTGAAATATCCAAAGTTTTCTGTTCATTTCCAAAATAAGGTCCAAGTTCTAATGGCAAGTGGAATTTTACCTAATTTCCCTTTATTTTTTCAAGCATTTCACACCTTCAACAGCAAAAAGCTCAACCAAGTGTTTTTATACTAACATTTCGGATAACACTAAGGCAACCCTTTTGAACACCATATTTATGACAATTAGCAAAAACATTCAGAAATTACCTGCACCGTGGCAAGGCAAAACAGGGCAATTCCGATGTTGCGGTGACCGGTGAACTGGATTCCCCGGGACTCACTTCCAAGCTTAAGGCCAGTCCCCCAGCCAGCCACCCCAATGGCATAAGCAGATATTTGGCAGAAAACATGAAGATAGAACCATGCCGGAGCAGCAGACTCAAAAGTCCTCAGGTACCTCGCAATGATAGCTCCCATGGGAAACAGAATGCCCCAACTCACAACATTCAGTACCCCATGAATCTGACCCCCCAACAAAAAGACAAAATCAAATTCAACAATTTGTAAAAACCCCATCACAAATATCACCTCAAAATTTTACTCTACCAAGTTTTCCTGCACGGAAAATAAAACAAACAGCCAGCCAAGCTGTATTTACTCAAATTTCCAGTAAAAAATCATACAATATACAAACAAGAATTTTGAACGTCCTTTGAGCTTTTTACATAAATTACGGCCTCCCCAAGTTTTATCTTCTAATAAAAAAAATATTTTTGGAGCTGAATTTTCTCTAGATAAAGAAATTTCTGCAATTTAAAGACACTTTCTTCCCTAAAATTTTTCTTCAAATGAGAAGAAAACTTGGTCGACCTCTTTAAGGCCGTGTCCCCGGATGAAAGCCTGAGCTTTACACCCGATTCGTGAGAAAAGGGCGCTTTCCGGTAACCGGAGATCTAGTCGGAAGGCCGGATACTCCGGTTAAAAAAATAAGTTAAATGGCTTAAAAACCCAACTCTTAGATATTGAATCCAAAATCTTAACTCAACGATCACCAGAGTAACTGAAGCTAGAAAAGAAAGGAGAAAACAGAAAGAAATAGAAAAACCCACATTCTTCTTCTTGGTCCTAGAGTCCCCTCCAGGGGTTTCAGTCTGTCCACCATTAAAGTTCAAGGTGGACTTGGAGTTCAAGTTGGCCGCCTGCATGGCATGAGCCTCCGGCACGCCACCGGTGACAGAGGACCCCACCTGCCAAACCTGATTAACCGTCACGGCGTTCTCCGGGACCTTCACTTTAGCGAAGATCCTCATGACACCGCCGGACTGCTCCGCCCTCAGGTCCCACACCTCGAAGGAGAGCTTGGACTCCGTGATGGGCCCAATGGAGCTGATGTTGTAGGTTTTGACGGTCATGACGCCGTCGGATAGGAAAGCGAGGAGGGTCTGGGAGCCCTTCATGCCCGTGGCAGTTGGGTTTATGGCCCAGGCGACCCAGCCACCGGAATTGGCAGGAGTGGCGATGAAGGCGATGGAGAGGGATGAGTTGGCCTGGTCGTGGGTCCAGTGGAGGTAGGCGGTGAGCTGAGTGAGGTCCAGGCAGTGAGCGTAAAGGGCATTGTTGGTGAAGGTCTGGGAGGTGCAGGTGAGGGACTGGGCCGGTGAGATTAGCAGAGCCAAGACGGTAAGGAGTAGAAGAGGCAGCGAAGAGGGCTGATGAGAAGCCATTGATGCCTTTAATTTTTTTTTTTTTTTCTTTCTGTGGGAGAGAGAGGGAAGGTGGAGGAAGCAGTAAAGTAAAGGTGACAGTGGAAGGGCAGTGTAAAGATCAAGAAATAAGAATGTCTATGTTGTGCCGTATTTGTTGAGTTTTGCTTTTCCTTCAGTGGGACAGGTGGCGAATTATAGGGTGACACGTCTATCAGTGGAGACGTAGATGTGCTATACATATATGCTGTTGATATCATAGCTTAAAAATATTATTTTTTTTTCTTGGCATATTCTAAATATCTAATTTTTTCCAAAAATTTTGCAAGTTATTTTTGTTAGAATAGTGGGGAGAAAAGAAGAGCGGAAGAGAAAGTGGAAGTATTAACACATAATAGACTACATTGTATTATGTTGAGATATTTAGAATTAATACAATAGCCTCCTTATATAGGGAGAGAGGAGCCTTGGCTCCCAATCTTACTAATATAGGACAAGCCCCACATATACACTAACATCCCCCTCAAACTCAATGTGTCTAAACATTGAGGTTGGAAAACAAAAACATAAATAAAATAAAATAAAATAAAATAACACATTAAAAAAAAAACATGATTTTTTTTTGAAGTCCCCCGGAAAAGTTGCCGGAGGTGGGCGGAGTTGGGCAGCTGGAGGCGGTGGACGGCGGCCGTAAGTGGAGAGACACGAAGCCAATGTTTATTGTATGAGCTCATGTCAAAAAGATTTTTATTTTATTTTTTACATCTCCACACGAAAGTGGAGAGAGGTATTCAAACTAGATACTAGGGGTGTCAACCCGGTTTTAGTTACTAGTTATTGGCTAAAACCGATAATCGGAACCGGAAGTACTTGGTTATTGAATTTAGAAAACCGAAACCGGTTACCCGGTTATGTAATAACCATTCGATTACCGGTTGATATCTAATTATCCGGACCAGTAACTGATTTTTCAAAAATTTGGGTATTTTGAACCTATATTAGGTATTGGGCGTACTTTCTAGGCTTAAATCTAGCCCTTTTTTAAAAATAAATTAAAAAAAGGCTTTTTTGGCTCAATAAACTAAGCTTTGTTGTGGTTGTTCAAAAGCTTTCTCATTTTGCCCTAAAAATTCATTTTAAAAGCTTTCATAGTACATGAGATTAAACAACTACATCCACATATATATCAACTACAAATCTTATTCTTATGAGATTAACTCAAAGAAAACAATAAAAATGTATATATAAAACACATGTAAACGCTAAAGTAAAATACATTTAGAAGCGTTTACAACCTAAAGTAAAAATGTAAACACACGTTTTCAAAAGAATATATCATATATATATATAAAGTAAGTGATATATGATATATGATATATGATATATCATATCTATTATCTGATGATAACTATTAACTAATAAGTGATATTGTGAGTCTGTGATATATTCTTTTTGAAAACGAGTGTTTACATTTTTACTTTAGGTTGTAAATATATATATACACCCGGTTATCGGTTATAATCGGGTGTCTCAAAATTTTAAAATGTAAGGTTAAATTCAGTTTACCTTCTTAAAGTTTTAGGAGTTTTTCAATTTGAAACATTATGCAAACATTTTATCCCAAAAATTAAAGTATCACTCAAAACACTGATTTTTATTCATTAGTAAGCTTAAAAGGATAAACTCCATATTCACAATGAATTGGAACTCCAAAGTCTAACCACTTACAAAAGACAGGTTAATGCATCACAAGTTTAATTTAGTGTAAAGTGAACTAACACATAACTATAAGGCTTCCAAATTATTTATAATGTGCAATGACTCAATACCTCAAAGGTCATTGGAATTCCCATCGGAATGAATAACCAAGGCATAATTTTATTTTCTTTCTTTCTTTTTGGGCTAGGCTTTGCAATGCTTAGTTCCCTTAAGCTTTTTAATTGACCTATGTAACAAATGTTAAGTCAATGACTCCTAAACCAAATGGTTGTAGAGCATTAGGTGTAAAGACAACCCTAATGACTTACTAACTCGAGTCAAAAAGGCTACGAACCCAAGCTAGCCATATTTGATTGGTGTCAAATATTATATATTGGACCCCCTTTAACTTATGTTTGTTGAGCTCTTAGTTTTGTTAATATCTAATATTTTGTGTTGTTTTAGTGTTTTAGTGTATTGTAAGTCCTTGGTGCAAATTGTCGTTCAAATGGGCGGAATTAAGCAAAGATGGAAGTTTAGCCTCTGCCAGTGCGATCGAGCGCACTGCGCTAGAGCCCAAGGGGTGCAATCGAGCGCATGCCTTGTCAGCCCGTGAAGTCCGCGTTGCCCTAGCCCGGCCCTAGCCTCCATCGCTTCAACACTTGCGCCGTAGGATTTTAGAGCAGTTATATGCGATCAAGCGCCACGCCTACAATTGAGCACACACGGCACTGCGATGCATTTGCGGTCGAACGCGTGTCAGACAATCGAACGTAGACGGGCATGCGATCGAGCGCACCTCCTGCGCTCGAGCGCACCTCTGACCTGGCAGCACACTTATTTTTGTCTATGAATAGGACCTTGTGTAATCTCGTTTTTCCTATGCTTGGGAGACGAGTTGAGACACCCTCAGTGGCCCAAAACCTCTTTGTTCTTCATTGTAAACACTCCTAAACGTCTTTTAATCATTTATTGTTTTATTTCTTGATTGATTGTGTCTCCATTTAGCATGGGAGGCTAATCTTCAACTAAAGTTGAAGATGAAGCCTCACCATGGATTTATTTAATATGCTTTCATAATTAGTTTTTATGTTAATCTGTCTTTCATTTGTCATGTGTGTTTGTTTCGGTTCAATTTCGTGACAAAGTTGTATCGATTGTGCCGTAGTTGGATAGTCTTTGCATTTAGTCTGATGGATACATTTCATCATTCGATTTACGCTAATTTATCTATTGTAGTTTGAGTTAAATCACATTCACATTAGATCCTTTGGACCTAGATTGTTTATGTTTTGTCTTTTGTCAAATGGACGGATGTTTTGATTATGTCAATAGGCATGATAGGACATTCATAGAGCGTAAGGATGCATGAACTAGCGTGACACTTGGCCATGCATCGCTTTTAATCGATAGACGGATGGAGAAATTAGTTGTGTTATTTAATATGGTGAGGTGGATCCTAGACCTTAGGCTTTTTATTTATTTGTTTTTATGCATTTAAATTAGTTTATATTTTCTGCACCCCACCTATTTGATATTGGGACTAGGTTAAGGTAATATTAGTTTAGACATAGAATTAACTATCACAAACACAATTCTCTATGAGTTCGACACTCGCACTTGCACAACCACTTTATTGCAAACGATTCGTGTAATTGACAAGTACTTATTTTTGGTACGACCAAATTTTGGTACCGTTGCCGGGAAATCGGTTGTTTTGTGAAATTTATTTTTTTTGCTTAGATTAATTTTATTTTTCTACTAGTTATTTTATTTGTGCAATTATATTATTTTTTATTTCGTGCTTTTGTATAGAAAAAAAAAATCCAAAAAAAAATAAATAAATTTAATGTTAGGCTGTTTTTCTTAGTTTAATTAGTTTCTGGAAAATTAGGCATTGATAATGCGATCGATTGCATCCCTGTTGCGATCGAGCACACTTGAGCCTATTCCAACCTGTTCGCATGCCTGCGCTCGCTTAGTAGCGCACCTTTTTGACAGACCGCAGTGTGCCTGTGCGATCAATCGTACCTCTGTTATGATCGAACGCACGTGCACAGACTGCTACATTTCTGCATGACTGTATGTTTGCAATCGATCTCAGTGTCGTGCGCTTGAGCGCATATTTGCTAACTGCACCAACATACCCGAGGCAGTGTATGTGTTTCAGTTTTCATTTTTTTTTATTTGTTTTATTTAATTGTTAGTTTGTCTTTAATTATTTATTTATTTTTCCTATGTTTATTTATTTAACTGTTGTTTTTAGTTTTGGTTAGTTTATTTTTATTTTTAATTGGTTAATTAGTTTATTGTTTTGTTAGTTTATTGATTAGTTTATTTTTGGTAGTTTTTGTTTATTTTATTTTATTTTTGTATTATGGTTATTGTTTCATGTGGGATATATTAAACTGTTTGGGTGAAGCATGAGTCTTCCGTTCAATTATTTTGATGTTTCCCCTAGTTGTAGGACGCCTAATTCTACCAATTTTTACCCATATGAACCATGTTCACACTGCTCCAGCCCTTACCATAGTTTAGGTGATTGTCCACATTTGAGACAATTTTTCAACTTTTCACATGAGCAGTTGAACACCAGTTTCTCCAGCCCTAGGTTTGAATCAAATTCAAATTTTATAACCTGAACTGGAGCAACCATTCTGATTTCTCGTGGCATGCTCATGCTACGGGAAATCTTGCTCCCCAATCTTATGGACTGCACCATCCTGAATATCCGCAGTCCAAAAATCCATTTTCCTTTCCTTCATCATTTGACTATCCTCTTGAGAAATCTTCTTTAGAAGAAACTCTTAAGGAATTCATGGAACTAGTCGGCCAACCCACCATTCCTGTGTCGCAAGAACAATCATTGGAAGACACACTCGAGGCGTTCAGGCAAATAGTCAACCAACCTTTTCAAGAAATTATAGATGCCACTATGGCAAACACTGAATCAGTTGCAAGGTTGGAGGGACAGTTCAGTCATCTAGTTGCTGAATTCAACAAAATTGAGGAAGAGGAACTTCAAAGTCAGGAGATGGCGAGACGGTAGTACATGATTGATGAGGATTGTTCCAGCGATCATCATCATGAGCATGTCCAAGCCACCATCACATGTGGGAGTGAGGAAATTGTTGATGATGTTGTAAGTCAGTTTAGCTTAGAGGACCCTAAGATGAAATGTTTCACCCCAAATGACTGTGACCTAGACCTTGATAGGCTAGTTATACAAGATGGTGTGTTGCATGAATTAAGTTTAGAGGATCCTAAGATGGAACACTTTGCTAAAGATAGAGATGGCATAGACCTGGACAAGCTACTTGATCATGCTGATATTTTTAGTGAGCCAAGTCTTGATGATCCATCGGGAGAGTGTTTTGATCAAATTGAATATAATCTGGATCTTGACAAATTCCTCAAGCAAGCTGTGATGTTCAGAGAACCAAGTCTGGAGGATCCTTTGGAAGAGAGCTTTGCTCAATTTGAGTTTGATTTGGACCTTGACATGGTACACGAGCAAGCTAAGGCCTTATTGGACTGAAAATGGAGAAGAAGAGAACGAGGAGCAAGTTGAGCCCCCCCAATTTTAAATTGGTCCAATGACAAGGAAGTGAGTACTGAAGCTTACTCCTTCATCACAATCCCTCTCGAGACACAACAAGGTTCATCCTTTCAATGTCTTGAGGAGCCATCTCATGTAGAAATCTTTAAGGATTCACACACAGAAGATCACAAATCTAGGGACCATGTTTCTAAGTGGATCCCTCGAAACAAGGACAACTACATAAGATGACGGACCATCCTTCCAGAGGGGTTTCTAATTCTAAAGAAGAAAGGATGGAAGGGATTGGTTGGACACCCATATGAGCAGGGTAGGCGCGGTAATTTTTATTTTTTATTTTTTACACTTTAATTTTTGTCATTTTCTTTTTGTTATTTTATTTTATTTTGTTTCTAACAGCAATTAACCTTTTGATGTTTGATCTTTGAGAAAAAAGATTGCTGTTAGTTTTTGACAGGTGTTTTGATGTTTAAGTTCGGGGGATGCCTTGGCCTTTGCACATCCCAGTTCCTCATCCCACTGTATTGTATTTCTTGTCACATTGGGGACAATGTGTCCATTTAAGTTTGGGGGTGTGGACAAATATTCCGTTTGTGTGTTTGTTTGTTTTATTTGTTGTTTTGTTGGCTTTTGTCTGTATATGTTTTTTTTTTGTCTGTATATATATTTTTTTGTCTGTACATGTTTTGTTTTTGTCTGTATATATTTGTTTTTGTCTGTACATGTTTTGTTTTTGTCTGTATATATTTGTTTTTGTCTGTATATATATATATATATTTTTTCTTTTTGTTTGTTGCTATGTTGTTGATTGGGCACAACTTACATCATAACTGTGGATTGCAAGTCATTGGTATGTTTAACTTGTTTGAACATTGCATATCATTAGAAATCCCAGTTTTTGATTCATGGGTTGGATTAGAGAGACTCCACTTGTTTTGGTTAATATTTCACATTCACACTAGCATAGGGTCTGTGAGGTATGAGATTTGACTTTGAAGTGTGTGTCTTGAGATTTTAGGTTTGCGGTGTGATGATGAAAACCTTGGCTGTTAATAATAATAATAAAAAAAAATCAAAAAATCATAATAAAGTGAGCTTTTCATTGAGTAACCGGACCTCGTGCCTCACAAAGCAGAGTGTTTGCGTAAAAAGATGAGAAATTCCAGCTTAGTAATTGTATGGCTAGTTTAGGCTCTGTAGCTCTTTCGACTTGAGTGATCAAGCCCTAGGGATGTCTCTACATCTAGTGCCCTAAAGCCGTCTAGTTTGGGAGTCACTGTGTAGTGATCCAAATTATTAACTAGGCGTAAGTAGCTTAGTTGGGGGGATTAATTTGGGCTTTGGGTCACTAAGGATGCCAAAAGGGTAATTTGGACTTTTGGGCAAACATACGCTAGGTCTGGCGGACGTACACTGATTTCTGTAGTGCGGATGTATGTGGGGGGACCACCGGACGTACGCTCTGTAAACCGTACAGGTGGATGTATGTGGGACCACCGGACGTACGCTACTTTTTGAATACCCTCTGGTTAATACCTAGACATACGAGACAGCCATGGAACTGCTGGGGCAAGAATCACCGGACGTACGCCCCTTGGTCGGACGTCTGCTATTTTCTGAGCCTATAAATAGCACCCTACCCTTTCGTGTTTTTTATAACTTCAGAACGCCCCCAGGCTGCCAGAGTGTTCCCAAAGTGTTTCCAAGTGTTTGTGAGTGTTTGGTGAGCGTGTGTGTGAGGAGTTTACGAGTTTCGGAACATTCGTGAGGTGGAACTCTTGCGGTTTTGTTTCAAGGAGGTAACGTTCGATCTTTAGCTTTTAATTACGTCGTTATGCTACTTGTTTTATGTTTAGTTGTAGTTGTTAGCTTAGTTGTGCTTTATGACTCGTTTGGATTAGCGTTTTCATTAGCTTAGCGTTGTTACATTGCATGGAGGTTATTAACTAGACTTGAAGGCTTTAGGTTGTTCCTAGTAGCCCTAGGAGTCGGAGAATAGGCGGACAGTGGAAGAAAAAATGAGGTTCTCCCTGAGGACCCATATAGCGGACGTACGGTATCGTGACCGGACGTACGGCTTGTCGTTGCACGACGGACGTACACTCTCGAACCTGGACGTACGGTCACTGTGTGACAGGGAAACCCTATTTTCACCAACCGTCCCGTAGCTCCTGTTTTCCTTACCTTAGAGTTGTTTTAGTGGAATTAGGACTAATAGAAGGTTTTCCACATATTTGAAGAACCCGGATCTTTTGGAGATTTCAGAGATGCGTATCGATCCAGGTGAGTTTTAACTCACATAATGCGAATTGTTATTTTCCATGCACTGCACGTCTATTTTGTGTACTGAGCAAACATGCATATTTTACAACTCTCATGTTTTGTACGTATTGCACATGAACTCTGTTTTTGGGAAAAACGTTGTGCTGAACATGTTAACCAAGTAGGACTTGTAAAATAACATGCATGTAAAATATAGACAAGATAATTGCATCGTATGACATGGTACACCGGTACGTGCGGTAGCAATGGCCATGGGCTTATTATACATGTTAGCTTTATGGTCAAATGTGTGCGTTATGTGAGGGCTGTGGATCCATTGGTTTCGTGACCTTGATGCAACCATTTCCAATGGTTCGGTCACTACAAGACGGACGTCATTAGTTAGTATGGGCCACTCGGGATCGGACCCTATCGTGCCACTAATGTTATGTACGGTATGTTGTACAATGGCTGGGGCACTGGCATTGTATTATAGGTCTCTCGGGACAACATCAACCCTGTTGAGAATGTGTAATATCTCGGGTAGACCATACTGTTGAACTACGACTATTGTTTACATCATATGCATATATCATGTATAATTAAACTGTCATGATGGAACTGCTTTTACTTATTAAACACCTGAGTTCATTACTAAAACTAGCATGAGCATTATCTGCGTTAAAGGTCACTAAGTCTTAGACTTACCCCCTTTATTTTATGTCTTTCCCCATCATTACGAATAATTGTGCGGTTTAGCTGCTTTAGATGAGGATGTTGTCGGAGCCTACTTGGGTGATTGCTCAGGACCTGATTCGGGTGATCTTTGAGGATATGGATCCTGGGTGGCTTAGGATGATGTGGGAGGATGGAGGATCTACCCGTACAGACATGATAGAGATTCTGATCTTATTTGCTTTGTTGAAGTTTAAGTCTAGGCATTGATCTGTTGATCTTTTATGAACAATGTTGTAGTATTTATTTTGGGAATGTACTTGTTTGTTGGTCTGATGACCGATACATTTGGTGACTCTCTATTATATTATGGATGCAGTACTTTATCTCTGGTATCTTGTGTGATGTTTCATTTACTATCTCTTGATCCCATAAGAGGTAAAGTCTTCTGCTACAGTTTTCTCGTTACGACGAGGAAGGTGTTTTCCTGGAGGTTGTGTCTAGGAGGGACATGGCTGGGATGACGCGCTGTGGGGTCAATTACTAGTTAATTGATATTCCCATTGGGCGAGGCGTCACACACTGGCCCAACACTCGTTACATAGGTCATTTAGAAGCTTAAGGGAGTCAAGCATTGCACAGCCTACACAAAAAAAAATTACATCTTTCAATTCAAGCCTTGGTTAATTTATCACATTGTTTTCCTTTGAATTTTGGGATACACGTTTTTTGAGGATAATTGAAACCCCAAGATCTTGTTGTTAGTTCACTTTGCACTTCATGTAGCATGTGTTGTCTCAATTTTTCAACCTTGAGTGAAATGATGTTTGGATGCCTGGATGATGTGGTTTGTATGTTCAACATGTTAAATTTGCTAATGATGTATGAACCATGTGTTTGTGTGAAGGGCTTTGTCCATTAATAACATAGTGCCAAATAATTGTTTGTGGGTGTCATTCTTGAAAAACCCTCACGAGACTTCACTCGTCCACTAGGGATGCATAGGGGTTTAAAAGGGTTGTTGCATACTCTAAATACAATCGTTTCTCCCACGAAAACGGATTTATGTTTCTTGTTTACATTGTGTTTTCAATTTTTGTTTTGCTAAGGGACTAGCAAAATGTAAGTTTGGGGGTATTTGATCGGTGTCAAATATTGTATATTGTACCCCCCTTAACTTATGTTTGTTAGGCTCTTAGTTTTGTTAATATCTAATATTTTGTGTTGTTTTAGTGTTTTAGTGTGTTGTAGGTCCTTGGTGCAAATTGTGGTTCAAAGGGGCGGATTTAAGCAAAGATGAAAGTTTAGCCTCTGCCAGTGCGATCGAGCGCACTGCGCTCGAGCCCAAGGGGCGCGATCGAACACATGCCTCGTCAGCCCGTGAAGTCTGTGTTGCCCTAGCCGGCCCTAGCCTCCATCGCTTCAACACTTGCGCCGTGGGATTTCAGAGCAATTATATGCGATCGAGCGCAGATATTACAATCGAGCACACTGCGATCGAGCGCCATGCCTACGACCGAGCACACACGGCACTACGATGCATTTGCGGTCGAACGCGTGTCAAACGATTGAATGCAGAAGGGCATGTGATCGAGCGCACCTCCTGCGCTCGAGCGCACCCCTGACCTGACAGCACACTTATTTTTGTCTATAAATAGGACCTTGTGTAATCTCGTTTTTCCTACGCTTGGGAGACGAGTTGAGGTGCCCTCAGTGGCCCAAAACCTCATTGTTCTTCATTGTAAACACTCCTAAACGTCTTTTAATCATTTATTGTTTTATTTCTTGATTGATTGTGTCTCCCTTTAGCATGGGAGGCTAATCTTCAACTAAGGTTGAAGATGAAGCCTCACCATGGATTTATTTAATATGCTTTCATAATTAGTTTTTACGTTAATCCGTCTTTCATTTGTCATGTGTATTTGTTTCGGTTCAATTTCGTGACAAAATTGTATCGATTGTGCCGTAGTTGGATAGTCTTTGCATTTAGTCCGATGGATGCATTTCATCATTCGATTTACATTCATTTATCCATTGTAGTTTGAGTTAAATTACATTCACATTGGATCCTTTGGACCTAGATTGTTTATGTTTTGTCTTTTGTCAAATAGACCGATGTTTTGATTATGTCAATAGGCATGATAGGACATGCATAGGGCGTAAGGATGCATGAACTAGCGTGACATTAGGCCATGCATCGCTTTTAATCGATAGACGGATGTAGAAATTAGTTGTGTTATTTAATATGGTGAGGTGGATTCTAGACCTTGAGCTTTTTATTTATTTGTTTTTATGCATTTAAATTAGTTTATATTTTCTGCATGCCACGATATTGGGACTAGGTTAAGGTAATATTAGTTTAGGCATAGAATTAATTATCGCAAACACGATTCTTTGTGGGTTCGACACTCGCACTTGCACAACCACTTTATTGTAAATGATTCGTGTAATTGGCAAGTACTTATTTTTGGTACGACCAACATGACATTAACCAAATCAAAATTTTCACCTTTTGACGTGAATATTCATCGCTTAATGAGGTAGGAGGACTAGTTACTTAATGCAAATCTCACAATGATCATTTTTTTTTTATTTTTTTGATGTATGCCAAAGTATTCATCCAATAAAAAGTCTTCCACTTTACCCAAGATATTAAAAACATACACTATCATATTCACATGTCATATGATCGGTGTCAAATATTGTATATTGGACCCCTTTTAACTTATGTTTGTTAAGCTCTTAACTGTGTTAATATTTAATGTTTTGTATTGTTCTAATGTTTTAGTGTGTTGTAGGTCTTTGGTGCGAATTGTGGTTCAGAGGGGTGGAATTAAGCAAAGATGGAACTTTAGCCTTTGCAAGTGCGATCGAGCGCACTTGGTTCGATCGAGTGCACTGCGATCGAACGCATGAGCCATGATCGATCGCAATCCGTGTCAGCCTGTGAAGTCCGCGTTGCCCTAGCCGGCCCTATCGTCCATCTCTTCAACCTTGGGCCGTGGGAATTCTGGAGCAGTTATCTGCGATCGAACGCAACGCCTACGCTCGAACACACGCGGCACTACGACGCACTTGAGGTCGAACACAAAGTACTGAGATTGAACGCATACGGCACTGTGATCGATCGCACCTCCTGCGATCGAACGTACCCCTGACTAGGCAGCACGATTTATTTTGCTTATAAATAGGAGTTCGTTGTTTTCATTATTTCTTACGCTTGGGAGACGCTTGGGATATGTTTGAGGCGCCCTCAGTGGCCCAAAACCTCACCGTTCTTCATTGTAAACACTCCTAAACGTCATTTCTTTAATTTATTGTTTTATTTATTGTCGATTATGTTTCCCTTTAGCATGGGAGGCTAATCTTAAACTAAGGTTGAAGATGAAGCCTCACCATGGAATCATTTAAAATGCTTTCATAGTTAGTTTTACGTTAATCCGTTTATTATTTGCCAAGTGTGTTCGTTTCGGTTTAATTTCGTGACAAAGTTACATCAATTGTGCCATAGTTGTTTAGTCTTTGCGTTTAGTCCGATTGATACATTTCATTATTCGGGTTACGTTCATTTATCCATTGTAGTTAGTGTTAAATCACTTTCACTTTGGATCCTTTGGACCTAAACCGTTCATATTTTGTCTTTTGTCAAATGCGCGGACGTTTTGATTATTTCAATAGGTACGATAGGAGATGCATAGGGCATAAGGATGCATGAACTAGCGTGACACTAGAACATGCATCGCTTTTAATCGATAGACGGATGTTTAATTAACTATGTTTTTTAATTGTGGTGAGGTGGAATCTAGACCTTAGGCTTTTTATTTATTTGTTTTTATCGCATTCATCACCATGGAATCATTTAAAATGCTTTCATAGTTAGTTTTACATTAATCCGTTTATTATTTGTCAAGTGTGTTCGTTTCGGTTTAATTTCGTGACAAAGTTACATCGATTGTGCCGTAGTTGTTTAGTCTTTGCGTTTAGTTTGATTGATACATTTCATTGTTCGGGTTACGTTCATTTATCCATTGTAGTTAGTGTTAAATCACTTTCACTTTGAATCCTTTGGACCTAAACCGTTCATGTTTTGTCTTTTGTCAAATGGGCGGACGTTTTGATTATTTCAATAGGCACGATAGGAGATGCATAGGGCATAAGGATGAATGAACTAGCATGACACTAGAACATGCATCGCTTTTAATCGATAGACGGATGTTTAATTAACTATGTTTTTTAATTGTGGTGAGATGGAATCTAGACCTTAGGCTTTTTATTTATTTGTTTTTATCGCATTTAATTTAGTTTATATTTTTATGCACGTTACCTATTTGCTTTTGGGACTAGGTTAAGGTATTATTAGTTTAGGCATAGAATTAGTTTTTAGTAAAACCGATTCCCTGTGGGATTCGACTTCGCACTTGCACACCCGCTACACTGCATAACGACTCATGCAATTGACGAGTACAATTAAATTTGTGCATCATCATACCCCCACAAACTATGTGCTATGTGCTTGTGGCAATTTAAAATCAAAACAAGTAATTCTCAAATGCCAAAAGTAAGTAATAAGACTTTAGAAATTCCAACCGTCAGATCATGTGTTCAACATTTTAAGCTCACTAATGAAATTCAAATCACAGTTTCTACATCAACCAAACTCTAAGGAATAACATGAATATGCAATTTAAAAATTTTAAATTTTGGACAAAGTGTGTGTGTCTCCCATACCCCCAAACATGAATTACACATTGTCCTTAATGTGTAGAAAAACATGGAAAGATCTTACTCGGGAGATGAGAAAACTGGTTGGACAAAAGTATGGCTCGTAGCATACCCGCAAACTTGAATGCAAGACACATTATTATGGAATGGGTTGCTTCCCAAGAGTGCTAAGTTTTCTGTCTTCAGTTAGACTGTGTGACTTTCATGCATAAAGTGGCTTCAATACCACTGTTCTCAATAGGTGTGCTTGATTCCTTTTGCATTGGTTCAAGTGCTATTGGTAGTAGCTTTAGTTCTACTATTCTTGTGAGAATGCTAGTTGGACTGGGCATGGCTCATAGTATACCCTCAAACTTGCAAGAGCACTTGTCCCTAAAACAAATAAATGATACTCCCACCCAAATTGTAATGACCCAAATAATTAACTAAGCTTAGGTAGCTTAGTTAGAAGGTTAATTTGGGCTTTGGGTCACTAAGGACGCTAAAGGGGCAATTTGGACTTTTGGACTGGACGTACGCTCCTGTTTTTAGTGTGGATGTATGCGGGAGTACCACCATATGTATGCTTTACAAATAGTACATAGACGTACGCGGGACAACACTGACGTACGCTACATTTTAGAATACCCTTTGGATAATATCTGGATGTACGAGATAACCTTTCGACCACTGTATAAATAGTGCTGAATGTACGCTAGGGCTGGAGGATGTCCGCTGCTTTTCTGGAGAGTTGGTAGAACCTCTCAGTTATAAATACCCTCTACCCCTCATTAAATCTCATGTTCTCTCAAGCCCTTAGGTTGCGAAAATCTTTCCTTTGTGAGTCTGTGTTGTGAGTTTATGAGTTTTCGGAGCTAACGGTGAGGAGATTCTTAAAGTTTCGCTTGAAGCAGGTAACAACGCTAAACCTAGTTCATTTTTACGTCTTTATACTGCCAAAGTGTTGTCTTGTGTTGTTAGTTGTAGTTTTAGCTTTAATTGTGCTTTAAATCTTGTTAGAATTAGCCTTGTTGTGGTTTAACATGATTTCGCTTGCATGGAGGTTTCATTTAAGAGACCTTAAGGAGTCTTTTATTAGCTTTAGAATTTGATTTGGGAGAATAAGAAGACGAGTTGGAAAAATGAGGTTCTCCCTGAAAACCTCGAAGCGGATGTAGGGTCTCAAGACCGGATATATTGTCCGAAGTATCACAATGGATGTATAGCCTCGAGCCTGGACGTACGATCCGAAGTGTGCTAGGGGACTTTATTGTAACTAGCCGTCTAGTAGCTCACATTTTCATGTTTTAGAGTTGTTGTAGTATAAATAGGATTGATAGAAGGTTTTCCACAGATTTGGGGAACCGGGATCATTTGGAATACTCGAAGATGTTATACGACCCAGGCGAGTTTTAATTCACATAATGTTCGTTGTTATTTTCTATGCATTGCACGACTATTTTGCGTACCAAAAACATGCATATTTACAACTCTCACGATATACACTTTATTGCACATGAACTCAATCTTTTTGTGAAAAACGATGTGCTGAATATGTTAAAAAAGTGAGATTTATAAAAGCATACATGTAAAATACAGACAAGATAATTTTGCATTGTATGACATGGTACACCAATATGTTCGGGATAACGACCATGGACTCACTATACATGTTAACTTTATGGTCAAACGTGTGTGTCATATGGGCCTTAGACCCAATGGTTGTTTTATGGCCAGTGTAGCCTTAAAGGGCAGTCATTACAGGTTGGACAACATTAGCAGTGTGGGCCACCCGATGTCAGACTCGTTCGTGCCGCTAGTGTTATGTATCGCAGTGTACAATATCCAGGGCACCGGTGTTGTATTAAAGGTCCCTCGGGACAGCGCTAACCCTGCTGGAAAGGGGTAATATCTCAAGTAGACCATACTGTTGAATTATGATTGTCACTCTATATCATATGCATGCATTATATATTTATATCACATCCATAACATAAAACTGTTATGATGGAACTATTGCTTTATTAAAAATTAAGTCTTAGACATAATTTACACGGCATGGGCATGGGCATTATCTATGTTAATATTCACTAAGTCTTAGACTTACCTCCTTTATTTTATGTTTCCTCCTCCATTACGATATCTGTGCAGTTTAACAATCCTAGAAGGGGATGTTGTCGAAGCAGACTTGGGTGATTGCACAGGATTTGATTCGGGTCATTTTTGAGGACATGGACCCGGCCTGGTTGAAGTCTATGAGGGATGATGGAGGAACCACCCGTGCTGATATGATTGAGATTTTAATCTCTTTTCTTCTTAAGCTTAGTATTTGACCTATATGATCTATTAAAGCAATGTTATGATATTATGGATTGTAATCCTATTTTGGTGACGATCTGATGACCAGTACATTTGATGGTTATCGTTATATTATGATGTTTATATTTACTCTGGTTTATGTTTATATGGATGTTAAATTACTGCTCTCTATTTCCTACAGTTTTAGAAAGTCTTCTGCTGAGATTTCTCATTTTGGCAAGAAATGTTGAAATCCCTGAGTCTTGTCGTGCAAGGGATAGGGCTGGGTGTAACACCTCAAAATTAGCCTTGGTTAATTTGGCAGAATTACTGGCAATTACCCCAGATAAGCCAACCTGTGACCCAATGAGAAACCGCCCCTCTAGCATCATCAGAGTAAATGCATAGGAAGGTGAAATAAATCTGAGTTAACTATAAATCATCAAATCAAGACATGGAGCAACTAAATAATAATGATTAAGCAAATCCTAAAACAATCAGGCAACAACAACCATGCCAATCCTTGAGTGTAAAGTCAAATTCCCTAAAAGAGTAGCAACAATGTAAGTCTAAGGACTTAGTAAGTAAATCTTACAACATAGGTATGACATGAGCATTGATTAGATGGAAATAAACGTGCAATTTAAGTTCGAATAAAAAAGGGGCATTACTTCCGTTAATACATGTAGTGACCCAAATAATTAATTAGGCTTAAGTGGCTTAGTTAGAGGGTTAATTTGGACTTTGGGTCACTAGGATCTGCCCGAAGGGCATTTTGGAAAATCGAACTTCTAGACTAGACGTTGCTAGGGTTGGCAGACATACGCTCTTGTCTTTTAGTACGGACGTACGTTGTTGTCTGTAGTGCAGATGTACGGTGGTCCCCCACTAGACGTCCACTGACAAATAGTACACCGTACTCTATGAATAGTACAGTGGACGTACGCCCAAAAGTACCAGACATCTGTTACTTTTTGGAATACCCGCCGGTTAATACCTAGACATACGAGACAGCCTTTGGACCGCTGTGTAATAGTATCGGACGTACGCCACTTTGGCCGGACGTCCGCTACTTTCTGGCCCTATAAATACCCCCTCACCCCCTCGCCCATTTCACACCAAATCTGCCCCTCAACCCCCTTTCTTCACCCCTAGGCTGCTTGTTGGCCGTTTGTGAGTGTTTTGTGAGGTTTTGTGAGTTCAGAGCTAGTGGAATGGAGGTTCTTACAGTTTCACTTGAAGGAGGTAATGCTCGGTTGCCAATCTCTTTAGTTACGTCGTTATGCTGCTAAATTATAGTTCTATGTTGCTAGTTGTAGTTGTTAGCTTAGTTATGCTTTGAATCTCACTTAAGCTAGTGTTACGTTAGCTTAGTGTTGTTGCTTTGCATGGAGGTTTCGATCTGAGTTAAGAGGCCTTAGGGAGTCTGTGTTGGCCTTAGGATTCGGAGAATAGGTGGACAGTGGAGAGAAAATGAGGTTCTCCCTGAAAGACGTCAGAGTGGACGTACGGTCTTGTGACCCGACGTACGGCCCATCGTGACACAGTGGACGTAAGGCCCCGAGTCGGATGTAAGGCCAAAGTGTGATAGGGAAACCCTATTTTCATCAGCCATCCCATAGCTCCAGTTTCCTTGTTATAGAGTTGTGCTTTAGTAGAAATAGAACTAATGATAGGTCTTTTCTTAGTATTCGAGGTTATGGAGCCTCAAAGGAATTACATGGAGGAGCTTTACGGCCCCGGATGAGTACAAACTCACATGGATGCTATCTATTTTATATATATCAAACATGCATATTTTGCAACTCTCATGAAATACATTTTGGAACTACTGGGAACTCTCTTTTGTGAAAACATGTGTCGGCTAATTAGATAATATTGAGACTTGTAAAGCTGTGCATGTAAAAGATTGATAAGACTAATTGTATCATATGACATGGTACATTGGTATAATGGCCATGGGCTTACTATACGGGTTAGCTTTATGGTCAATGTGTGTGTGTGTGAGGGCTTTGGATTCAATGGTTTTGTAACCAAGATGTAGCTATTCCCAATGGATGGTCACTATAGGATGGACGTCATTAACGGTGTGGGCCACCCGAGGTCAGACTTGGTTGTGCCGCTGGCGTTACGTATGGTATGTTGTGCAATGACTGGGGCACCGACATTGTACTATAGGTCCCTCGGGACAGCGTCAACCCTGCTGAGAGGGGGTAATATCTCGGGTAGACCACACTGTTGAACTATTACTGTTACTCATGATTATAAGCATATATTATATTATATTATATATATTTTATATATATATCACTTGCATGATAACTGTCATCTCATAATGTTGCATGTGTTTTATAAATAACTGAATACACAAATTAATGAAGAGTATGTCATGTGCATTTATACTCACTAAGTCATCGGACTTACCCTTGTATTATTTTCCTTTTTTCTCCATATGTACGACTATGCTATTATAGATAGTGGATACCATGAAGCATCCGGTCTTGTGGAGGATTCGATCCAGGAGATGCTTGAGGACTTATTGCAAGCTTAAGTGGGTACTCATGGTAACTAGTACTTTTGAGTTATGTTGTAGACTTGGGGCTTGATACATGCTTGCATATTAAGGTTTAGCATAGATCCCTCGTACTGATGTTATAGTATGATTTCCGTTGCTTTGATGATCTTTGGCTAGATGCTTTGGTTGTATGATTAATGTTTATAGAACCCTTTTACTTTCGTTGCTTAGTATCCTCTGTTTTTGAGGAGTAGAGGTCCCGGAGGTCTTGTTCGGAGTGGAACAAGGCTGGGAGATGAATCGTTGAATTAATTACTAGTTAATTAATTTTCGGGGCGTTACAGTTGGTATCAGAGTTGTTGCTATTCGGACCATAGGAATGGATCTATTAGGAGTGAGATCTGGATCCATTAGAGCGTTTTGCTCAACGGAATAAAGGACATGATCTATTAGGTGCTAGGAGATGATCTACTTGAGCATAGGATGGATTAAATGTATACAAGGGATACAAAATTTCAATACCTATGATCTTGAGGATGTTAGACTTGAGGATTTTAGGGATTTGATATGGTATTGAAGTCAGGACTAGGACTGCTTTGATGATGCAACTTTGGAGATTAGGACTGATTTGCACTAAGATAGTTAGATAAGGTCTTAAGCTTAGATCTGCATTAGGTCTTTGGATAAGGTAGTAGCAGTTTAGGCGCTTAGTATGTATAGCTTTACAATTAGGTTTGAAGTCTTGAGTGATGCTCGGTGTAGCCCTTCGAAGTAAGGTCACCACGACACGATGTCATTGGGAGCAACGATGGTAGAGGACCATCCCAACCCGATGAAAAGACGAGGAATGTTTTGGACGCTACCCAAGCATTGGAAGTTGTGGCAAGTCATCTTGTAGAGGCATTGGTCAACGTACGAGGAGAAGGGACTCCAAGTGGAGGAAAGGGTTGCTCTTTCAAGGAGTTCTATGAGCATCATTTCCCTATGTTTAAGGGGAACCTGAACTTTGGAGAAGCAAGGGAGTGGCTTATGAGCTTGGAGGAGCTACTACGAGTTATGGACTGCACTGAGGAGTAAAGAGTTAAGTATGCAGCTTACAAGTTTTTTGGAGAGGTAAGGCGATGGTGGTATGCTAAGAGGAACTCGCTGGTGATGAAATTAGGAAGCGATGAGGCTATTACATGTAGGGGTGTTAAATGAGCAAAGCGCTTCGCCAGCAAGCTAGGGCTAGGCTCGCATAAGCTCGGCTCGGGCTCGACTCGAATATTAAATGAAGCACTTCGTGAACACAAATCTTGGCTCGAATATTAAACGAAGCAAGCTTGGCTCGACTCGGCTATGCTCGAGAATCAGCTCGTATAAGCTAGTGTATATATATATTATATTATATATATAATATATATAACAATAAGCCCATCGAGTGCATATGTAATACCCCGATAAAAGCCAACCTTTTTGTTAGACAAAATCATTTCCATAGGAAGCAATCAACAAAGGTTCTCAATAAAGGTGTAACGAGACCCCAAAACGATTAGCATTAGCCTAAACACACTTTGAACCTTCAAAGAATAAAAGCCAAACACTGACCCTCAGGAGGTGAACGTATGCTAGGCCTGGCAAGCGTACGCTACTGTCTGTAGTATGGACGTATGGTGGGGGACCACTATACGTACGCTACTTTTTAGGATACCCTTTGGGTAATACCTGGATGTACAAGACACCCTCTAGACCAATGTGCAAAGACCACCGGATGTATGCTAGGGTTGCTGGACGTCCGCTGCTCTATTAGAGAGTTGGTGGTGAACTTTCCCTATAAATAGCCCGCCCCTCCTCTCATTTCTCACGCCTTCTTCCTTCCTCCTGGTGTGCCCCTAGGCCGCCAGAACCCTTTCTTAGCATTTTGAGTGAGAAATCCGTGAGAGTGAGCTTCAAAGAGGAGTTTCTGAGGAGAGGAGACCATGACCGTGCTTAGCTTCGGGGTAAGCTTTATTCCTTTGCATTTAACACTATCTTATCTTGTGTTTCTACCTTGATAATGGTTTTCAAGTGTTCACAAAACGTTTTCCTAAAGATAATGATGTTTTAAAAGGGTTTTCTCAAATAATCGTGGTTCTGTGATTTCTTACGTTACATGTGATGTTTTGCTAGCTTAGGAGAGGTTTAGAGGTCTATGAATGCCATTAGGAACATGCACTGTCCGAATCTTAAAAAGGTGTGCTTAACACACTGAGCGAACGTACGCCATCGAGGCTGGACGTATTGTCAGTGGGCAGAGCACCTGTTCTTAAGTTTAACACGTGTATGCTCAGGCTTGGCTATATTTCTAGGTTTCGTAAGGCTTAGAATAACGGTGTCTTGTATCCATTATAACAGGAAGTAGCTTTGTCGGAGGATTCGCTCGAGTGTGCGAGGTAAGTAAACACTTACACCCTTTTTACATAAAACGTGGGATATGTCAGTTGACTGACCACGCGTATGATATGAGCATGTCTATTTTCTGCAATTACTCGGTAACTGTGTTATTAAATAAACTATTAAGATGCATCGTAAGACATGGTATGCCGATACGTGTAGTATGAATGGCCATGGGCTTACTATATAAATTGCATATTATGGTCAAATGTGTGTGTTATATGGGGCTTTGGATCCATTGGTTTCATGACCTTGGTGCAACCATTTCCAATGGTTCGGTCACTATAGGACATACGTCATTAGTTGATGTGGGCCACTCGGGGTCGGAGTCAATCGTGCCACTAATGTTACGTACGGTATTTTGTGCAATGGCTGGGGCATTGGCATTGTATTATAGGTCCCTCGGGACAGCACCAACCCTACTGAGAATGGGTAATATCTCGGGTAGACCATGTATGGGAGTTATGACTTATAATGCATTAGTCTTTCCGCATTAAAACACGTAGGTAATTATCGCCGGTTCTACACCATAAGCTTTGAAAACCCTAAAACCCATTAAATGGTGTATTAGCGGAGGTAATGCCCTCTTTTCGGTTATTACTCAAAGTGTACGTTTACTTTTACTAAATGGGCTCATGTCATACCTAAGCGTGAGGTTTACTTACTAAGTCGTTAGACTTACGTGGTTATTATTCCTTAGGTAACCTAGTTTACTGCTATGGAAGTGGCAAGAGATGCTACTACTTGACCGATTATGCTTTACTTATAATTACAGGTTTGTCTTTACTATTTAGTAGCTCCATGTTCTTACTTGATGAATTATAGTGGCTCAGATTTATTCACATTCCCTTGCATTTACTCTGACCTTTTTATAAGGGTGATTACCCATTTGGTCACAAGTTGGCTCAACTTGGTGAATTGTTAGTGACTCCACCGGGTTAGCCGAGGCTAATTTTGGGGGCATTACAGTATGGTATCAGAGCGAACGGTCTTGCTGACCGTATCTGTAAATCTGAGCATAGGATGTAGTATCTAGGTTTGATCTTAAAGGACTGGAGCATAGGATAGGTTTGGTTCCCTTGTTTGTGGGTGCAGGCCATTGTAATGGCCTATTTGATTGTTTGACATGGGATGAACAGGATCGCCTATTCTGCGTTACAGGCACTTGATCCTGCTTCATGATGTGCAAATTATAATTACTCGCAAGCGCACGATTC
>CM017324.1:15993011-16033109 GCA_006937295.1 Carpinus fangiana
TTCTCTTGCGAGTACCTAAATTTGGTACGATCAGTGGCAATTTTGTCTTGTGTATATTTATGACTGCTTATGTTTGATGGTTGATGTGATGCATGTTGATCCGTTCTACTCTGTCTTTTAAGGGCTACAAAATGTTATCTAGTACGTTTTCTTGCCATTTTCAATTGCAAAGTTTTTAACATGATTTATTTTCTCTTTCCAAGTTTCGAATTGCAAAACGTTTTTCAAAAGTGGATGTTTTATCCTTGGTTTGAAAGCTCTAAATTTTGAGGACAAAATTTCTATAAGGAGGGCAGAGTGTAATACCCCGATAAAAGCCAACCTTTTTATTAGACAAAATCCTTTCCATAGGAAGCAATCAACAAAGAGCCTAAACACACTTTGAACGTTTAAAGAATAAAAGCCAAACACTGACCCTTAGGAGGCAGACGTACGCTGCTGTTTGTAGTACAGACGTACGATGGGGGACTACTAGACGTACGCTCTGCAAATAGTATAACGGATGTATGTGCGACCACCGGACGTATGCTACTTTTTGGGATACCCTTTGGGTAATACCTGGATGTATGAGACACCCTCTGGACCAATGTGCAAAGCCCACCCGACGTACGCTAGGGTTGCCAAACATCCGCTGTTCTGTCAAAGAGTTGGTGGCAAACTTTCCTTATAAATAGCTAGCTCCTCCTCTCAGTTCTCACGTCTTCTTCCTTCCTCTGGTGTGCCCCTACGCTGCTAGAACCCTTTCTTAGCATTTTGAGTGAGAAATCCGTGAGAGTGAGCTGCAAAGAGGAGTTTCCGAGGAGAGGAGACTATGTCCGTGCTTAGCTTCGGGGTAAGCTCTGTTCCTCTGTATTTAACACTGTCTTATCTTGTGTTTCTGCCTTGATAATGATTTTCAAGTGTTCACAAAACATTTTCCTAAAGATAATGATATTTTGAAAGGGTTTTCTCAAAGAATCGTGGTTATGTGATTTCTTACGTTGCATGTGATGTTTTGCTAGCTTAGGAGAGGTTTAGAGGTCTATGAATGCCATTAGGAACATGCACTGTTCGAATCTTAAAATGGTGTGCTTAACACACTAAGCAGACGTACGCCATCGAGGCCAGACATATGATTAGTAGGCAGAGTACGTCCGGTTATGCTTTACTTATAATTACAGGTTTTTCTTTACTATTTAGTATCTCCATGTTCTTACTTGATGAATTATAGTGGCTTAGATTTATTCACCTTCCCTTGCATTTACTCTGACGTTTTTATAAGGGTGATTACCCATTTGGTCACAAGTTGGATCAACTGGGTGAATTGCTAGTGACTCCACCGGGTTAGCCGAGGCTAATTTTGGGGGTGTTACAACATATATGCCACAGAACCACTTATTCCTCATGTCTGTGCACACCAGCCAATGTCATTGTGTCTCTCCATGCTTAGTCTTCTCATCTCCAGTGTATTATTCTCCACCATACACGTGCCCCTTTATGCCCTAAATATCTCTGCGCCTCTTTCTTCTTTTCTCATTTCCTCAAAAGCCTCATCTCCTCTGAAGCCTTATCTCATTTGTTTCCTTCAGCACTTATTCCCTTTCCTTAAACACTTGATATCTCCCTCTCGCTTGTCGACTCGAGAAAAAAATGCTAGCTCGCCCTCTCACTCTCTCTCTCTCTTTCTCTTTCTCAAATGGTGATAGTCTGTTGGTGTGGTCCAACGGGGAGTTTGATCTGGTTTAGGTAGGGTTGGGTCCGATTAGACAATCCCTCTCTCATTGTTGAGTCTTTTTCTCTTCCAAATCGTTTGGGTGGTCTGAAAACGACGGTGGTTTGGGTTGCGTCCGTCAAGGGATTTGATATTGCTTAGGTTGGGTCAGATCTGGAGGTTTGGCTCTGGGTCTGGTGGTTTGGCTCTGATCTTGGTGCATTTGTCGAGCTCGAGCTTAGGGCTCGACTTGAGCTCGAGCTCGATTCAAACCCTGTCGAGCCGAGCTCGAGCAGCAAAGCCAGGTTTGACTCGAGCTCGAGGCCAAAAATAAACGAGTCGAGCTTGGGCAGCCCAGGCTCACCCAAGCTCGGCTCATTTACACCCCTAATTACGTGGACTCGATTCAAGGAAGAGTTCTATCGGAAATACTCGTGGAACTTAAGGAGGAGTACACCTTGGAATTGCATTCCAGCAAGGAACATAGTCGTTTGTGCCATAGGTGTGGCATATTGCATTTTGGGAAATGCAAATCAAGGAATAATTTGTGCTACGGATGTGGCAAGGTGGGACACTTCATTCAAAACTGCAATCAAGTCAAATGGAATGGTATTGATCCACCTGGAAGGAAATGATGGCAGGACAAGGATTAAGCGTAACCACCAGAGTTGTTTAAGGCATGTGGGTTCGCCTTATTTTGTAGTTAAGGGCTGGGTTATTGGATGTTTGTTCATACATCAGCTAGTTGTCTTTTGTTTTGTACTTGCACTTGATTTTGGGTTTTGGACCTAGAAGTGTGACATTAACTAAGAGTTTTGTTAATGCATGATGCTTGTTACGCTTTGTTGATGTGTTGATGATAAGATTCTTGATTTTGTTAATTGCTGATTAGGAGTATGATAAGGCATGATGTTTTTGGACTTGGATTCTGGTTAAGGGAAATTAGTGAATCTTGTACCCATGGATCTTGTATTGGATTACATGATTTTGGGTTACTTAAGAGCTGAGAGATTCTAGAGAATCTTTCTGTACCTGAATGGACTAAGGAGTTCTCGGGTTGAATTATCTGTAGAGACAAGGGGATGCCTGGAACTGATCTAAGGGTTTTGCCTTAAGGATGATGGGTTGCTCACCTATTTCAGATGAGTGTGTGTTAGAGGTTGAAGGACTAAGAAAGGAGATCTTGAGAAAGACTCATCATTCTCTGTATACTGTACATCCTGGAAGTACTAAGATGTACAAGGATGAGGAGAGGTCAGGATTGGAGTTTAGTACGTACCTTTCATCAAGTTCGCCTCCTTACGAAGCACTTTATGGACATAAGTATCAGTCACCCTTGTAATGGTACAACAGTGGAAAGAGACAACGTTGGGGCCTGAAATGATTCGAGTGCTTACCATCGGACAAAGGATGAGTGCATCCTAGAGTCGGCAGAAGAGTTATGTCGATAACTAGAGACAACCTTCGGAACACGAAGTAGGAGATTGTGTGTTCCTTTAGATATCATCGACGAGGGGAGTGATGCGATTTGTGAAGGAAGGGAAGATTGGCATACAGGGTTGCCTTACCCCCATACCTAATAACTCTTTTCTCAAGATTATACTTGGACAATATAACTATCCCCTTTTTGGTTGAAGGGATAGTTGTGTATAAAAGAGTTTGTTTTCCTCTATAGGGTTATTGCTTGGATACCCATCGGCTCGAACTGTATATGGAATTACTCGACTTGGGTGTCGAGATTGTTGAGGACTGGTACAGTGTAGGAAAAACTGAGTATGATGTTGGTACATTGAGGTTCAAGGATTTTATTCGTATGGTTAATTTTTTTTGGGTTGTGTGCTTATTTGTTATGGTTTTGGGTAACTGTTACACTTGGATTCTCTAAGAGTAGTCGATTAAGGTAAATTTGCTTCCGGCTAGGAAGTATGGAATCATGTCAAAGATACCCACAGGCTTGGCTTGTTTTGGTGTATGTATGAGTCATAGGTTTGGCGATGATTAATATAGTGTAGGTAATATTGACTATGACACCCTTGGTGACTTGTAAGTGGGTTTGTTATAACTTGTGAGGATGCCGTGCGTGGATCACTTTATATTGGACGAAGGAGGTTAGTGCTTTAAGAATGAACGGGATAAGATTTTTCCAAGGACGGGGCTGAGGACGAACCTTGTAAAACTATGGATGTTAAGGTGATGTTACTTTTTCTTCTTATGTTTTGGGGTTACGAAATTTTGAGGACGAAATTTTAATAAGGGGGGAGAATGTAGTGACCCAAATAATTAATTAGGCTTAAGTGACTTAGTTAGAGGGGTTAATTTGGACTTTGGGTCACTAGGATTTGCCAGAAGGACATTTTGGGAAATTGGACTTCTGGACTAGACGTACGCTCGGGTTGCCAAACATACGCTCTTGTCTTTTAGTGTGGACATACGTTGTTGTTTGTAGTGTGGACATACTGTGGTCCCCCACAGGACGTCCACTAACAGATAGTACACTGTACTCTGTGAATAGTAGCGAACGTACGCCCAAAAGTACCGGACATCAGCTACTTTTTGGAATACCCACCGGTTAATACCTAGACGTATGAGACAGCCTTTGAACCACATGTAATAGTACCGGACGTACGCCACTTTAGCTGGACGTCTGCTACTTTCTGGCCCTATAAATACCTCCTCACCCCCTCGCCCATTTCACACCAAATCCGCCCTTCAACCCCTTTCTTCGCCCCTAGGTTGCTTGTTGGCCGTTTGTGAGTGTTTTGTGAGGTTTTGTGAGTTCAGAGCTAGTGGAATGAAGGTTCTTGCAGTTTTGCTTCAAGGTGGTAATGCTCGGTTGCCAATCTCTTTAGTTACGTCGTTATGCTGCTCAATTATAGTTCTATGTTGCTAGTTGTAATTGTTAGCTTAGTTATGCTTTGAATCTGGCTTAGGCTAGCATTACATTAGCTTAGTGTTGTTGCTTTGCATGGAGGTTTCGATTTGAGTTAGGAGGCCTTAGGAGTTTGTGTTGGCCTTAGGATTCAGAGAATAGGTGGACAGTGGAGAGAAAATGAGGTTCTCCTTAAAAGACGTTGGAGCGGATGTACGGTCTCGTGACCGGACATACGGCCCATTGTGACGTAGTGGACATACGGCCCCGAGCTGGACGTATGGCCAAAGTGTGACAGGGAAACCCTATTTTCATCAGCCGTCCCATAGCTCCTGTTTCCTTGTTATAGAGTTGTGCTTTAGTAGAAATAGATCTGATGATAGGTCTTTTCTCAGTATTCGAGGTTATTGTAATGACCCAAATATTTAACTAGGCATAAGTAGCTTAGTTAAAGGGTTAAGTTGGAATTTGGGTCACTAGGATCTACCAAAAGGGCATTTTGGAAAATTAGACTTCTGGACCGGACGTACGCTAGGGTTGGTAGACGTACGCTCTTGTCTTTTAGTGTGGACATACACTGAAATGCCAGACCGACATTGCTGTCCTTTAGTGCAGACGTACGGTGGTCCCCCACCGGACGTATGCTCTGCAAATAGTACATTCGTACTCTGTGAATAGTATAACGGACGTAAGCCCAAAAGTACCGGATGTATGCCACTTTGGCCAGATGTCCATTGCTTTCTGGCCCTATAAATACCCCCTCACACCCTCACCCATTTCACACATATTCACCCCTCAATCCCCCTCTTCGCCCCTAGGCTGCTAGTTGGCCGTTTCGTGAGTGTTTGTGAGGTTTTGTGAGTGTTTCGGTGTTACTGGAGGAGGAGCTCTTGAGGTTTTGCTTCTAAGAGTTAACGCTCGGTTTCCTTAGCTTTTAATACATCGTTATGCTGCTCGATTGTTGTTTCGTATAGCTAGTTGTAGTTGTTAGCTTAGTTATGGTTTAATATTGCTTAGGCTAGCGTTTTGTTAAGCTTAGCGTTGGTACTTTGCATGGAGGTTTCGATCTGTGTTAGAAGGCCCTAGGAAGCCTTTGTTGGCCTTAGGAGTCAGATAATAGGCGGACAGTGGAGAGAAAATGAGGTTCTCCCTGAAAGGCGTCGGAGTGGACGTAAGGTCTCATGACCGGATGTACGGCCCTTCGTGTCACAGTGGACGTACGGACCCAAGCCCGGACGTATGGCCAGAGTGTGACAAGAAAACCCTATTTTCACCAGCCATCCCATAGCTCCTGTTTCCTTGTTATAGAGCTGTAATTTAGTAGAAATAGAACTGATAATAGGTCTTTTCTCAGTATTCAAGGCCATGGAGCCTCAAGGGAATTACATGGAGGAGCTTTACGGCTCGGGTGAGTACAAACTCACATGGATGCTTTGTTGTTACTTTTCCTGCATTGCACGTATTTTATATAGATGTCAAACATGCATATTTTGTAACTCTCATGAAATACATTTTGGAACTACGGGTAACTCTCTTTTGTGAAAATGTGTGTTTGTTAACAAGTTAATAATGAGACTTGTAAAACTGTGCATGTAAAAGACTGATAAGACTAATTGCATTGTATGACATGGTACACCGATATATGCAGTATAATGGCCATGGGCTTACTATACGGGTTAGCTTTATGGTCAATGTGTTCGTGTGTGGGGGCTTTGGATCCAATGACTCGTGACCAATGATGCAGCCATTCCCAATGGATGGTCACTATAGGATGAACATCATTAGTAGTGTGGGCCACCCGAGGTTGGACTCGGTCGTGTCGCTAGTGTTACGTATGGTATGGTTCGTGCAATTGCTGGGGCACCGGCATTGTACTACAAGTCCCTCAGGACAGCGTCAACCCTGTTGAGAAGGGATAATATCTCGGGTAGACCATATTGTTGAACTATTATTGTGACTCATAGTTATAAGCATATATTATATTATTATATTATATATATATCGCCTGCATGATAACTGTCATCTTATAATGTTGCATGGGTTTTATAAATAAAAGAATCCACAAATTAATGACGGGTACGTTATGTGGATTTCTACTCACTAAGTCATCGGACTTACCCTTGTATTATTTCCTTTTTTCTTCATATATACGATTATGCTATTATAGATAGTGGATTCCATGAAGCATCCGGTTCTTGTGGAGGATTCGATCCAGGAGATGCTTGAGGACTTATTGCAAGCTTAAGCGGGTACTCATGGTAACTAGTACTTTTGAGTTATGCTGTAGACTAAGGGTTTGATGCATTGCTTGCATGTTAAGGATTAGCATAGATTCATTGTAATGATGTTATGTATATAATATGATTTCCATTGCTCTGATGATATTTGGTTAGACGCTCTGGTTATACTGATTAATGTTTATAGCACTTTGTTACTTCTGTTGCTTAGTATCCTCTGTTTTTGAGGAGTAGAGGTCCCGAAGGTCTTGTTTGGAGTGGAACAAGGCTGGGAGAAGAACTGTAGAATTAATTACCAGTTAATTAATTTTTGGTGCGTTACAGTTATGGAGCCTTAAAGGAATTACATGGAGGAGCTTTACGGCCCTAGTGAGTACAAACTCACATGGATGCTTTGTTGTTACTTTTATTGCATTGTATATCTATTTTACATATATTAAATATGCATATTTTGCAATTCTCATGAAATACATTTTGGAACTATTAGGAACTCTCTTTTGTGAAAACGTGTGTCGGTTAATAAGATAATAATGAGACTTGTAAAACTGTGCATGTAAAAGACTGATAAGACTAATTGCATCGTATGACATGGTACACCGGCATGTGTGGTATAATGGTCATGGGCTTACTATACTGGTTAGCTTTATGGTCAATGTGTGTGGTGTGTGTGTGTGTGTGGNGGGGGGGGGGGGGGGGGGGGGGGGGGCTTTGGATCTAATGGTTTTGTGAACAAGATGCAGCCATTCCCAATGGATGGTCACTATAGGACAGACGTCATTAGCAGTGTGGGCCACTCGAGGTCAGACTCGGTCGTGCTGCTAGTGTTACGTACGGTATGTTGTGCAATGGCTGGGGCACTGGCATTGTACTATAGGTGTAAATCCCCCAAAATTAGCCTCGGCCAACTCGGTGGAGTCACTAGCAATTTACCCATTCAAGCCAACTTGTGACCAAACCGGAAATCACCCTTATAAAGCTATCAAAGTAAATGCAAGGAAAGGTGAATAAATCTGAGTCACTATAATTCATCAAGTACGAACATAGAGCTACTAAACAGTAAAGACAAACCTGTAATTATAAGAAAAGTCTAACCAGTCAGGTAGTAGCATCTCTTGCCACTCCCACAGCAGCAATCAAGTTACCTAGAGAATAATAACCGCGTAAGTCTAACGACTTAGTAAATAAACCTTACACATAGGTATGACATGAGCTCAATTTATGAAAGTAAACGTGCAATTTGAGTAACAACCAAAAGAGGGCATTACCTTCCTTAATACACCATTTAGTAGGTTTTAGGGTTTTAAAAGCTTATGGTATAGAACCGACGATAATTGCCTAATTGTTTTAATGCAAAAAAAGCTAATGTAATGCAAGTCATAACTCCCATACATGGTCTACTCGAGATATTACTCATTCTCAGCAAGGTTGATGCTGTCCTGAGGGATCTGTAATACAATGGCAGTGCCTCATCCATTGTACAACATACCGTACGTAACATTAGTGGCACTATCGAGTCTGACCTCGAGTGGCCCACACCAACTAATGACGTCTGTCCTATAGTGACCGAACCATTGGGAATGGTTGCACTAGGGTCACGAAACCAATGGATCCAAATATGCAGTCTATATAGTAAGCCCATGGCCATTTATATTGCACGTACCGGCTTACCATGTCTTACGATGCATCTTAACAGTTAATTAATAACACAGTTACCAAGTTATTACAGAAAGTAGGCATACTCATGTCATACTCGTGGTCAGTTAACTGACATATCCCACGTTTTATGTAGCTAGGCTAAAGCATACACGTGTGAAACTTAGAAACTAGTGCTTTGCCCATTGACTGTACGTCTGGCCTAGATGGCGTACACCCGCTCAATGTGTTAAGTACACCATTTTAAGATTCGAACAGTGCATGGTCCCTATAGCACTTCAAGACCTCTAAACCCCCTCTAAGCAAATAAAAGAGCACATGCAACGTAAGAAATCACAACACAATGGGATTTTGAAAGAGTCCTTTGAAAACATTATCATTTTTAACAAGAAACTTGATGAACACTTGGAAAACTCAACAAGTCATAAAACAAAGGCTATAATAGAGTTAAATACAGGGGAAACAAGGATTACCTCGAAGCTGAGCATGGACATGGTCTCCCTTCCTTGAAAACTCCTCCTTGAAGCACTCTTTCTCGCCAAACTCTCTCTTAAAACATGGAAAGGGGTTCTGGCAGCTAGGGGCACACCAGAGGGCAGAAATGGGTGTGAGAAATTAGAGGTGGGGGTGGGTATTTATAGGGAAAGTCAGCCACCAACTCTCTGTCAGACCAGCGGATGTCCGGCAACCCTAGCGTACGTCCGGTGCTCTTGTACAGTGGTCCAAAGGATGTCTCGTATGTCCAGGTATTACCCAAAGGGCATTCAAAAAGTTGCGTACGTCCGGTGGTCCCACGTACGTCCGCTTGTAGGGTTTGCAAGGTGTACGTCTAGTGGTCCCCCTCGTATGTCCGCACTACTGACAGGGGCGTACGTCTGGCTGATCTAGTGTACATCCGCCTCCTGAGGGTCAGTGTTTGGCTTCTATTTTCTAAGGGTTTAAAGGGTGATTAGGTTAACGCTAAGGATGTTGGGTCTCGTCTAAGCAGCTTTATAGAAGTCCTTGTTAAACGCTTTTAATGGACAAGGTTTTGTTTAGTAAAAAGGTTTATTTTTATTGAGGTATTACAATAGGTCCCTTGGGACAGAGTCAACCCTACTGAGAATGGGTAATATCTCTGGTAGACCATATTGTTGAACTATTACTATTACTCATGATTATAAGCATAGATTTTATATATATATCACCTGCATGATAACTGTCATCTCATAATGTTTCATGTGTTTTATAAATAACTGAATACACAAATTAATGACGGGTACGTCATGTGCATTTATACTCACTAAGTCATCGGACTTGCCCTTGTATTATTTTCCTTTTTTCTCCATATGTACGACTATGCTGTTATAGATAGTGGATATCGTGAAGCATCCAGTCTTGTGGAGGATTCGATCCAGGAGATGCTTGAGGACTTATTGCAAGCTTAAGCGGGTACTCATGGTAATTAGTACTTTTGAGTTATGCTGTAGACTTAGAGCTTGATATATGCTTGCATATTAAGGTTTAGCATAGATCCCTTGTACTGATGTTATAGTATGATTTTTGCTGCTTTGATGATCTTTGGCTAGATGCTCTAGTTTATGATTAATTTTTATAGAACCTTATTACTTCCGTTGCTTAGTATCTTCTATTTTTGAGGAGTAGAGGTCCCGGAGGTCTTGTTCAGAGTGGAACAAGGCTGGGAGATGAAGCATGGAATTAATTACCAGTTAATTAATTCTCGGGCCGTTACAATACACCACTTAGTCGGGTTTCGGGTTTTAATGATTGTGGTGTACTACCGGCGATAATTGCCTAAGTATTTTAATGCAAGAAAGGCTAGTGCTTTATAGGTCATAACTCTCATGTATGGTTTACCCAAGATTTTACCCATTCTCAGCAGAATTGGTGCTGTTTCAAGGGACCTATAGTACAATGCTGGTGTCCGAGCCATTGCATGCTACTGTACATAATACTAGCAGTACGACCGAGTCCAACCTCCGGTATCCCACACCGTAAATGATGTCCGTCCTATAGTGATCATCCATTGGGAATGGCTGCACCTAGGTCATGAAACCATTGGATCCAAAGCCCACACACACACACATTTGACCATAGTATGAAGTCTATATAGTAAGCCCATGGATGTTTATACCGCACGTACCGGTATATCATGTCATACGATGCATCTTAACATCCAATTTATAATACAATTACCAAGTATTTACAAAAGTATGCATGCTCATATCATACTCGTGGTCAGTGAATTGACATATCCCACGTTTAAAGTAAAAAAGTTCTAATTGTTCACTTACCTCGCACATTTGAGCGATTCCTCCGACATAGATAAATCCTGTTATAATAGATACAAGACAACGTTACACTAAGCCTTATTTAATCCAAAAGGTGCTAACCTAAGGTGTACATGAGCAAAGCTTAAAACTGATGCTTTGCCCATTGACCATACGTCCGGCCTCGATGGCGTATGTTCGCTCAGTGAGTTAAGCATGCTGCCTAAGATTTGAATGGTACATGCTTCCTAGGACATTTCTAGGCTTTTATATCTCCTCTAAGCTAACAAATAAACACATGCAATATAGAAATCTCAACAACATGAAACTTAAAGAGGCTCTTTGAAAATATTAACACTTTTAAGGAAATGCTTAATAAACTCTTTGGAAAGCTCAACAAAATATAGACTAGGAAATGAAACAATTGTAAAAATGTAAGATAGGCAGGGGTTACATCAAAACCAAGCAAGGACATGGGCTTCTCCTTACAAAACTCATTTTAAACTCACAACTCACAAGAACACAATCTCGCATGGTTCTGGCAGCTTAGGGGCGAGCCAGTGGTATGGAAATAGGGTGAAGAAGAAGGGAGGGACGAAGGGTATTTATAGCTGAGGAGTGCTATCAACTCCCTGAAAAAGTAACGGACGTCCGCTAACCCTAGAGTACGTCCGATACTTTTACATAGCAGTCCAAAGGCTGCCTTGTACATTTAGGTATTAACTAGAGGGTATTTTTGAAAAAGTAGCGTACGTCTGGCGTTTTTGCTTACATTCGTGTGATATTTGCAGAGCGTACGTTCGGTGGTCCCCCCACGTATGTCCGCACTAGAAACAGGGATGGATGTCCATTGAACATTGCTTACGCCCGCACTAGAAATAGAAGCGTACGTCCGCCTCCTTAGCGTACGTCCACTCCAGAGGGTTAGTGTTTTGGCTTCAATTTTCTAAGGAAATTTAGGGCTTTACTAGGTTACCATTAAGGGTCTGGGTCGGTGTTAAAACTAATTTTATTAAAAATTCCTTAACCATTCTTTGTAGAAAATAATAAAAAGGGTTATTTTATCAAGGTATTACACTCTCCCCTCCTTATAGGAATTTTGTTCTCGAAATTAAAAGCTTTTGAAATTAGAAGATTTTAACAAACAATTTGGAAAAGTTTGCAATTCAAAATTTTGAAAAGAAAAAGCTCTAAGGCAGTAACAAGCATAAAAGCATAACAACCAATCATCACAACAAAATTGCCACCCCAAGGTGGACTTACAAAAGTCACAAAAAATAACTAATCAAAGATCGAGATTGCCTCCTCGAACAATGGTCCATCGATCCTCGTGCTGGGGTACTCCTCGCACTCGTGCTCCCTCTACCCTTGCTCGGGCTGTGAATACAGTAGTCTTTGACGTCTAGGGATCCCATAAGATGATCCTGCAACTGCTCCAGAATGGCATGATCCTCAGCCCAATACAATCTAGATGCTCCTCCATTCTGGTAGATGCCTCACCAGCTCGGGCTGCTCTTGGCGGCCGTTGTGGTCTCTACTCCTGCTCGGCCTATCGCAGGTGGGCATTGCTTTCGTTCAGGAAGCGCGCTCCTATGGGTCCCTTCTCTGGCTAAAACTTCCTCATGACCTCTGATAAGAGCCAAATCGTGCATATTTGGATCCCTTAATTTATATTAGTTAATCCTTTAGCTGTGTTTGTTATCTAATGTTTTGTGTTAAATTTGTATTTAGGTGTTTTGTAGGTTGTTGAAGAGAAACTGCATCTTAAAAGGGAAAATTGCAAAGTCTTGGAATAAATCAAACTTTGAGAAGACCTAGAGGATATGGTTAAGTTTAACTAAATCAAGGAAATGATAAATTCGAAATTTCTCTAATTAGAGTCAAATTCGGATTGGATTCAAATTTAGATTATGTACATGTCTCAGTATTTTGACTATAACTTTCTTTTAAGATATTGCATTGAGGTGAAATCAGCGGCATTGGAAATCTAACTCAAAATGATACAATTTATTGTGAAATAGGATTTTCCTAATTCGGACGTTTACTATGCCAAAATCATTCCGCAATATGAGAATGCAAATCTGGACAAATCCTATTCCGATTTCAGACTTTTATTTGGACCGGGAGACTAACCTCCGAATTATCTAGGTTTATTAGGGCTTCTAGGACTTCTTTAAACCTATAAACAGATCTCTTTGCATTCAAGAAAGATAGACAAGCCTAGAGACAAAAATTCACAACTTTTCTTTTTAGTTTAGTTTAGGATTTATTTTTATGTTGAGCTAATTTCCAACTAAAGTTGGGAATGAAGCCTCACCTATAAAGAACAACAGTACTTTCATGTAAGTCTTTATTGTCTGATTTTATGGTTTAATATTTTAATTGTTTTACTTCTTTTCAATGTGTGGAATGATTCTTGGATATCTTGTTGTGATTCGAGGATACACTTGATGATTTAGTATAATTTCACATAATTGATTGCTTGGTTTTATATGCCTAAAAATTGGATATCCCTTGTGATTTGTTCTTCGGATACATTTGATGTTTCAATTTGGATTCTTTTTATGATTTGTGCAATGAATGGATACATGGGATAGTTTTGATTAATTCTTTGAAGCATAGTAAAACATACATAAGATTTAATTTGTGAGAACTTCAGATTAATATTGATGAACATAAAGTATGTTGTTATGATTTGGTGAGTGTGGACTCCGCATCCTTAGTACTTTATCATTTTTTATATTTAATTTATGTGTATGTTTTTAATTTTCAAAACCCAAATTCAAAACCCTTTTGGAACTAGATTAGCATTAAATTAGTTTAGATATAAATTGATTTTTAAAAAATACAATTCTCTGTGGGTTCAACCTCGCTTTTGCAATCCATTAAACTATAAATGATTCGTGCACTTGCGAGTTAAATAAATTGGCATAAAACCCTCGATACGTACTCTAGCATGCTCAATGATTCGGGTGATCAGGGCCCCGTATGGCAAGACGGTGCCCTGGTCAGTGAGTCAAACAGACATCATCGTGGAGGTGACCAGGGAGCCAAAGTCGATGGGGGTCTCAGTCAAGAGAGTGTAGAGATAGCGGTCTCTCTCTGTGGTGATCATAGCATTGCTCAGCATAGGGTGCACTTGATTGGTCAGGATATGATAGATGCACCGGATGTCATTGCTGAGGTCGCTCAGCTGGAAACTGCCTTCTCTCTCTGTCTCCATCTGGTGAGGGCGCCCCTCTGCAAAACACCCCACCATCTCAACACGAGTTGGAAGATGATCCACTGGCCATGGGTAGACTAGGTCGTGTACACGTGGTGCTCCCATGATATTGCTGATGAGAGTAGGAGTCATCTCAATCTCATTTATCCTGATCCAGGTCAGAAAGGAATCGCCACGCCTCTGGGGCAGGTTGGCATATGTGACACCCCACCTGATGGGCAAATCAATTAACTAGTAATTGATCCTACGGCATGCCATCCCAGCCTTGTCCCTCGCAGAACAAGACCTCCGGGAATTCAGTTTTCTCATTGTAACGAGAAAACTGTAGTGGAAGACTTTATCAAGACTATGGGATTAAGAGACAATAATAAAACATCACACAACAATACCAGAGATAAAGTACTACGTCATCATAATATCATAAATAGTCACCAAATGTACTGGTCATCAGACCATCAGTAGAAAAATAGATACAACCCAAAATAACAAACGTCAACATAGTTCACAAAAGATCAATAGATCAAAGCCTAGACTTAAGCTTAAGCAAGGCTAATGAAATTAAAATCTCTATCATGTTTGAACGAGCAGATCCTCTAGTCTCCCACATCGAATACAACCAAATAGGGTCTATGTCTTCAAAGATCACACGGATCAAGTCCTGAGCTAGTACCCAAGTTTGCTCCGACAGCATCCTCTTCTAAAGTGGCTAAACCGTATAATAATCGTAATGGGAGATGAAACATAAAGGAAAAGGATAGGTCTAAGACTTAGTGATTTTTAATGTAGATAATACCCATACCAGTTTAGTAATGGACTCAGATGTTTAATAAGCAAAAGCAGTTCCATCATGACAGCTTATTTTACACGTGATATATATAATAGATGATATATGCATATGATGTAAACGAACAGTCATAGTTCAACAGTATGGTCTACTAGAGATATTGCTCATTTTCAGCAGGGTTGATACTATCCCAAGGGACCTATAATACAATGACAGTGCTCCAGCCATTGCACAACATACTGTACGTAACATTAGTGGCACGATCGAGTCTGACCTCGAGTGGCCCGCACCAACTAATGATATCCGTCTTATAGTGACCGAACCATTGGGAATGATTGCATCGTGGTCACAAAACTAATGGATCCAAAGCCCCGTATAACACACATATTTGACCATAAAGCTAACATGTATAGTAAGCCCATGACCATTACTACCGCACGTACCGGTGTACCATGTCATACGATGCAAATTATCTTGTCTGTATTTTACATGCATGTCATTTTACAAGTCTCACTTGGTTAACATGTTCAGCAAAACATGTTTCCCACAATATCAGAGTTCATGTGCAATATGTATAGACTGTGAAAGTTATAAAATATGCATATTTTCTCGATACACAAAATAGATGTGCAGTGTATGGAAAATAGCAATTAGCATTATGTTAGTTAAAACTCACCTAGATCGAAAAGCGTCTCAGAATACTCCGAAAGTTCCAGGTTCTCCAAATTTTTGGAAAACCTTCTATTAGTCTTAATTATACTAAAACGACTCTAAAGTAAGGAAAACATGAGTTATGGGACGGTTGGTGAAAATAGGGTTTCCCTATCTCACACTGACTGTACTTCCGGGCTGGAGGCCATACGTCCACATGTCACGACGGGCCGTACATCCGGCACGATACCGTACGTCCGCTATGTAGGTTCTCAGGGAGAACCTCATTTTCTCTCCACTGTCCGCCTATTCTCCGATCCCTAGGGCTACTAGAAACACCCTAAAGCCTCCTTGTCTAGTTTACAACCTCCATGCAATGTGACAATGCTAAGCTAACAAAAATGCTAACCCAAATGAGATTCAAAGCTTAACTAAGCTAGCAACTGCAACTAAACATAAAACTAGCAGCATAACAACGTATTTAAAAGCTAAGGGTTGAACGTTACCTCCTTAAAACAAAACTGCAAGAGTTCCACCTCACGAACGTTCTGAAACACGCAAACACCTCACACACGCTCACAAAACACACTTAAAACACCTTGGAAACTCTCTAGGAACACTCTAGCTGTCTAGGGGCATTTGAAAAACTTGTGAGGAATGAAGAGGGGTAGGGGGTATTTATAGGAGAGGGTTGCCAACAACTCCCCTGGCAAAGTAGCGGACGTCCGGCCAAAGGGGCGTACGTCCGATGGTTCTCACCCAGTGGTCCAAAGGCTGCCTCATACGTTCAGATATTAACTAGAGGGTATTCAAAAAGTAGCGTACGTCTGGTGGTCCCATGTATGTCTGCCTGTACAGTTTGATGAGCATACGTCTGGTGGTCCCCACTGTACGTCCGCACTACAGACAGCTGCGTACGTTCGCCCAAAAGTCGAAATTACCCCTCTAGTGTCCTTAGTGACCCATGATCGTATCAAAAATAATACTCGCAAGTGTACGAATCGTGTGCAGTAAAGTGCGCGTAAAAATGCGAGGTCGAACCACAGAGAATGGCGTTTTGCAATTAAAAACTAATACAATTCTCAAATTAAACGTATCTTAACCCAGTCCCAAAGAGGGTTGATTTCGAACAATTTAAAAGTGCAGAAATAAAATTAAACTGAAAATGTAGGGATAAAAATAACTAAGGTTAAAGATGAACCTCACCCAATAAGAATAAGCTAAATACATTAAACACTCATTTTCCGTTTTTTAAACTTTAAACCCTTCAACACACTCTATTGTGGTAATTGACACAAGTCAAACCGAATAATGTGTTTACCGTTAAGGAGCGACAATGAGTATTGATTATGGATAAAATCATCCACTGTATCCTTGGATCACAGTGGATATTGAATCACAACCAAACACTCATTGTGCACCCGGCTTGGAACACATCACCGGATGACTATCAATGCATCAACAACACACAACCATTCAATTATTTGTCACAGAAATTAAATGACGAATGCGGAATTAAATAACGGAAAATAAGCATAAAATGTAAAAGCAAGAAATTTAAACTAAGGGTGAGGCTTCATCTTCAACCTAAGTTGAAGATTTTAGCCACCCATTGAATAACAAAGCATAATTGAATTAAAATAATGCATTAAAAATAACTTTAAAGTAAAAGCTTACAACTAAAAGGGGCGGAGCAATGCAAACAGAAGCAAAATGCTCTCTAAAAACGCCCCAAAGAAATGTGTGTTCGACCAAATGGCCTAGGGTCCTATTTATAGGCTACAAAATCCTACGAGTGCGTTCGAACGCATGAGGTGCGTTCGAACGTACTGCTGAGTTGTGCGTTCGATCGCACAATGTGCGTTCGACCGCAGAAAACCGTAACGGCGCATGCTGAAGCGATGGACTCCTAGGGCACCCGCGCGAGATGCGGGCTGACGGGGACTGCGATCGACCGTGTCCTTGCGTTCGACCGTGAGTGCGTTCGAACGCACCAAGTGCGGTCGAACGCACTTGGCAGGGGTCCAATTCTTCACTTAGTGTCTTTTTGCTCTCTTGTGGCCAACTTTTGTTGTAAAGACCTGCACAACTCAAAACACTAAAAACACCAAAAATAATTAGAAATTAACAAAGCTAAAGGCCTAACAAATATAAGTTAAAGGGGTCAAATATACACAATTTGACACTGATCAACCCAAAGCCAAAATTAACTCCCCCAACTAAGCTATTTACGCCTAGTTAATAATTTGGGTCACTACATTTTACCCTCCTTATAAGAATTTTGTCCTCGAAATTCCTAGACTACTAACAAAAGAACATCACTTAACGAGGAGTAGAATGTTACCTTTCGTCCGTAGAGTGTCCTTCATCATGCTCAGTAGGTTCCTGGATTATCTTATCCTATCTAATAATCAGTACGTCATCCTCTTCAAATAGTTGTGGAAAATCACCTTGTAAGTCGTCGAGTACATCGTACTTGATGTTGCACATGCTATACCAATCCTCGTCGATCTCTACTCCCAAGTCTATCCACTCACAAAGGAGTAGTTCCATATGTAGTCCGGGTTGATTGGTATAGGTGCCATAATCACAATCATTCAAACAAATACGGGTAGCGACTCTGCATGTTGTGCTCTACTTCCCACGATGCTTCCTCACCTCCACGATTGCACCACAGTACCTTAACGATAGGAATTGTCTTGGTACACAGCACTTGCTCCTTCTTGTCCACGATCGTCACAGGTTCCTTAACGTAGGTTAATCCCTCTTTGATTTCCAGCGGCTTATACTCCACAATTACATCGGGGTTAGTGATGTACTTCCTCAGCATAGTCACATGGAAAATGTCATCCGTTCTGACCAAATCTGGGGGTAAGGCAATCCTATAGGCCAACCTCCCCACTCTTTGAGTAATCTCGAACGATCCTATGAATCTAGGGCTAAGCTTCCCTTTATTCCCATACCGCATTACTCCCTTCATAGGTTATACCTTCAGAAACACATGATCCCCCAGGTCAAACTCTAAAGGCCTCCTTTAGTTATCAGCATAACTCTTTTGCTGACTTTGGGCTGCACTCATCCTTTCCTTGATGACAAGCACCTTGTCACAAGTGTCCTGAATTAGCTCCAGTCCCAACGTCTGTCTCTCACTGACGTTGTCCCAATGCAAAGGCAACTTAAACTTTCGTCCATAAAGTGCTTCATACGGCGGCATTCCAATAGTCGCCTGATAACTGTTGTTCTAGGCAAACTCGATCAAAGGCAAGTACTGGACCCAGCTACCTTTGAATTCCAACACGCATGCTCGCAACATATCCTCTAGGATTTGGTTCGTTCGCTTAGACTAACCGTCTGTCCGAGAATGGAAAGCGGTACTAAACTTCAACGAGAGTCTCTGTCCGAAATGATTGCTGATGGTACTCCATGTCCAACTTATCCATCGGATCCTTAACCTTTATGGGAATAAAGTGAGCACTTTTCGTAGACGATCGACAACAACCCAAATGGAATCTTCCCCAGTGGGTGTTTTGGGTAACCCCAAAATAAAATCAGTAGCGATCTCGTCCCACTTCCACTTCAGTATAAGCAACGGCTTAAGTGTCCCCGCCAGTCTCTGATGCTCGGCCTTCACTTGTTGGCAGATCAAACATTGCTCCACAAACTTCGCAATGTCCCTCTTCATATTGTTCCACCAATATTGTAACGCCCCCAAAATCAGCCTCGGCTAATCCGGTGGAGTCACTGGCAATTTACCTAGTTGAGCCAACTTCTGTTCCAACGGGTAATCACCCTTGTAAAAATTGTTAGAGTAAATGCAAGGAAGGTGAATAAATCTGAGAGTAATACAATTCAAGTAAGAACATGGAGCTACTAAATAATGAAGACAAACCTGTAACTACAAACAAGGCATAGCCAGTCCGGCAATAGCAAATCTAGCCACTTCCATAGCGGTGAATCAGATTTCCTAAGGAATAATAACCACTTAAGTCTAACGACTTAGTAAGTAAACCCCACACTTAGGTATGACATGAGCCCAATTAATAAAAGTAAACGTGCAATTTGAGTAATAGCCAAAAGAGGGCATTACCTCCGCTATTACACCATTCCATAGGTTCTAGGATTTTTAAAGCTCTGTGGTGTAGAACCGGCGATAATTGCCTAATTGTTTTGATGTAGAAAAGAATAATGCTTTATAGGTCATAATTCCCATACATGGTCTACCCAAGATATTACCCCTTCTCAGCAGGGTTGATGCTGTCCCGAGGGACCTATAATACAATGCCAGAGCCCTAGCCATTGTACAACATATCGTACGTAACATTAGTGGCACGATCGGGTCCGATCCCGAGTGGCCCACACCAACTAATGACGTCCATCCTGTAGTGACCGAACCATTGGAATGGTTGCATCAAGGTCACGAAACCAATAAATCCACAGCCCTCACATAATGCACACATTTGACCATAATATGCAGTTTATATAGTAAGCCCATGGCCGTTCATACCGCACGTACCGGCGTACCATGTCTTACAATGTATCTTAGTAGTTCATTGAATAATACAGTTACCAAGTGATTACAGGAAATAGGCATGCTCATATCATACTTGTGGTCAGTCAGCTGACATATCTCACGGTTTACGTAAAAAAGGTGTAAGTGTTTACTTACCTCACACATTCAAGTGAATCCTCCAACCAAGCTATCTCCTGTCGTAACGGATATAGGACACCGTTATTCTAAGCCTTATGAAATCTAGGGTTATGGCTAAGCTAAGGCGTATACGTGCGAAACTTAAGAACAGGTGCTCTGCTTATTGACTGCATGTCCACCCTCGATGGCGTATGTCCACTCAGTGTGTTAAGCACACTGTTGCAAGATTTGGACAGTGCATATTTCCAATAGAAATCACAGACTTCTAGACCTCTTCTAAGCTAGTAAAACAGGACATGCAACGCAAGAAATTGTAGAACCATGATCTTTTGAGAAAACTCTTTGAAAACATCATTATCTTTAAAAGAACGCTTAATGAACCCTTGAAGTTCTCATTGAAACAAAAACATAAGATAACAAGGTGATAATTACAAAGGGAATAGAGCTTACCCCGAAGCTAAGCACGGACATGGTCTCCTCTCCTCAGAAACTCTCCATTGTAGCTCTCTGCCATGGGTTTCTTACTCAAAACACTAAGGAAGGGTTCTGGCAGCCTAAGGGCACACCAGAGGAAGAAGAAGGCGCGAGAAATGAAGAGGAGGGGTGGGCTATTTATAGGGAAAGTTTGCCACCAACTCCCTGACAGACCAGCAGACGTCCGACAACCCTAGCATACATCCGGTGGTCTTTGTACATCGGTCCAGAGGGTGTCTCGTACGTCCGAGTATTATCCAAAGGGTATTCCAAAAAGTAGTGTATGTCTGGTGGCCCCACATACGTCCGATGTACTATTTGCAGAGCGTACGTCTGGTGGTCCCCCACCGTATGTCTGTACTACAGATAGAGGCATACGTCTGCTAGACCTAGCGTACGTCTGCCCCTTGAGGGTCAGTGTTTGGCTTCTATTTCTAAAGGGTCCAAACGTGATTAGGTTAAAGCTAAGGGCTTTAGGTCTCGTTAAATCCCTTCTTTGAAAATCTCTATCGATTACTCCTAAGGGAAGGGTTTTGGGTTAATAAAAAGGTTGGCTTTTATCGGGGTAATACAAACATGACCCCCTCACATCGCGGTACATATTAGTGCTTCCTGGATGCACAGTTTATGAAGAATGATGAGCCTTACTCATTATCTCCTTCCTCAGTCCTCCGATTCTCGGCACACACACTTGCTTGAAATGGGTGAGCAACCTGTCCTCCTTAATACAAAAGTGCAAGCAATTGCTTGATCTTGGCACACTAAGGGTCCTCAAGTTGAGCAGCCTTGATTCTTGCAAGTAATTCTAACTGAACCATCAGGTTAGATAGGTGTATAGGCGTACCTTCACCTACTACTTCCAATCCCATCCCAGCGAGTTCCTTAATCAACTGGGGTTGAGAAATCTCAAGAGCGGCAAGCTCCACCGTTGATTTCCTGCTCAACGCGTCTGCTACCACGTTAGCCTTGCCAGGATGATAATAATTGATCTCGCAATCATAATCCTTGATCAGCTCTAGCCACCTTCTCTACCTCATGTTCAACTCCTTAGTAAAGAAATACTTCAAGCTCTTGTGGTTCGTGTAGATCTCGTACCTCTCGCCATACAAGTACTGCCTCCAAATCTTAAGAGCAAACACAACCGCTACAGACTCCAGGTCGTGTGTAGGATAGTTCTGCTCGTACAGCTTCAGCTGGCGTGAAGCATGATAAGTGCCAAAATATTCATATTTTAGCCCTTAATTTACATTTGTTAATTTTTGTTATTTTGTTTCATTTTATTTCCTTTTTGTATTTTCTGTGTTTTTGTAGGTCATAGAAGAAAAGAAAGCGTTTCTAGAAAAAAGTTCCAAGCTTAAAGGGCAAATTGGGAAGATCTAGAAGAAGTGGAAAGGATGAAATCGGAATTTATCAAATTGGAGTCAAAATCGGATTGGATTCAAATTTGGATTCTGCATATGTCTCGGTATTTTGGCCATAACTTTCAGATCAAATATCAGATTTAGGTGATTTCTACGGCATTGGAAAGCTAACTCAAAATTATACAAATCATTGTTAACTATAATTTTCCCAATTCGGACTGCCGCAATGCCAAACTTACCCTGCAAGATAGAAACGCAATTTTGGACGAATCCTAATCTGATTTGTACTAGGATTATCTCCTAATTTGACTGGAGACATAATTCCGAATTTCCTAGGTTTACTAGGATTTCTAAGACTCTCCTAAAGCCTATAAATAGACCTCTAAGCCTCACAATTAAAGGGGAAGCTTGAGGAGAGGAATTGGAGGCTACTTCTAGGAGCGGTTTTCGGTTCTTTCTTTCCCTTTTTCTTTTTAGGTTTATTTTAACTATGTGTAACTACTTACTTTTGTGTGGCTAGATTGAAGCCCTAATTATGTTTGTTTAAAATTTCAATATTGGCATCTTTGTGATAATCATATTGTGTGGCTTAACTTGATTAATTCCTACTTTCAATAATTCCTCATATATGTTTGTCTGGCCAACATATGCTTGTGGTATGGACTAGTTAGTTAAATGGTCGTACCAAATTTAGGTACTCGTAATTGTACGAACCGTAGTTCGTATAGCGTTGCGCAAGTACCGAGATCGAACCACAAGGAACTACGTATTGTTTTTAACGAAATTAACTTTGAGTCTAGGTTANAATTTCCTAGGTTTACTAGGATTTCTAAGACTCTCCTAAAGCCTATAAATAGACCTCTAAGCCTCACAATTAAAGGGGAAGCTTGAGGAGAGAAATTGGAGGCTACTTCTAGGAGCGGTTTTCGGTTCTTTCTTTCCCTTTTTCCTTTTAGGTTTATTTTAACTATGTGTAACTACTTACTTTTGTGTGGCTAGATTGAAGCCCTAATTATGTTTGTTTAAAATTTCAATATTGGCATCTTTGTGATAATCATATTGTGTGGCTTAACTTGATTAATTCCTACTTTCAATAATTCCTCATATATGTTTGTCTGGCCAACATATGCGTGTGGTATGGACTAGTTAGTTAAATGGTCGTACCAAATTTAGGTACTCGTAATTGTACGAACCGTAGTTCGTATAGCATTGCGCAAGTACCGAGATCGAACCACAAGGAACCGCGTATTGTTTTTAACGAAATTAACTTTGAGTCTAGGTTAGTGTTACTTTAACCTAGCTCCGATGTGGGTGATTGGTGACAACGAAAATATAAACTAATTTAATGCAGAAAATTAAACAAAATTAAACACTAAGGCTAAGGTTTTCACCTCACCATTTCAAGAATGCAAATTGAAAATGCTAAGCTAACATATCCGTCTATCGGTTAAAAATAACGCTTTATCTCTTGCGCCTATCGAAGGATTCAAGGAATCCGTCCATTTGACAAAATACAAACCATAAACGGTTTAAGGCCCAAAGGATCCAAAGTGAATGTGTTAAGACACAAACTACTATGGATAAATGGGCGTAAACAGAAGGATGGAATGTATCCACCGGACGAAAAACCAAAAATAAATGACTACGGTGCAATCTCACTTGGTTTTGTCACCAAACCAAGTGAGAGACGATTAAGCAATAAAGAAATAACGGAAATAAGTAACTTAAACATAAACAATAAGCATAAAATCCCTGGTGAGGCTACATCCTCAACCTTAGTTGAGGATTTAGCCTCCCATGTGATAAGGAAGCATAAAGGAACTAAAACAAAGCATTAATATTAAATAAAATGAAAGGGTTACAAAGAAAATGGGCAGAGCAGGGCCTACAATGGCAAACCACTCTTAAAAACACACCCAAAAGAAAAGCTCACGTCAAAATGGGCCTAGGGTCCTATTTATAGACAGATAGGTCACTGGTCTGCGTTCGAACGCAGGCAGTGCGTTTGAACGCACTGATGAATTATGAGTTCGAACGTGCACTCCACGTTTGAACGCAGAAATATCTTGCGGCGCAAGCTAGAAACGATGGACTCCTAGGGCCGGCTAGGGCAACTGCGTGATCTGCGGGATGACTGGGACTGCGTTCGACCGTGCCCCCTGCGTTCAAACGCACCAAGTGCGGACGAACGCACTTGGCATGGATCCATTTCTTCCCTTGGTGCATTTTGCTCCTTTGTGGCCATTTTTTGTTGTGGGGACCTGCACAACACAAAACACTAAAAACACTAAAAATAGTTAGATATTAACAGTGCCAAAGGCTTAACAAATATAAGTTAAAGGGGTTCAAACGTCAATGTTTGGCACCGATCAAATACCCCCAAACTTACATTTTGCTAGTCCCTTAGCAAAACAAAAATGAAAAACAAAACAAACATAGGTCCGCTTTCGTGGGAGAACGGTTGCATTTAGCCTATGCAACAAGCCTTTTAAACCTCTAGGAGTTCCCTAGAGGATGAGTGAAGTCTCGTGAGGGTTTTCCAGGAATGATACCCACAAACATTTGTGCAAACATTTTATTCTCTATCATGCAAAAAAAAATATATCCATCATGGTTTAAATTCAAGAGCAAGCTTAATCAAACAAACATCATCTTCACAATTTTCAGGGAATTATCAATCAAGATACAGACATGGCATTATGAGATACAAAAATCAATTCTAGTGAAAGTGAGATTAGCACAAAAAATATGGGGCTTCAAAACTAATCTTAGTCATGTATGCTTCGACACTCAAAATTCATTTAGACAACACATCAAAAACAATAACCAAGGTTCATCAAAAACACTTTTTTTTATTTTTTTATTGCTTAGCTTCATTAAGCTTTCTAATTGACCCATGTATCAAGTGTTAAGTCAATGACTCCCAAACCAAATAGTTTTAGGGCATTAGGCGTAAAAACACCCCTAAGGACCTACTAACTCGAGTCAAAAAGGTTACGAAGCTTTGCTAACCAAGTTTAACTTCTCACTTTTTACGCGAACGCTCAATGTTTACTGAGGCAAGAGGTCCGATTACTTGGTGAAAAGCTCAAAATGATCATTAATTTTTTTTTTAAATGAACCACGGTTATCTTTCCAATGGGTTACCCAACTGCATTTAAGCTTACAAAACTATCATGACCAAAATCAGATTTTTATCCCCAAAAATTACGTGTCAATTGTGCTTGTGAAACTCAAATTGAACTATAATATCTTATGCTGCCAAGAAAGTAACATAATTGAAATTCCCTTAATTAAAGTGATCATGTGTTCATCAAATTAAGCACACAAAAGAAAATAAACCATAATTGACATAAAATGCATAATTAAAAACAAAAAGTGCACAAATAATAAAAATACCCCCAAACTCAAAATTTGCACTGTCCACAGTGTGCTGATATAGAAAATAAGAATGTAGTGCAAAGGGGTGTGAAAAATAATAACCAAAACGTCACGAAGATGTCACGGGGCTGGTGGTTTAGAAGGTCCCGAGGCTGGTGGCAGTCTGTCTAAGATGGATCGGAACATCTCCTGGATCTCGAACCGGTCCTGACGAGCATCTCTCTGCAAATCTGTGATCTGAGATCGTATGTCCACTAGGGTGTCCTGGAGGTGAAATAAATCTGAGGCTCTGAGCGTGATCGTCTCCTCATACTCCTCTTCTTCCTCGGGCTGCTCCTCCTGCTCTGCCGCTCTCTCTGGCTCAGCTGCCATCTCTAGAATGTCCATGGGCTCTGGCTCTGGCTCTGGCTCTGGCTACAATGGCATGGGACCCAGATGACTGGAACGATGAACCTCGCCTTCTAGGCATGTTGGAGGTTCATTGGGGCCTTTTGTCGAGCACCTGGTGTGCAACCCAAAAATAAAGGGTTTTGGAACCCTTTCCAAATCTAATCCAACCCCCTGCAATCAACAAGAAACCAACACAGAATCAAGGGGCACAATCCGTGAGTGGATTTGTGCCCTTTGATTGAACAAAAAAAAGACAAAAAATGGGGAATTTGGGGGTAAATGGGTTTCGAGTTTTGTGAGAAAAAATGGGGAAAATAGGGGATTTGAGAGGAGAAAGTGGTTGGGTGGTGTATGGGAGAAGAGGGACGGAGGTGGGGGGAGGAGGGAGTGTACGGCTCTGGGAAAATGAGGGAAAAGGGGAGAGAAAATGACCTAAAAGCAGGTCACGTGAGGCCTAAAAACGAGTACGTTCGAACGTAGATAAGTACATTTGACCGCACTCGTGTTGAGTGCATGGGTGTCAAGTGAGTCATGCGTTTAAACGTATAGAGTAAGTTCGAACACATTCATGCAAGGGGTGAGTGTGTGTGTTGGGGCGCTACGGTCGAACAAACATAAGTGAGTTCGAACGCAGATCCGGGTCTATGTTCGAACGCAAAGAATGCGTTCGAACGTAGTGTGCAAAATAATTTTTTTTTTTTTTTACAAAGACATTTACACAATAAAAAAGATACAAACACAACACACAACTAAAATATTTACACACTGAAAATATTTACAAAAAACACATCTACTCCACCCCCAAACTTAAAACGTCACATTGCCCACAATGTGACAGAATTAGCTAAACCTAGGGGATGGGTCAATTTAGGTATGCATGAAAGAATGCTTCCCCAAATTTGACTAGTAAATAATAAATGCAAAACATAAAGCAAGAAACATAATGAGGGCTGCCTCCCACAAGCGCTAAGTTTAACGTCTTCAGCCAGACTCGTGATACGGACCAAGCTACCTATAACACTAGGTAGACACAGCAACTGCAGTCCTGAGATTGGTACGTACTAACTTGCCCGGGTCAAACGGGTGATGGTTGTAGCTGGGATGATCAATATGCAACAATGAATATCCAGCTGTCCTAATCAACCGATGATCACAAAATGGGGGAGGAAAATAGTCATTCCTTCCCAAGGTCAATCTGGGCTTCCTTGGCCGCATGTGAATGGGAGCAAACTGTTTGCTCTCAGCAATAAAATCAGATGGCTCAAATGCAGAGGAATAAACAGTGGGGAAAACTAAATCCATGGTTTCCCCACACTCCAACTGTAGCTCAGATATGGGATTGATAATGGATGTAAATAGCTCAACTACTTCATCAAAGTACTGATCATCTCCCAACTGAGCAAATATCTCCAGCTCAACGTCCTCCAAACTTGGCTCAACTACTTCCCTAGTTGGCTCAAGTACCACACTCTATGTTTCCTCCAACCTGAGGAAAACATTCAAATTTCGGATCCTCCAGACTAAGCTCATCAATCGGCTCGTCATGCTGTAGTGGCTCACTCAAATCACAATGACCTCCAGATGGTGCAAAGCACTCCATGTCAGGGTCCTCCAGGCTAGGCTCATGCAAATCTATCCTAATCAGCCTGTCTAAGTCCTGATCATCAGAATCCTGAGTAAAACACTCAATTTTCGGGTCCTCAAAATCAAAGTCATCAGTGATTTCTTCAATGAAGCATATAGGATGGGTCTCATCATACTCAAGTGGCTGGCTATTGATGTTGAAAATATTGAGTTCCACTGTCATATTCCCGAATGAGATCTTCATCACTCCCATCCTACAGTTGATTAGGGCGTTAGCCGTAGCTAAGAAAGGTCGCCCTAATATCACTGGAATTTGATTCACCACATCGTGCATTGGCTCCGTATCTATCACTATAAAGTCCATAGGAAAATAAAACTTGTCAACCTTGATCAACACATCCTCAAGTATTCCCCGTGGTCTCTTAAGTGACCTATCTGCTAACTGGAGCGTCATAGTGGTCGGCTTCAACTCTCCCAATCCCAACTTCAAATACACTGAATAGGGAAGGAGATTCACACTTGCCCCCAGATCTAACAATGCCCTATTGATCTGACTCACTCCAATCATGCAAGCAATGGTCGGACACCCAGGGTCCTTATACTTGATTGGCAACTTGCATTGGAAGATGGAGCTCACTTGCTCAGTCAGATAATCCTTTTTCGGGACATTGGTTTTTCTCTTGATTGTGACCAAATCCTTCAAGAATTTTGCATATGCTGGCACTTGCTGAATTGCATCCAAGAATGGGATGTTTATCTGAACTTGCTTAAACACCTCTAAAATTTCAGCAAACTGCGCATTCTTCTTTGGCACTCTCAATCTCTCAGGATAAGGGGCTTTTGGGACAAATGACCTCGAAAGGTCCTTCTCAATGGGAGTGACTGTAGATGGCTCAGCATCTTTCTTCTCCTTGTTGTCACTCTTTGTCTCCTCTTGCTTGGCAACGTCTGTTGCTGGCACTGCTTCATCAACTGCCTCTGGATCAGCCACACGATTGTCCACTTGTCTCCCTGACCTTAGTGTAACAATAGCATGTGCATGCTCTTGAGTTGAAGAACTTTCGATAGTGCATGCCTTAGGATTGTTCACCGGTTGGCTGGGGAGCTTTCCCTTGTCTCTCTCACCTAGGTGACTCTCCAACTATCCCACTTGGATCTCTAGCTTGGAGATTGCCTGGGTGTTCACCATGGTGGACTGTCTAACGTCACTGATGGATTGACCAGTCATCTTCATGAATTCTCTCATTGTCTCTTCTAATGACTGTGTCAATGACATTGGGGGTTGAGTGGGGGCTTGATAGGAAGATGACGCTGGCTGGGCCTAGCGTCCTTGATTTTGATATGTAGGAGGAAATCCTCCTTGATTTGTGGGCTGGTTCTGCTTCTAGGAAAAATTTGGGTGGTTCCTCCACCCTGGATTGTAAGTTTCAAAGTATGGGCCAGTTGAATGCTTTTGAAAATTGTTGAAAGCGTTCACATGTTCCATCACAGAAAAAACTGTCATTGATGGACAATTCTGTGCTAGGTGCATAGGACTAGCACAAACAGAACAACTATCAACTGGAAATGTGTTCACAGCATTAACAGGTTTTCCCATACTCATTGCATCCAGTCTCTTGACAATGGCATCCATCCTTTGAGTCAACTCTTGCTCTCCTTTTAGCTCCAGGATGCCTCCTTTCTTAGAGTTTCGGGCAGACTTGTCACAACAACTCGTAAAATCCCAATGTTGGGAGTTGTCGGCTATTTTCTCCAGAGCTTTATAAGCTAAGTCTCCCGTCAAATTTAGAAATGCCCCTCCATTCATCAAGTCGATCATACTTCGGTTGGGCTGAGACAGCCCTTGGTAGAAGAATTGCAAGAGTCGCCATTTTTCGTAACCGTGAGGCAGACATTTCATCAACAGATCCTTGAACCGTGCCCAACATTCTGAGAATTTCTCATCCTCATCCTGAGTAAAGGAACTGATTTCCTTTCTTGCCTCGTTTACTCTGGACATTGGGAAAAACTTGTTATAAAACTGCTTCAACAGTTCTTCCCAGGATGTGATGGAGCCAGGTGCGTTGGAGTCCAACCACTCCGTGGCTCTATCATGAAGTGAGAAAGGAAAAAGTATGAGGTGGATAGATTCCTCAAAAAAATTTTGAAATTTGGTGGTGACACAGATATTCTTGAATTTCTTAACATGGGAATATGGGTTTTCATGATCCAAGCCGTAAAAGGATGGTAACATCTGGATTACGTGTGGCTTTAGATCATAGTGAGTTGAATTAGTCAGGGGCAACACTATGCACGAATGGGAACTGACCGCAGTATGTGCGAACAATTCCCGGAGTGATGTCGTGAAATCCACGTTATAAGCTCTTATTTGCTCCCCATTCCCTTCTCTTGCATCTTGATATTCCTCATGCTCCTCCCTTCTTGGATTCCTTTGATCATCCTGGTGCTCCTCCATCCTTGGATTCCTTTGATTATCTCCCATCTCGGCACGTGCTCTAAGGGATCTCCTAAGATTCCTTTCTAAGTCGGGATCTAAAGGTGTTAACTCTAAGTTCAATGATCGCCGACCAAGCATACACTAAATGAGAAACCAAACTAAACTAAGAAAGCAATAACCTAAGGAAGCAAAAAATGAATAAAAACAGCAAAACAGGGGCTATGAAATCAACAAAAACAGAAATAAATATGCACAAACTAACAGGGAACAAAAACAAAAACAGCAATGAACTAAAAACTACTTAACAATAACCTATCAACAACATGTGAATAAAAACAAATATAAACAGATGCAGTAGAAACTGAAACAGTACTAAAAACAGAGAATAAAACTAGCTAAGATAACCTAAACACTAACAAAAAGACAATTTAAACACCTAACAATTTAGAATAACAAAACCTCTAACTAAAACATATGCAAATTATATAAACAACTAAAAGCAAAAATAAACTAAACACAGCTAATCATAGCAAGCAAAATACTCAAAATAAGCAGCTAAAACAATTAAAATAAGTCTAACAATTAATTAAAACATAAAGGAATTAAAAACAGAACATACTACCTCTGGTATGTTGATGCTGGAAGCAGAGGTGCGCTTGAGCGCAGGTCAGCACGTTCGATCGCATACACGCAAATGTAGCAGTCTGTGCACGTGCGTTCGAACGCAAATGAAGTACGTTCGAACGTAGAGCTGCACTGCTTTGTTCTGACAGGGTCGTACGCTAGCACGCAAAGGCGTGCTAGGTGAACGCAGGTATGCATCGTTCTGGAATAGGCCCAAGTACATTTGACCGCAAGGACTGCGTTCGAACGCACTGTCAGCGCCTGATTTTCCAGAAACCAGAAACTAAAACTAAAACTACTAAAATTACCAAAGACTAAGCTGAAAATGAACAAAAATAAACTAAAACACAAAAAATAAATTATGTACAGTATTGAAATTTAGGTACTCGCAATTGTACGAACCGTAGTTCGTATAGCATTGCGCAAGTACCGAGATCGAACCACAAGGAACTGTGTATTGTTTTTAACGAAATTAACTTTGAGTCTAGGTTAGTGTTACTTTAACCTAGCTCCGATGTGGGTGATTGGTGACAACGAAAATATAAACTAATTTAATGCAGAAAAGTAAACAAAATTAAACACTAAGGCTAAGGTTTTCACCTCACCATTTCAAGAATGCAAATTGAAAATGCTAAGCTAACATATCCGTCTATCGGTTAAAAATAACGCTTTATCTCTTGCGCCTATCGAAGGATTCAAGGAATCCATCCATTTGACGAAAGACAAACCATAAACGGTTTAAGGCCCAAGGATCCAAAGTGAATGTGCTAAGACACAAACTACTATGGATAAATGGGCGTAAACTGAAGGATGGAATGTATCTATCGGACGAAAAACTAAAAATAAACGACTACATCCTCAACCTCAAAATTTGATCGTACAAATTTAATTGTACTTGCCAATTGCACGAGTTGTTTGTAATATGGCAGTTGTGCAAGTGCGAGTGTCGAACCCACAGAGAATCGTGTTTCGTTAAAAACTGATTTTAAATCGCCTAAACTAATCCTATCTTAACCTAGTCCCAATATCAAGCATGTGGCGTGCGGAAAATACAACTAAATTAAAATGCAATAAAATAAAGAAATAAAAGCGACTACAGTCCCTAATCCACCTCACCATAAATTAATTAATAAATAAACTTGCTAAGCTCATATTCAATAACGATTACACTACTTGACATATTCTATTTGCTATTGCATTGTTCATATTTCCGTCTATCGATAAAACCATATGCATATTCTATTGTTGCTACAAAATCTTGTCGAACTAACCAACGCAAACACTGTTTAGAGGTCACAACGGATATTGGTCCGAAGACGAATCATCTGATGTATCTCCGGTTGCAGCGAAAGTCGACGTTTAACTAATTGCAAACAACAATCAACACACTTTTGTCACTAAAATGCATTGAAACGAATAAACATAAATTGAAATGACAGAATAATACGAACTAAACATGAATAAATGTAAACAAATTTATAGTGAAGGGAATAAGAGACTAATTAAAAACAAAAAAAAAGCATTAAATAAATAAATGACGTTTTAGGAGGGTTACACAGTGGAAAATAGAGGGTTTTGGGCCCTAGAGGCACCTCACAAGCTTGAATAAAAAACTATACAACATGTCTTATTAATAGACAAAATAAAATCGTGCTGCCAGGTCAGGGGTGCGTTCGAACACAGGGGGTGCGTTCGAACGCAATGCTGCATGCGTTCGATCATGGTGCTGTGCGTTTAGTCGCAAGTGTGCCGCCGTGCCGCATGCGTTAGAGAGTAGGCGCTGCGTTCGAACGCCGTGCGTTCAAGCGCACTATGTGCGGTCGAACGCACATAACTGCCCACGGTGCAAGGTTGAAGTGATGTACGATAGGGTCGGCTAGGGCGATGCGGGAAACGCGAGCTGACTGGACCTGCGTTCGAACATGGTCCCTGTGTTAGACCGCAGTTGCTTTCGAACACACGAAGTGCATTCGAACGCACTTCCAGGGGCTTGACTCCTTCTTTGCTTCATTTCTCCCCTTTTAGCCACCTTTTGCACCAAAGACCTACAACACACTAAAACACTAAAACAAGATAAAACATTAGATATTAACAACACTAAGAGCCTAACGAATGTAAATTAAGGGGTTTAAATAAGAACTTTTAGGCACTCATCAAATACCCCCAAACTTACATTTTGCTAGTCCCTTAGCAAAACAAAAATGAAAACACAAATAAAAACAAGAAACATAAATCCGCTTTCGTGGGAGAAACGATTCCATTTAGCTTATGCAACAAGCCTTTTAAACCACTAGGCATCCCTAGTGGACGAGTGAAGTCTCGTGAGGGTTTTTCAGGAGTGACACCCACAATCAATTATTAGGCACTATGTTATTAATGGACAAAGCCCTTCACACAAACACATGGTTCATACATCATTAGTAAATTTAACATGTATAACATACAAACCACATCATCAAGGCATCCAAACATTATTTCACTCAAGGTTGGAAAATGGAGTCAACACATGCTCCAAAAAGTGCAAAGTGAACTAATAACAAGATCATGGGGTTTCAATCACTCTCCAAAGACGTGTATCCCAAAATTCAAAGGAAAACAATGTGATAAATCAACCAAGGCTTGAATTGAAAAATGCAATTTTTTTGTGTAGGCTGTGCAAGGCTTGACTCCCTTAAGCTTCTAAATGACCTATGTAACGAGCGTTGAGCTAGTGACTCCCAAACCAAACGGCTTTAGGGCATTAGATGAGAGACATCCCTAGGGCTTAATTACTCAAGTCAAAAGAGCTACAGAGCCTAAACTAGCCATACAATCTTTTTAGCTAAAATTTCTCATCTTTTGACGCGAACACTCATTGCCTGGCCAGGCAAGAGGTCCGGTTACTCAATGAGAAACTCACTTTATTATGATTTTATATATATATATTTTATTTTTAGTAACAGCCAAAGTTTTCATCATCACATCGCAACCAAGAAATCTTAAGACACACACTTCAAAGTCAAATCTCATACCTCATAAACCCTAATGCTAGTGTGCATGTGAAATATCGATCAAACAAGTGGAGTCTCTCTAATCCAACTCATGAATCAAAAACTGGGATTTCTAATGATATGCAATGTTCAAACAAGTTAAACACACCAATGACATGCAATCCACAGTTATGATATAAATTTGTGCCCAATCAACAACATAGCATCAAACAAAAAAGAAAAAATTTTATATACAGACAAAAACAAATATATACAGAAAAAAACAAAGAAAAACAAGTAATTAAACAAACAAAAAGACAGACAGAATGTTTGTCCACACCCCCAAACTTAAATGACACATTGTCCCCAATGTGGCAAGAAATACAATACAGTGAGATGAGGAACCGAGATGTGCAAAGTCCAAAGCGTCCCCCGAACTTAAACATCAAAACACCTGTCAAAAACTAACAGCAATCTTTTGCTCGAAGATCAAACATCAAAAGGTTAATTGCTGTTAGAAACAAAATAAAATGAAATAACAAAAAGAAAATGACAAAAATTAAAGTGCGGAAAATTAAAAAAAAAACATACCGCTCCTTCCCCGCTCGTATGGGTGTCCAACCAATCCCTTCCATCCTTTCTTCTTTAGCACTAGATACCCCTCTGGAAGGATGTTCCGCCATCTTATGTAGTTGTTCTTGTTTCGAGGAATCCACTTAGGAACACGGTTCCTAGATTTGTGATCTTCTGTGTGCGATTCCTCAAAGATTTCTACATAAGATGGCTCTTCGAGACATTGGAAAGATGGAACTTGATGTGAATGATATGTCTTGAGAGGGATTGTGACGAAGGAGTGAGCTTCAGTACTCACTTCCTTGTTGTTGGGCCAATTTGAAATTGGCGGGGGCTCAATCTACTCCTCCCTCTCTTCTTCTCCATTCTTAGTTCGCATCTTAGGAGTGGGATCCAATAAAGCCTTAGCTTGCTCATGTACCATGTCAAGGTCCAAATTAAACTCAAATTGAGCAAAGCTCTCTTTCAAAGGATCCTTTAGACTTGCCTCTCTAAACCTCACAGCTTGCTTGAGGAACTTGTCAAGATCCATATCATCTTCAATTTGATCAAAACACTCTCCCGATGGATCCTCAAGACTAGGCTCACTAAAAGTATCAGCATGATCAAGTAGCCTGTCCAGGTCTAGGTCATCTTCTTGGGTGAAGTGTTCCATCTCAGGATCCTCAAAACTTAACTCATGCAACACACCATCTTTCACAACTAGCCTATCAAGGTCTAGGTCATAGTCATCTGGGGTGAAACATTCCATTTTAGGGTCTTCTAAGCTAAACTGACTTACAACATCATCAACAATTTCCTCACTCCTACATGTGATGGTGGCTTGGACATGCTCATGATGAGGATTGCTAGGGCAATCCTCATCAATCATGTACTGCCCTCTAGCCATCTCTTGACTTTGAAATTCCTCTTCCTCAATTCTGTTGAATTCAGCAAATAGATGACCAAGCTGTCCTTCCAACCTTGTAACTGCTTCAGTGTTTGTCACAGTGGCATCTATGATTTCTTGACAAGGTTGGTCGATTGTTTTCCTAAACTCCTCGAGTGCGTCTTCTAATGATGGTTCTTGTGAAGCAGGAATGGTGGGTTGGCCGACTAGTTTGATGAATTCCTTAAGCGTTTCTTCCAAAGAAGATTGCTTAGGAAGAGGGTAGTCATATGATGAGTGGGAAGAAAATTGGTTGTCGAACTGCGGATATTCAAGGTGGTGCAGTTCGTGAACCTGGGGAGCAAAATTTTCTGTAGCATGATCATGCCACAAAAAATCAGAATGGTTGCTCCAGTTTGGGTTATAAAAATTTGAATCTGATTCAAACCCAGGACTGGAGAAACTGGTGTTCAACTACTCATGTGAAAAGTTGGAAAATTGTTCCCAATGTGGACAATCACCTAAACTATGGTAAGGGCTCGAGCAGTGTGAACATGATTCATGTGGGTGAAAATTGGTAGGATTAGGCGTCCTACCACTAGGAGAAACATCAAAATAATTAAACGGAAGACTCATGCTTCACCCAAACAGTTCAAAATATCACACATGAAACAATTAACAAAATACAAAAATAAAATAAAATAAACAAAAACTAACAAAAAAAAAATTAAACTAAACAACTAACTAATAAATAAACTAACAAAAATAATAACCTATTTAAATAATTAAAAATAAAATTAAACAAAATAAAACTAACAACAACAAATAAATAAATAAAAACAGGCCAAATAAATAAATAATAACAGACAAAACAATAATTAAATAAAATAACTAAAAAAAGAAAATAGGACACATACACTGCCTCGGGTCTGTTGGTGCAGCCAGCTGATGTGCGTTCGAACGCAGGACACTACGGTCGATAGCAAACACGCAGATATGAACAAATGTAGCAGTCTGTGCACGTGCGTTCGAATGCAACAGAGGTGTGTTCATTCGCAACGGTGCACTGCGGTCTGTCAGAGGCACTCGCACGTAGAAGCGTGTATCGCGAGCGCAGGTACGCGGTCGAAGGAATAGGCTCAAGTGCGTTCGAACGTAGAATCTGTGTTCGACCGCACTGTCGGCGCCTGATTTTCCAGAATTGAACTTAAACTAAAAAAAATGCAAAAACAAACACTAATCTAATTTTTTTTTGGATTTTTTTTTCTATGCAAAAGCACGAAATAAATAAAATAAATGCACAATAAAAATAACTAGTAGAAAAAAAAATTAATCTAAGCAAGCAAAATTATTTTAAACAAAACAACGATTCCCCCGCAACAGCGCCAAAATTTGATCGTACCAAATTTAGGTACTCGCAATTGTACGAACCGTAGTTCGTATAGCGTTGTGCAAGTACCGAGATCGAACCACAAGGAACCATGTATTGTTTTTAACGAAATTAACTTTGAGTCTAGGTTAGTGTTACTTTAACCTAGCTCTGATGTGGGTGATTGGTGACAACGAAAATAGAAACTAATTTAATGCAGAAAAGTAAACAAAATTAAACACTAAGGCTAAGGTTTTCACCTCGCCATTTCAAGAATGCAAATTGAAAATGCTAAGCTAACATATCCGTCTATCGGTTAAAAATAACGCTTTATCTCTTGCGCCTATTGAAGGATTCAAGGAATCCGTCCATTTGACCAAAAACAAACCATAAACGGTTTAAGGCCCAAAGGATCCAAAGTGAATGTGTTAAGACACAAACTACTACGGATAAATGGGCGTAAATTGAAGGATGAAATGTATCCATCGGACGAAAAACCAAAAATAAACGACTACGGTGCAATCTCGCTTGGTTTTGTCACCAAACCAAGTGAGAGACGATTAAGCAATAAAGAAATAACGGAAATAAGTAACTTAAACATAAACAATCAGCATAAAATCCATGGTGAGGCTACATCCTCAACCTTAGTTGAGGATTTAGCCTCCCATGTGATAAGGACGCATAAAGGAACTAAAACAAAGCATTAATATTAAATAAAATGAAAGAGTTACAAAGAAAATGGGTAGAGCAGGGCCTACAATGGCAAACCACTCTTAAAAGCACGCCCAAAAGAAAAGCTCACGTCAAAATGGACCTAGGGTCCTATTTATAGACAGACAGGTCATTGGTCTGCGTTCAAACTCAGGCAGTTGATCGTACAAATTTATTTGTACTCGCCAGTCATTTGTAATACAGTGGATGTGCAAGTGCGAGTGCTGAACCCACAGAGAATCGTGTTTCGTTAAAAAATCAATTCTAAAATGCCTAAACTAATCCTATCTTAACCTAGTCACAATATCAAACAAAAGGCGTGCATAAAATAAAACTAATTTAAAAAGCAATAAAAATAAAGAAATAAAAATGCTAAGGTCCCAAATTTACCTCACCATAATTTAATCAACATATAAACATGCCTGGTTCATACTTCAACAACAATTACGCTACTAGGCATATTCTATTTGCTATTAGTTACTGCGTACGTCCGTCTATCGATTAAGCACTAATGCATATCCTATTGTTGTTACAAAATCTTGTCGAACTAAACAACGCAAACACTGTTTAGAGGTCACAACGGATATTGGTCCGAAGACGAATCATCCGATGTATCTCCGGTTGCAGCGAAAGTCGACGTTTAACGAATTGCAAACAACAATCAACACACTTTTGTCACTAAAATGCATTGAAAAGGATAAACATAAATTGAAATGACGAACGGAGTATTAAACTAAGCATAAAAATAATTAGATAAAAAGCATGGTGAATGGAATAAGAGACTAAAGCAAAATAAATAAAAGCATTAAATCAAATTGACGTTTAGGAGTGTTTACAATGAAGAACGGGGAGGTTTTGGGCCACAAAGGGCGCCTCAAACGCATCCCAAGCGTCTCCCAAGCGTGGAGAAAATGAAAATATACGAGGTTCTATTTATAGACAAAATAAAACGTGCAGCCAGGTCAGGGGTACGTTCAAACGCAGGGAGTGTGTTCGAACGCAATGCTGCATGCGTTCGATCATGGTGCTATGCATTCAGTCGCAGGTGTGCCGCCGTGCCGCGTGTGTTCGAGAGTAAGCGCTGCGTTTGACCGCATGTACGTTCGAACGCACTATGTGCGGTCGAACGCACATAACTACCCACGGCGCAAAGTTGAAGCGATATACGATAGGGCCGGCTAGGGCAACGCGGGAAACGCGGGCTGACTGGACCTGCGTTCAAACATGGGTCTTGCGTTCGACCGCAGTTACGTTCGAACACACCAAGTGCAATCGAACGCACTTCCAAGGGCTTGACTCCTTCTTTGCTTCATTTCTCCCCTTTGAGCCACCTTTTGCACCAAAGACCTACAACACACTAAAACACTAAAACAAGATAAAACATTAGATATTAACAACACTAAGAGCCTAACAAATGTAAATTAAGGGGTTAAAATAAGCACTTTTAGGCACTCATCAAATACCCCCAAACTTACATTTTGCTAGTCCCTTAGCAAACAAAAATGAAAACACAAATAAAAACAAGAAACATAAATCCGCTTTCGTGGGAGAAACGATTCCATTTAGCTTATGCAACAAGCCTTTTAAACCACTAGGCATCACTAGTGGACGAGTGAAGTCTCGTGAGGGTTTTTTAGGAATGACACCCGCAAACAATTATTTGGCACTATGTTATTAATGGACAAAGCCCTTCATACAAACACATGGTTCATACATCATTAGCAAATTTAACATGTAGAACATAGAAACCACATCATCCAGGCATGCAAACATTATTTCACTCAAGGTTGGAAAATTGAGACAACACGTGCTTCATAGAGTGCAAAGTGAACTAACAATAAAATCATGGGGTTTCAGTCATCCTCCAAAGACGTGTATCCCAAAATTCAAAGGAAAACAATGTGATAAATACAACTAAGGCTTGAATTGAAAAATGCAATTTTTTTGTGTAGGCTGTGCAATGCTTGACTCCCTTATGCTTCTAAATGACCTATGTAACAAGCGTTGGGCCAGTGACTCCCAAACTAGGCGGTTTTAGGGCACTAGATGTAGAAACATCCCTAGGGCTTAATTACTCAAGTCAAAAGAGCTACGGAGCCCAAACTAGCCATACAATTTTTTTTGGAATTTCTCATCTTTTTACGCGAACACTCATTGCTTGGCCAGGCAAGAGGTCTGGTTACTTAATGAAAAACTCAATTTATTATGAATTTTTTTTTATTTTTTATTAACAGCCAAGGTTTTCATCATCTCATTGCAAACCAAGAAATCTCAAGACACACACTTCAAAGTCAAATCTCATACCCCACAGACCCTAATGCTAGTGTGCATGTGAAATATCGATCAAACAAGTGGAGTCTCTCTAATCCAACACATGAATCAAAAACTGGGATTTCTAATGATATGCAATGTTCAAACAAGTTAAACACACCAATGACATGCAATCCACAGTTACGATGTAAGTTGGTGCCCAATCAACAACATAGCAACAAACAAAAAGAAAAAATTTTATATACAGACAAAAACAAATATATACAGACAAAAATAAAACAAAACAAGAAAATAAACAAACAAAAAGACAGACAGAATGTTTGTCCACACCCCCAAACTTAAATGACACATTGTCCCCAATGTGGTAAGAAATACAATATAGTGAGATGAGGAACCGAGATGTGCAAAGTCCAAAGCGTCCCCCGAACTTAAACATCAAAACACCTGTCAAAAACTAACAACAATCTTTTTCTCAAAGATCAGACATCACAAAAGGTTAATTGCTGTTAGAAACAAAATAAAATAAAATAAAATAACAAGAAGAAAAATGACAAAAATTAAAGTGCGGAAAATAAAAACGAAAGAAAACCGCACCTTCCCCGCTCGTATTGGTGTCCAACCAATCTCTTCCATCCTTTCTTCTTTAAAATTTGATACCCCTCTGGAAGGATGTTCCACCATCTTATGTAGTTGACCTTATTTCGAGGAATCCACTTAGGAACGCGGTTCCTAGATTTGTGATCTTCTGTGTGTGCTTCCTTGAAGATCTCTACGTAAGATGGTTCTTCGAGACATTGAAAAGATGAAACTTGAGGTGCATGAATTGTCTCGAGAGGGATTGCGACGAAGGAGTGAGCTTCAGTACTCACTTCCTTGTCGTTGGACGGAATTGGATTTGGCGGGGGCTCAAATTGCTCAACTTGCTCCTCTTTCTTTTCCTCCTCATGATCATCAGCTCTTTCCTCACTAACAAGTGTGGTGGTGGCTTGGACATTCTCATGATGAGGATCGCTGGGGCAATCCTCATCAGTCATGTACTACCCTCTTGCCATCTCCTGACT
>CM017324.1:16037223-16060697 GCA_006937295.1 Carpinus fangiana
AAAATAAAGAAATAAAAATGCTAAGGTCCCTAATCTACCTCACCACAATTTAATCAACATATAAACATGCCTAGTTCATACTTCAACAACAATTACGCTACTAGGCGTATTCTATTTGCTATTAGTTAGTGCGTACGTCCGTCTATCGATTAAGCACTAATGCATATCCTATTGTTGCTACAAAATCTTGTCGAACTAAACAACGCAAACACTGTTTAGAGGTCACAACGGATATTGGTCCGAAGACGAATCATCCGATGTATCTCCGGTTGCAGCGAAAGTCGACGTTTAACGAATTGCAAACAACAATCAACACACTTTTGTCACTAAAATGCATTGAAACGGATAAACATAAATTGAAATGACGAACGGAGTATTAAACTAAGCATAAAAATAATTAGATAAAAAGCATGGTGAAGGGAATAAGAGACTAAAGCAAAATAAATAAAAGCATTAAATCAAATTGACGTTTAGGAGTGTTTACAATGAAGAACGGGGAGGTTTTGGGCCACAAAGGGCGCCTCAAACGCATCCCAAGCGTCTCCCAAGCGTGGAGAAAATGAAAATACACGAGGTCCTATTTATAGACAAAATAAAACGTGCTGCCAGGTCAGGGGTACGTTCGAACGTAGGGAGTGCGTTCGAACGCAATGCTGCATGCGTTCGATCATGGTACTGTGCGTTCAGTCGCAGATGTGCCGCCGTGCCGCGTGCGTTCGAGAGTAAGCACTGCGTTCGACCGCATGTGCGTTCGAACGCACTATGTGCGGTCGAACGCACATAACTGCCCACGGCGCAAGGTTGAAGCAACGTACGATAGGGTCGGCTAAGGCAACGCGGGAAACGCGGGCTGACTAGATCTGCGTTCGAACGTGGGTCTTGCGTTCGACCGCAGTTACGTTCGAACGCACTTCCAGGGGCTTGACTCCTTCTTTGCTTCATTTCTCCCCTTTGAGCCACCTTTTGCACCAAAGACCTACAACACACTAAAACACTAAAACAAGATAAAACATTAGATATTAACAACACTAAGAGCCTAACGAATGTAAATTAAGGGGTTAAAATAAGCACTTTTAGGCACTCATCAGCAGTGCGTTCGAACGCACTGATGAATTATGCGTTCGAACGTGCACTCCACATTCGACCGTAGAAATATCTCACGGCGCAAGCTGGAAACGATGGACTCCTAAGGCCGGCTAGGGCAACCCCGTGATCTGCGGGATGACTGGGACTGCGTTCAACCGTGAGTGCATTCGAACGCACCAAGTGCGGTCGAACGCACTTGGCAGGGATCTATTTCGTTCCTTGGTGCATTTTGCTCCTTTGTGGCCATATTTTGTTGTAGGGACCTGCACAATACAAAACACTAAAAACACTAAAAATAGTTAGATATTAACAGTGCGAAAGGCTTAACAAATATAAGTTAAAGGGGTTCAAACGTCAATGTTTGGCACCGATCATTAAACCAATTTGGATGGCCGAGTTCTGAGTTTAATAAAAGTAACAAAAGTAATCCACGCCAAGTTCTTGGGTTAATCAACATGGAAAACCAGGAGTATATACCATGCCCTAGGTCTCATGTGTTTGTCGGTTTATACAGTTTTTATGCTTTTTTAGAGAACAACTTAGTATACACCATGCTAAATCTTTTAAGAAAGAAAAGAGTTAGAGTATACACCATGCCTAATTGGTTGCTTAGGGAAACCAATAGCTTAAGGAGTATACACCATGCCCTTAAGTTAGCAAACATTAGGTATTCATAATATGATTGGAGCATAGGCATATTGTTATATTATTTGAATATGATTAGTGGTGGATATCAAAGCCCTACACTTTTATTTATCTTTATTTTTATTTATTTTCTTAATATCAATTTTGTGACAGTTTGAAATTTTAATTTAGTTATTTAATTCTAAGCAAAAGTAACAATCCTCGTGGGAATGATCTCGTATTTGCCTACTATACTATCATTTTGATCTTGTGCACGTGTATGTAAAATGTACAAAATATTATCTATTAATTTAGGGGGTATTTGGCACAACAAGTTTTTGGCACCGTTGCCGGGGATTGTTTAGTTTTGTTTAGAATTATTTTCCTTAGTTAATTTTATTTTTGTTTTAATCTTTAGTTTTACAGTTATGTTTTGTTCTCTGGAGGTGCGCTCGAGCGCCCCTTTTAGGGTGATCGAGCGCACCAGTGTGATCGAGCGCACCTCACGGTGCGATCGATCGCACATCTAGACAGCAACACAGGAACTATGGTAATTACGGATTTGATTTATTTCTTTTATTTTTGTTCTTATTTTTCTTTTTTTATTTAATTTTCTTTTTGTTTTAATCATGTTGAGAGACAATACACCTCCAGTGCGAAGACCTATGAAAAGTTCTTTCAGTCCCCAGATCCTCAACTAGCCATCATGCATTAATTTCCAGCCCATTGTGCAGAGTAGTTACGATTTATCTCCGTTGCTTAGTATGTGTCCACACTATAATGGCACACCTACAGAGAACCCGTATTGGCATATTCGAGAAATCGTTGATCTCAAAATGTTCAGGGTTTAACTCAAGATGAAATCAGGTTAATCCTCTTCCCTTTTTCTTTAAAAGATAATGCTAAGATATGGTACTATTCTTTTGCTGCAGGTTCTATTCATACTTGGGATGAGATGACCACAAAGTTTTTAAAGAAGTTTTTCCCAGCCCACAAGACAAGGCAATTGAGAAGGGAAATTCTGACTTTCCAACAAAAAGACGGAGCACTTTTCTTTGAGGCATGGGGGCACTTTAATGAGCTACTTCTCATATGCCCTCATCACAATTTATCTCAAGATGATCAGGTACTAGCATTCTATGAGGGCTTAAATTATCCTAATAAGAGTCTTGTAGATTTAGCTTGTGGATACATGTTGATGGAGAAAAGCAGCAAGGAAGCCACAGAACTCTTTGAAACCTTAAGTGAGAACTCCCAACAATTCCCATCTAAAGGGAGACAAGGACTCAAAGGAAAAGGAATACATGAAGAGAGCACCAATGGTGGAATTCAAACTCAAATGGCTACCATGGAGAAAAAGCTGGACATGCTCATGAAAGCTATGATTAATCATAACAGTGCTCCTGAGTCATCTCTCATCAATTTGTCCCAACATTATCATGAAGAGGAGACATCTTCCACCTACTGGCCTCAACAATACCAAGAAGAGAAGCCATCTCCCATATATGATCATTCATATTTTTGTTTTAGCCATAGTCTGAGGCAATCCATTTTCAAGATAGAAGATGAGCCATCTCATTCATATTCCTGTCTTAGCCCCAGTCTATGGCAATCAATTTTCAAGATAGAAGCTCATGAAGAGGAGCCACCTCCCGTCAATTGGCCTCAACAATACCAAGAAGAAAAGTGTCAAAGTCAGTTTGTTGCCAATTACAATGGACAATACATGGAGGAAGAGTGCACTTACAATTCTGAGCAAACAACCACTGATGAGTGCCAAATATTGCATATTTGAGCCCCTTAACTTATATTTGTTAAGCTCTTAACTGTGTCGTTTTATGATATTTTTGTTAGTTTTTGGTGTCTCAAGTGTGTTGCTGGTCACTGACATAAGAATATGGTTAAAGGGTAGAAATTAAGCATAAAAGAATATAAGAGTTCCCCTTGCTGTGTGATCGAGCGCACAGGTGCTGCGATCGAGTGTAAGACCCGCGATCGAGCTCACCGAGTGCGATCGAGCACACTCGAGATGACTTGTCAGCACGTGAGAACCTAGTTTTTTATTATTTATATTTTTCTTTTCTCTTGTAACCCTACGTTGGGAGGTGCCGTAGAGAGCAAAAACACGACTTTTGTCGTGCCTAGGCCTTTGTGAACGTTTCTCGATTGTAAGTGTTTGTTTTTTATGATTTCAATAGATTTTGACAAGACTTTTGTGATTATGAGGGGCTAAACCTTCAACTAAGGTTGAAGATGAAGCCTCGTCAATGATAAACAGTTGTATTCTTGTGATTTTATACATACAATTTGATATTTTAGTTGTTCAAAATCCATTTCCCTGGCTTTATTACTTTATGTGATTTAGCACCTTTTGTGATTTCATGCATTGTTCAATATTCGCTGTGTTCTATCTGGGGATACATCGAGTGATTGAAATTGAGACTAATATCCATCTTGATCTACGGATACGGTGGATGATTTGATCTCAATTAAATACTCGTTGTGATTCTTTAACGGATGGATTCATCGAATGATTTCACATGCATGTTTATGATCTTTGAACTCTGTTAAAATGCTTTTATTTACCAATTGTGCGTGTAAAACGTGAGAGTATGTTGTTTGCTTTGGCGAGGTGGATTCGGAAACCTTACTATTTTACTTTGATTATTGTTTGAATTATCATTTAATTTAGTTTGTCATAATTGCACGACCAACTGCGGAACTAGGTTAAAATAGGATCTATTTAAATAGAGAAACGATTTCATTGTAAAAACACAATTCCCTGTGGATCGACCTCGTATTTGTACGCGCACTTTACTGCATATGACTCGTACACTTGCGAGTATTTTATTTTTGGTACACCAAATTTTGGCGCCATTGCCGGGGAATTGTTAGTTTTTGTTGAAATTGTTTTTTTATTTGAATTGATTTTATTTTTCTACTAGTTTAGTTATTTTTTTGTTTTTGTTAGCAATTTTGTTTTGTTTTGTTTTTTTGTTTTATTTTAGCCCCTGATTTGATTTGACGAGGAAAAAAAGGTATTTTTTTTTGTGTTTTGGTGTTCGCTGTAGGAACCTGGAACTCAGTCTCTGCCAAGCACGATCGATCCCAACTCATTACGATCGAACGCACTAGGGACCATCCTACGCGCCTGTGTTTGACAATTGCAAAACAGACGCATGATCGCACAGCCGACTGACGCTTGAACGCAATCACGATCGATCGCATCAATTGGCGATCGAGCGCAGTCACGATCGATCGCATACTACCAGTGATCCAGCACAGGGCCACAACCAGCAGCTAAGCACCATTTTTTTTTGTTTTTAGCTTTTAGTTTTGTTAATTTTTCTTTAATTATTTTTGTGCCTGTTTTTTTTTCATAGTTCATTTGTTTTATTTATTTTAGTGATTACTTTATTTTTGCTTGGTTAGTTTAGTTAGTTTATTTTATCCATCTTATTCTTATTTTTGTTTTTGTAAAAAAAAAAAAAAAAACTTTTTGTTTAGTGTATGCTTGGTCGGAGATCCCTGAACTTAGAGTTGTTACCCTTAGATCACGACATTGATAGAACTCTTAGGAGAACGCGGAGAGCACCTGCTATGAGTGAGATTAGAGAGGAGATGGGAGACCGGCAAGAAAACATACCTGAGAATGTAAAGTAGTGATGAGTGCTTAATATTGTATATTTTGGCCCCTTAACTTATATTTGTTAAGCTCTTAGCTGTGCTTTTTCTAATGTTTTGGTTAGTTTTGTTGTTTTAGTGTTTTGCAAGCTGCTATGTTGCATTTGGGGCTAATGCCATTAAATCTGGGACTTAAAACAGTTCGAGGAGCTTTGGCAGCAAAATTGAGTTGAGCGATGATTTGCACCCGACAAGTTCCACCAAAATGGCCATATCTAGAGTTGTAGAACTCCGATTGGGGTGATATTGGTTTCTTTGGAAAGCTAACTCGAAGATCTACAAAATCATATTTCACAAAATTTGGCCAATTCTGAGTTATGTGTGATCGAGCGCGCATCAAGTGCGATCAATCGCACTTGTGCCCATCAGATGTAGAAATTCATGCACGAGTGCGATCGAGCGCACTCGGCCAACCTGGAAAGACTAAAACCCTATAATTAGCTTATAAATACTATCTCTGTTTCATTGTAAACACACGGGGGGGGGGGCCGCCGTAGAGTCCAAAACTTCGATCTAGAGTCATTCTTGAGCTTTTAGAACGCTTTTCTTTGTAAGTTTTTGTTTCTTTATGATTTCAATTGAAATGTTTATGTCTGTTCTCGCCAGGAGAGGCTAAAACTTCAACTAAGGTTGAAGATGAAGCCTCATCATTGATAAACTCATTATTTCTCATGTTTTTGTTCGTACAATTATGAATTTAATATGAAGTATTTTCGTTTCAATCTAGTTATATGGTATATTGATTGTTGTTTATAGAATTGTTTAAACGTTGGATATTCGTTGTGTTTCATCCAGTGGATACATCGAATCTTTTGATTGAAATTGGATATCCATTGTCTTTCGTTGTTCAAACGGATACATTGGATCTTTTGATCTCAATTGGATATTCGTTGTCTTTCGCAATAGAGTTGGATTCGTCGAATCTTTCAATAGGATTTTATAAAAACAATAGAAAATGCTTAGGGTTTAATTCTTGACGAATGTATGAACAAAACATGAGAGTGAATTTTGACTTGATAAGGTGGATTCAGAAAACCTTAGTACCTTTTTATTATTTAAGCAATTTCGTTTTTACTTAATTTATCTTTTTGCACGACCAACTTCGAACTTCGGAACTAGGTTAAGATAGAGTCAGTTTAAATAGAAAAATTGATTTTTACAAAACACAATTCCCTGTAGATCGACCTCGCACTTGCACAAAACTTTACTGCAAACGACTCATGCTATTGCGAGTACTTTATTTTTGTACATCAAATTTTGGCGCCGTTGCCGGGGAATTTGTTAGTTTTTGTTGAAATTGATTTTTTGTTTGAATTGATTTTATTTTTCTACTAGTTAGTTAATTTTCTTGTTTTTATTTTATTTATTTTATTTTTTGCAATTTTGTTGATTTATTTTTATTTAAGTCTCTGTTTTTTATCTGACAAATAGAAAAAAAAAAAAGAAAAGAAAAGAAGTGTTTTTGGTGTTTTCTGCAGAATTTCGGAACTCAGCTTCTGCTGAGCACGATCGATCGCAACCCCTTGCGATCGAACGCACTCGAGACCAACCTGCGCACCCGCGTTCGACAACTGCTAAACAGACACACGTTCGCACAGCCGACTGACGCTCGAACGCAAACACCAGGCGTTCGAACGCAATAACGATCGATCGCATCCTTTGACGATTGATCGCATAATACCATTGATCGATCACAGGGCCGCAGTCAGCAGCTAAGCCACACATTGTTTTATTAGTTTTTATTTTTGTTATTTTTCTTTAATTATTTTTGTGCCTATTTCTCTTTCATATTTCAATTGAGATCTTTATTTTAGTAAATACTTCTTTTTTTTTCCTTGTTTGTTTATTCTGTTTATCTTGTTTTTATTTTTATTTTATTTCTTTAAAAAAAAAAAAAAACTTTTTGTTTAGTGTATGCTTGGTCGGAGATCTTTGAACTTAGGTTTGATACCCTTAGATCCCGACATTCATAGAACTCTTAGGAGAACTCGAAGAGCACCAGTTGCGAGTGAAAGTAGAGGTGAGATGGGAGACCGACAAGAGATCATACCTGAGAATGCGGAGCAGCCCATATTCGAGAATGATAATGCAAGACCAGAAAACGGAGAGCAAGCCAGAGCATGGCACGTGGACTTCACTACATCACTACGGGAATTGTTCGCACCTGTTGCAACTAGTTCCCATTCATGTATAGTGTTACCACCCACCAATGCCACGCATTTTGACTTAAAGCCGCATGTCATTCAACTCTTACCTTCTTTTCATGGATTAGATCATGAGAACCCCTATGGCCATGTTAAGAAGTTTAAGGACATATGTGCAACATTTAAGTTTCAGAACTTTTCTGAAGAGTTGGCTCTCCTTAGACTTTTTCCATTCTCTCTTCATGATAGAGCTAGGGCAAGGTTGGATTCCAACACACCCGAGTCTATTACATCTTGGGAAAGCTTGTTGAGCAAGTTTTATAATAAGTTCTTCCCGATGTTGAAGGTAAACGAATACAGAAAAGAGATTAGCTCTTTCACTCAAGAGGAGGATGAGAAATTTTTGGAGAGTTGGGAGAGATTTAAGAATTTGTTGATAAAATGCCCTCCACATGGATATGAGAAGTGGAGACTCGTTCAATTCTTTTACCAAGGGCTGTCTCAGCCAAACTGTAGCATGATCAAGTCAATGAACGGGGGGGCATTTTTAAGCTTGACGGGAGATTTGGCGTACAAGGCGTTGGACAAGCTATCCAACAGCTCACAAGTATGGGATTTTACGAGCTTTCGGGATAAATCTGCCTGCATCCCAAAGAAAGGAGGCATCTTTGAGCTGAAGGGAGAGACTGAGATGAATATGAAGATAGATGCGCTCACCAAGAGACTGGACGCTCTCGTTGTTGGTCCATCCATCAATGCTGCCAACACTTACACTGTTGATAGCTGTTCTATCTATGCGAGTCCTATGCACTCAGCACAGAATTGTCCATCTGCATCGGTCTTTTCCAAGCATCTGATGGAACAAGCGAACGCTTTCAATGATTACCGAAAGCAGCCAACTTGACCTTACTCAAAGACGTATAATCAGGGATGGATGAACCATCCAAACTTTTCGTGGAAGCAAAATTAGGGAGGAGCACCTCAGAATGCTAAAACCCAATATCCTCCCGGATTTCAGGCACAACAGCACAATCAACCTACTTCTCAAGTGCCTGCATCTTCACCTCAATTAGCTCTGGAAGAAACTATGAGGACATTCATCCAATCGAATGGCCAACTGATGCAAGAGCTCCAGAAGTCCACAATGATAAATAGCCAGGCCATCTAGGAGGTGAAGAATGCGACAATGGTAAACACCCAAGCTATAGCAAAGATGGAGAGTCTGATTACACAGATAGCAAATCACTTGGGTGAAAGAGAAAAAGAGAAGTTCCCAAGTCAGCCCGAGCCAAATCCTAAGGCGTTTGCACCTGGAAACTCTTCAAATTCTGCACATGGGCATGAACAAGTGCAATCCATTGTCACACTTAGGTCGGGGAGACAAGTGGACAATAAAAGTGGGTCAAGAAGAAGAAGACCGTGTTGAGCCACAAGGGAAAGAGAGTGGTGGAGACAAGGGGGAAAAAGTTGAGCCTGCTAGAGCCATACCTAATATTGAGGGTTGCTTGAGGTCATTTGTTCCAAAAGCCCCATACCCAGAGAGATTGAGAGCTCCCAAGAAAAATGCATAATTTGCTGAAATTTTGGAGGTGTTTAAGCATGTTCAGATAAACATCCCGTTTCTGGATGCAATTCAGCAAGGGCCATCATATGCTAAATTCTTAAAGGATTTGGTCACGGTCAAGAGGAAGAATAACGTCCCAAAGAAAGCATTCTTGACCGAACAAGTGAGTTCCATCCTCCAGTGCAAGTTGCCCATTACGTATAAAGACCCTGGGTGTCCAACCATTTCTTGCAGGATAGGAACCAATCAGATAGAAAGGGCACTGTTGGATCTGGGTGCAAGTGTGAATCTCCTCCCCTATTCAGTTTATCTACAGCTAGGGTTGGGAGAATTGAAGCCCACTTCTATGACACTACAATTGGCTGACAGATCGGTGAAGAGACCACGGGGAATAATTGAGGACATATTGATCAAAGTTGACAAGTTTTATTTCTCGGTGGACTTCATAGTGATAGACACAGAACCCGGTGCGTAATGTTGGGAGCCAGATTCCAGTTATTTTAGGGCCAGATTCCAGTTATTCCAGTTATTCCAGTTATCTTAGCTACAGCTAATGCCCTGATAAACTGCAGGACGGGGGTGATGAAAATCTCGTTTGGAAATATGACAGTGGAGCTCAACATATTTGACATCAATAAGCGGCCACTTGATTATGATGAGGTTCAACATGTGTGTTTGATTGAAGAGATCACTGATGAGGCCGAAAATGAGTCTAGCTTGGAGGATCATGAGGTGGAGTACTTTATTCAAGATGGAAATGACCTAGACCTTGATAGACTATTTGGACAAGATGGTGTTTCGTATGAGGCTAGCTTGGAGGACCCTGAGATAGAGTGTTTTGCACCATCTTGAGGTGTTCTTGATATTGGTGAGCTACTTCAGCAGACTGGACTTATGCATGAGCATAGTATTGAGCATCCTAAGATGGAGTGTTTTGCTCAGCATGGAGAAGACATGGATTTCAAAGGGTTACTTGAGCCAGCTAGGGGTGTAGGCGAGCCAAGTTTAGAGGACACTATGCTGGAAAGTTTTGCTCAATTAGGATATGATATGGATTTTGAGGAATTGGCTGAGTGAGCTGAAGCCATTTTGGATCCCATTCCTGAGTTGCAGGCAGAATGTGGGGAAATTACTGAGTTATCATTCCCCACACCATATTCTTTAGCAGTTGAGCTTCCCGAGTTGATTTCTGAGAGTAAATGGGTTGGACCCATTCATGTGTGGCCTAGGTGGCCAAGTGTGACCATGGGGAGGAAAAAGGATAATGAGTTGTTCCAAACTCGTGTTCAAAGAGGATGGCCAGAGTGCATTCATAACAGCAAGTTAAAGGCCATCACAAGGAAAGATCACTTTCCTCCCCCATTCATTGATCCATTGGTGGCACGGTCAGCTGGATATTCTTACTACTATGTGTTTGATGATTACTCCAGCTACAACCATGTTACTTTGGATCCCGGCAAGCAAGAGAACACCACTCTCACATCTGCCTTTAGTGTGTTTGCCTGTTGTCATATGCCGTCTAGATCATGCAACACACCTGCCATAGAAAGTCTGGCTGAAGACTGTAAACTTAGCGCTTCTGGGAGGCAACCCATTGTTCCTTTTAGTTTTTATTGTCATTTGATTTGGTGTTCCTATTTTGTTTTTGTTGTTATTGTGTTTTGCAGGAAATCTGTCTACTGTTCAAGTTTGGACGACCGTTTTTCAACATTACACCAGACTTACACAGGCCATCTGGTATTGTATCCAGGCACATTGGGGACAATGTGTCATTTTAGTTTGGGGGTGGGGTAGACATTGCTGTCTTTTGCTTTGCTTAAAAAAAAAAAAAAAAAAAAAAATTCTATGTTGTTGATTGGGCATGACTAAACATCATAACTGTGGATTGCATGTCATTGGTGTGTTTAACTTGTTTGAACACTGCATATCACTAGAAATCCTCGTATTTAACTCACATGTTGGTTTAGAGATACTCCACGTGTTTGATTGATTCTTCCCATGCACACTAGCATTAGGGTCTGTGGGGTATGAGATTTAACTTAAGGGGAGTGTGGCTCTGGAGATTTGTAGGTTGATGTGGTGAGGAAAACCTTGGCTTTGAATAAATTCAAAAAAATATATATATCATAAGTTGAGCTTCTCGTCGAGTAACCAGACCTCTTGCCTCACCAAGCAGTGAGTGTTTGCGTAAAAAGATGAAAAAGTCCAGTTGAGTAATTGTATGACTAGTTAGGCTTCGTAGCTCTTTTTGACTTGAGTAATTAAGCCCTTAGGGATGTCTTTACATCTAGTGCCCTAAAGCCACCTGGTTTGGGAGTCACTGGCCCAACACTTGTTACATAAGTCATTTAGAAGCTTAAGGGAGTCAAGCATTGCACAGCATACATAGAAATAAAAAATAAATAAAATAAAATAAAAAATTCAAGCCTCGATTGTTTTCATCATAGTGCAGTCCTATGAATTTTTGGGTGCACATTTTCTTTGAGAATGATTGAAACCCCATGACCTTGTGTTAGTTCACTTTTCACTTCTTTGAGTATATGTTGTCTCAATTCTCCAGCCGTGAGTTGAATGGTGTTTGGATGCTTGGATGATGTGGTTTGTATGTTCGACTTGTTAAATTTGCTAATGATGTATGAACCATATGTTTTTGTGCAAGGCATTGTTTGTCAATAACGTAGCGCTAATAAAATGTTTGTGGGTGTCATTCCTGGAAAACCCAAACGAGACTTTACTCGTCCTGTAGGGAATTCTTAGGGGTTTAAAAGGCTTGTTGCATATGCTAAATGCAACCGTTTCTCCCATGACAACGGACTTTTGTTTCTTGTTTTTCGTTGTGTTTTTTCGTTGTGTTTTTCATTTTGTTTTGCTAAGGGACTAGCAAAATGTAAGTTTGGGGGTATTTGATGAGTGCTTAATATTGTATATTTTGGCCCCTTAACTTATATTTGTTAAGCTCTTAGCTGTGTCTTTTCTAATGTTTTGGTTAGTTTTGTTGTTTTAGTGTTTTGCAGGCTGCTATGTTGCATTTGTGGCTAATGCCATTAAATCTGGGACTTAAAACAATTCGAGGAGCTTTGGCGGTAAAATTGAGTCGAGCAATGATTTGCACCCGATGAGTCCCACCAAAATGGTCATATCTAGAGTTGTAGAACTCCGATTGAGGTGATCTTAGTGTCTTCGGAAAGCTAACTCGAAGATATTCAAAATCATATTTCACAAAATTTGGCCAATTCTAAAGTATGTGCGATCAAGCGCATATTGAGTGCGATCGATAGCACTTGTGCCCATCAGATGCAGAAATTCATGCACGAGTGCGATCGAGCGCACCTAAGGGCGATCGAGCGCACTCGGCCGACCTGGAAACATTAAAAAAAACTTTGACCTAGAGTCGTTCTTGAGCTTTTTGAACGCTTTTCTTTGTAAGTGTTTGTTTCTTTATGATTTCAATTGATATGTTTATGTCTGTAGTTGTCAAGCAGCCCATATTCGAGAATGATAATGCAAGACCAGAAAATGGAGAGCAAGCCAAAGCATGGCACGTGGACTTCACTACATCATTGAGGGAATTGATCGCACCTGTTGCGACTAGTTCCCATTCATGTATAGTGTTACCACCCACCAATGCCACACATTTCAACTTAAAGCCACATGTCATTCAACTCTTACCCTCTTTTCATGGATTAGATCATGAGAACCCCTATGGCCATGTTAAGAAGTTTAAGGACATATGTGCAACATTCAAGTTTAAGAATTTTTCTGAAGAGTCGGTTCTCCTTAGACTTTTTCCATTCTCTCTTCACGATAGAGCCAGAGCATGGTTGGATTCCAACACGCCCGGGTCTATCACATCTTAGGAAAGTTTGCTGAGCAAGTGATGCAGATCAGATAGAGTTCGGAGCCTCTCTATCATTGCGCTCGATCGCACCAATGACCACGATCGATCACAGAATTTGAGCCCCAGACTCAATAGTTTTTGAGGAAGCGACCGAGGACAGGGGGTCGATCGCACTCGTCGAGCGCCCAAGTGCGCTCGATCGCACCCATGACTGCGCTCAAGCGCACACGGGGCATCTATGTTATTTTTATGCGTTTTATTATTATTATCAAGTGTTTATTAAGTTTAGGGACTCTATATTTCGTAGTTTATCTTTATTATGTGTTTATTAGGTTTAGGGAGTCTTTAATTTATATTTTATCAGGTTTAGGGTTTTAGGGCTATAAATATATGCTTGCGTGGTCACAAAGGGAGTGGATCTAAGAACCCGTGTACAGAGCGCCGAACACAAGGACATTAGCACCTTGCGCAAGCTCCTACCAATCAGCGGGTGAGTAGATTTGAAGTCAAGATTCCAAAATTCTGAGGTTATCAACAACCTAAAGAATTTTTGGATTGGGTGTTGGCTATTGAAGAGGTTTTTGAGTTCAACGGGGTGCCTGATGAACAACAAGTCTTCCCCGGAATGTATGCACCACTAACTTTAGTGGTGCATACATTCCGGGGAAGAGTTGCTGAGTGGTGGCAACAACTGAAGAGAAACCGCAAGCGGCAAGGCAAATGGAAGATCAATAGCTGGGAACACCTATTGAAAAAGATGCGAGTCGCTTTCTTGTCCCATAGTTATCATGGAGCGACAGTCACAAAATTGGAGACAAGGGTCTTTGGCTGTGACAAAGAAAATTAAAATATCATACAAAAAAGAGGTGTTTAGGGAAACATGGAGTGAGGCGAAGAGTCCAAGACAGGTCAATTGGACCCCTACTTGCCAACCACAAATCCATAAACCGAATCCATATTTTGTGGAGGAGGAAGAAGAATTTGTGGATGGAGAGTTTCAGGAATCCGACTTCATTGATGAAGAGTTCAAGCATGAAGGTGTTGAAGATGAAGATCCTTCTCAAGGGTTTGTAGATTGGGATACTCCACCAGTCTATGATGATGACGTCAATGAAGAAGAGCCAATTGAAGAACCTTTGGCATCCAACCTAAAGGAAGAGTACGAAGAATATGGCTTTCATCCTATGTTTAGCGGCTTCTACCCTGATGAAGATGGCCAATTGGAAGATGAAAAGCCCACGGATGGCACTGCCGATGAAGATGACCAATTGGAAGGTGAAGAGCCCACGGATGACATCGCCGATTATGAAGAAGCCGACATCGTCGATGATAAAGATGTTGATTACGTCGATTTCCTTGGTATTGAAAATATTTTAAATTCTCCTCACGATGATTATGGTGAATTTTATGTGGATGAGGAAAATTATATGTTCACAAGGGAATCAGTGGTTGATCCATTCTTGAGTGTTTTCATGGCACGTGGAAGAGAGAAGGAGCGACAGAAGAATGGCAAATCTGAAGTATTGCCAGGTGGTGTGTGGGCGTTCACAACAGACATCAAGGTATTCAGATGATGAGAAGCGTCACACTTATTTTGGGATGTTGCCTTGTTTTGATCTTGAGGAGGGATGAGTGGAATGAGTTGACCGGACACCCAAAGGACCGTGGAAAAGACCAGCCAAATTTGAGGATGAATTCTCTCCAACATGGGGAGGATGATGCAGATCAGACAAAGTTCGGAGCCTCTCTGTCATTGTGCTCGATCGCACCAATGACCGCGATCGATCGCAGAACTTGATCCTCAGACTCAATAATTTTTGAGGAAGCGACCGATGACGGAGGATCGATCATACTCGTCGAGCGCCCAAGTGCGCTCGATCGCACCCGTGACTGCGCTTGAGTGCACACGGGGCATCTATGTTATTATTATTATCAAGTGTTTATTAGGTTTAGGGACTCCATATTTCGTAGTTTATCTTTATTACGTGTTTATTAGGTTTAGGGAGTCTTCAATTTATATTTTATTAGGTTTAGGGTTTTGGGGCTATAAATACATGCTTATAGCCTCCTGAAAAGACGGTTTATGTTAATTATTGATTTTGTGAATGAAAATTACTCACAGTTGTGTTTTTTTTCCCCTTTTTCCTTAAAAATGCTAGAGAGTATCTAGATTTTAAAGAAGAGTTCTCAGATCATTGATAGACTCAAGATCTGGAATTACATATCTGCTGCGTTATTTGTTGTTCTTCGCTGCAGCCCACTAAGTTGCGCTGCATCAGCAAGTTTTATAATAAGTTTTTCCCGATGTCGAAGGTCAATGAACAGAAAAGAGATTAGCTCTTTCACACAAGAAGAGGATGAGAAATTCTCAGAGAGTTGGGAAAGGTTTAAGGATCTGTTGATAAAGTGCACTCCACATGGATATGAGAAGTGGAGACTTGTTCAGTTTTTCTACCAAGGGTTGTCTCAGCCCAACCGTAGCATGATTGAATCAACGAACGGGGGGGCATTCTTAAGCTTGACGGGAGATTTGGCATACAAGGCATTGGACAAGCAGTCCAACAGCTCACAAGTATGGGATTTTACGAGCTGTCGGGATAAATCTGCCCGCGTCCCAAAGAAAGGAGGCATCTATGAGCTGAAGGGAGAGACTAAGAGGAACATAAAGATAGATGCACTCACCAAGAGGCTTGACGCTCTTGGCATAGGTCCATCCATAAATCCTGCCAACACTTACCCTGTTGATAGCTGTTCCATCTATGGAGTCCTATGCACTCAGCACAAAATTGTCTATCTGCACCGGTATTTTCTGAGTATCCAATGGAACAAGTGAACGCTTTCAATGATTACTGAAAGCAGTCAGCTGTACCTTACTCTGAGCCTTATAATTCAGGATGGAGGAACCATCCAAATTTTTCGTGGATGCAAAATCAGGGAGGAGCACCTCAAAATATCCTCCCGGATTTCAGGCATAGTAGCACAATCAGCCTACTTCTCAAGTGCCTACATCTTCACCTCAATCAGCTCTAGAAGAAACAATGAGGACGTTTATCCAGTCGAATGGCCAGCTGATGCAAGAGCTCTAGAAGTTTACCATGATCAATAGCCAGGCCATCCAGGAAGTGAAGAATGCAACCATGGTCAACACCCAAGCTATAGCAAAGATGGAAAATCAGATTGGACAAATAGCGAATCACTTGGGTGAAAGAGAAAAAGGGAAGTTCCCAAGTCAGCCCGAGCCGAATCCTAAGGCATTTGCTATTGGAAATTCTTCAAATTCGACGCACGGACAGGAGCATGTGTAAGCGATTGTCACACTGAGGTCAGGGAGACAAGTGGACAATCATGTGGTGAACCTAGAAGTTGACACTGCTGGGCAAGAGGAGGAAGCGAGTGGCAACAAGGAGGAAAGAGATGCTGAGCCATCTACTGCCACTCCCATTGTGAAGGATCCTCCTAGGTCTTTTGTACCTAAGGTGCCCTACCCTGAAAGACTGCAAGCGCCTAAGAAAGGAGGAAAGTTTGAGGACATTTTGGAGGTGTCCAGATTAACATTCCGTTTTTGGACACCATCCAACAAATACCTTCATATGCCAAGTTCTTGAAGGACTTGATCACTGTGAAGAGGAAGACAAATGTCCCCAAGATGGCATTCCTAACCGAGCAGGTTAGTTCAATCCTATAATGCAAGTTGCCCATCAAATACAAGGACCCTGGATGTCCTACCATTACTTGCATGATCGGAGTCAGCTAGATTAAGAGGGCCTTATTGGATTTGGGAGCAAGTGTTAATTTGTTCCCCTACTCAGTCTATGTGCAATTAGAGCTTAGAGAGTTGAAGCCTACTACCATAACACTGCAGTTAGCTGACAAGTGAGTGAAGGTCCAACGGGGAATAGTGGAAGATGTGCTAATCAAGGTTGATAAGTTTTACTTCCCCATGGATTTTATTATGCTTGACACAGAGCCGGTACAAAACCTAGGGAAATACCGGTGATCTTAGGGCGACCATTTTTAGCTATGGCTGACACCCTGATTAATTGTAGGACGGGGGTCATGAAGATTTCCTTCGAGAATATGATAGTGGAGTTGAACATTTTCCATATCAGGAAACAACCACTAGAATATGACGAAGTGCAACAAGTGTACTTGATAGAGGATATCATGGAAGAGGTTGTTGACGAATCAAGCATGGAGGACCCTCTTGAGGCATGCTTTGCTCAGTTTGGAGAGGATCTGGACTTGGACAAGTTGCTTGAGCAAGTAGATGCGATGTTAGAGACTACTCCTCTGGTGAGTAGTGAGAAGGAGGAGACCATTGTACCCGATCCTCCCAAGAAGGAACTAAAGCCATTACCTGAAAACCTCAAGTATAAGTTCCTTGGTCCAGCAAAGTCTTTACCGGTGATCATAGCTTCAGATTTAGTGGATGCTCAAGAAGAGAAGTTATTGGACGTGTTAAAAGAGCATAAGGAAGCTATCGGCTGGACCATTGAGGATATCAAGGGGATCAACCCCTCGGTGGTGATGCATAAGATACATCTGGAAGAGAATGCTAACCCATCAAGGGAGCCACAAAGAAGGCTCAACCCAGCCATGCAACAAGTTGTTAGAACTGAAGTGATTAAGCTGTTAGATGCTGGGATTGACGGTAGTCAAGAATAAAGACGACGAGTTGGTGCCAATTCGTGTTCAATCAGGTTGGAGAGTTTGCATTGACTACCGCAAGTTGAATGCTGCCACAATGAAGGANGAGGTTGTTGACGAATCAAGCATGGAGGACCCTCTTGAGGCATGCTTTGCTCAGTTTGGAGAGGATCTGGACTTGGACAAGTTGCTTGAGCAAGTAGATGCGATGTTAGAGACTACTCCTCTGGTGAGTAGTGAGAAGGAGGAGACCATTGTACCCGATCCTCCCAAGAAGGAACTAAAGCCATTACCTAAAAACCTCAAGTATAAGTTCCTTGGTCCAGCAAAGTCTTTACCGGTGATCATAGCTTCAGATTTAGTGGATGCTCAAGAAGAGAAGTTATTGGACGTGTTAAAAGAGCATAAGGAAGCTATCGGCTGGACCATTGAGGATATCAAGGGGATCAACCCCTCGGTGGTGATGCACAAGATACATCTGGAAGAGAATGCTAACCCATCAAGGGAGCCACAAAGAAGGCTCAACCCAGCCATGCAACAAGTTGTTAGAACTGAAGTGATTAAGCTGTTAGATGCTGGGATCATATACCCAATCTCTGATAATAATTGGGTGAGCCCAATTCATGTCGTGCCTAAGCGGGCTAGATTGACGGTAGTCAAGAATAAAGACGACGAGTTGGTGCCAATTCGTGTTCAATCAGGTTGGAGAGTTTGCATTGACTACCGCAAGTTGAATGCTGCCACCATGAAGGATCATTTCCCACTTCCATTTATCGATCAGATGGTGGAGCGTTTGGCTAGGCACAAGTATTATTGTTTTTTGGATGGTTATTCTGGGTATAACTAGGTCCCTGTGGACCTCAAAGATTAGGAGAAGACTACTTTCACCTGTCCTTTTGGGACGTTCGCCTACCGTCGCATGCCCTTCGGGTTATGCAATGCACCTGCCACTTTTTAGCGGTGTATGATCAGTATTTTTTCTGACATTGTAGCACGTTTCTTTGAGATTTTCATGGACGACTTCTCGGTCTTTGGTTCATCTTTTGAAGAGTGTTTGCATTGTCTCACGCTGGTTTTGGTGAGATGCAAAGAAAAAACCTTGTGCTTAATTGGGAGAAGTACCATTTCATGGTAAAGCAAGGCATAGTACTGGGACACGTCATATCTCATCGGGGGATTGAGGTTGACAAAGCAAAGGTGGATTTGATTTCCAACCTTCCACCCTCAAGTACGGTGAAAGATGTTCGTTCTTTTATGGCCATGCGGGATTTTACAGGTGATTCATAAAGGATTTCAGCAAGATCGCCAGACCCTTGTGCAAGTTGTTGGTGAAGAAGACCCCGTTTATTTTTGATGAGGAGTGTAAGCAAGCATTCGGGGCTCTGAAAAAGATTATGACATCCACACCCGTTATTCAGCCACCCTAGTAGGGTGCAGCTTTTGAGATAATGTGTGATGCTTCAGATTACGCTGTTGGAGCTGTTTTGGGGCAGCGTATTGATAAAGTCCCCCATGTCATTTACTACGAAAGCAGAACTTTGAACGATGGGCAACTTAATTACTCCACAATTGAGAAGGAGTTGTTGGCTGTCGTTTTCGCGCTAGACAAGTTTAGATCCTATTTGCTAGGATAAAGTCATCATCTACTCAGATCATGCTGCATTGAAGTATCTTTTTTCTAAAAATGATGCTAAATCTCGTCTTATCCGGTGGATTTTGCTTCTTCAAGAGTTCGATATTTAAATTTGGGACAAAAAGGGTTCCAAAAATGTGGTGGCGGATCATTTGTCAAGATTGAATGTGGATTACACTGAGGACGCCACCCCCATTTCTGAGACCTTCCCTGATGAGCAATTGATGCACATTGCTCAGAATCCCGCACCATGGTTCGCTGACATAGTGAACTATCTTGCCACCGGCCAAATGCCTTTGCATTGGGGGCGACAAGATAAATTCAAATTTTTGGCCATGGTGAAATACTTTTTCTGGGATGATCCTTATTTGTTTAAGTATTGTCTCGATCAAATCATTAGGAGATGTATACCTGAGCATGACCAATCCAATGTCATCTCCTTCTGTCATGATCATGCATGATGGTGGCCATTTCAGTGCTAAAAAGACCGCTACAAAAATTTTGCAGTGTAGATTTTACTAGCCCACCTTGTTTAGAGATGCTCATACTTATTGCACATCTTGTGAGCGTTGTCAGAAGCTAGGGAGTATCTCTAGAAGAAATATGATTCCCCTCAACCCGATTTTGATCGTTGAGATTTTTTATGTGTGGGGCATTGATTTCATGGGACCTTTCCCGAACTCCTATGGCAATCTGTATATCTTGGTTACTGTGGATTCTGTGTCCAAGTGGGTGGAGGCTGTTGCATGCAATACCAATGACCACAGAGTGGTGGTCCAATTTTTGAGAGACACTATTTTTGCTCGGTTTGGTATGCCTCGAGAAATCATAAGTGAAAAATTTTTGAGCAGTTGATGAAGAAGTATTTCATCAACCACAAGGTTGCCACCCCTTATCACCCACAGACAAGTGGACAAGTCGAAGTTTCTAATCGTGAGATCAAGCATATCTTGGAGAAGACTGTGAATCCCAATAGAAAAGATTGGTCTCTGCGATTAAGTGACGCACTGTGGGCGTACAGAACAGCATTCAAGACCCCGATTGGGATGTCACCCTATCGGCTTATGTACGGGAAGGCGTGTCATCTTCCTGTAGAGTTGGAGCATAGGGCATATTGGGCCATCAAGCAGCTAAACTTCAATCTTTTGAAGGCTGGCTCACAAAGGAAGCTCCAACTCAATGAATTGGAGGAGTTGAGGAGTGATGCATATGATTGTGTGAAGAGGTACAAGGAGCAGATGAAGAAGGCTCATGACCAGAGCATTTTAAGGAGATCTTTCCATCTTCGTCAAAAAGTCCTTCTTTACAATTCAAGATTGCATCTATTCCCTGGCAAGCTGAAATCTCGATGGACCGGCCCCTTTATCATTCGATCAATATTTCCTCATGGGGCCATCGAGATTGAGGATCCCAAGAATGGTAACACGTTTAAGGTCAATGGACAAAGATTAAAACCATTCTTGGAGCTGAGAAGTAGAGAGGTGGAGACGACTCTGTTGGAAGATCCGAATTATTTAGAGTGATTGTCGTCTCTTGTGGAAAGTCTGGCTGAAGACTTTAAACTTAGCGCTTGTGGGAGGCAACCCTCATTATTTTTCTTTGTTATTTGATCTTGTTTGTGCATTTTGTTCTATTTTTGTGTGTTTTTCAGGTCAAGTGTTTGCCATTCAAGTTTGGGGGAGCGTTCTCTTACGTTATGCCTGACTTGCGCCATCCTTCTGGTATTGTATTTCTAGTCACATTGGGGACAATGTGACATTTTAGTTTGAGGGTGGGGTAGACATATCTGTCTTTTTATTTGTTTATTTGTGTTGCTTTTCTTCTGTCTAAAAATAATAAAAAAATTTGCTATGTTGCTGATTGGGCATGACCTAACATCATAACTGTGGATTGCATGTCATTGGTATGTTTAACTTGTTTGAACATTGCATGTCATTAGAAATCCTAGTGTTTGACTCATATGTTGGATTAGAGAGACTCCACGTGTTGGATAGATTTTTCACATGCACACTAGCATTAGGGTTTGTGGGGTATGAGATTTGAATTAAAGGGAGTGTGTCTCTAGAGATTTGTGGGTTGATGTGGTGAGCAAAACCTTGGCTTTCAAAAAAAAAAAAAAAATCATCATAAGGTTGAGCTTCTCCATGAGTAACCAGACCTCTTGCCTCACCAAGCAGTGAGTGTTCGCGTAAAAAGAGGAGAAAGTCCAGCTGAGTGATTGTATGGCTAGTTAGGCTTTGTAGCTCTTTTTGACTTGAGTAATTAAGCCCTTAGGGATGGCTCTACATTTACTGCCCTAAAATCATCTTGTTTGGGAGTCACTGGCCCGACACTCGTTACATAAGTCATTTAGAAGCTTAAGGGAGCCAAGCATTGCACAGCCTACACAAAAAAAAAAAAATTCAAGCCGTGGTTGTTTTCATCATAGTGCAGTCCTATGAATTTTTGGGTACACATTTTCTTTGAGAATGATTGAAACCCCATGACCTCGTGTTAGTTCACTTTTCACTTCTTGGAGCATCTGTTGTCTCGATTTTCAGCCGTGAGTTGAATGGTGTTTTGATGCCTGGATGATGTGGTTTGTATGTTCGACTTGTTAAATTTACTAATGATGTATGAACCATGTGTTTAAGTGAAAGGCTTTGTCTGTCAATAACATAGTGTCAATAAAATGTTTGTCGGTGTCATTCCTGGAAAACCTTCACGAGACTTCACTCGTCCTCTAGGGAATTCCTAGGGGTTTAAAAGGCTTGTTGCATATGCTAAACGCAACCGTTTCTCGCACGACAGTGGACTTATGTTTCTTGTTTTTGTTATGTTGTTCATTTTGTTTTGCTAAGGGACTAGCAAAATGTAAGTTTGGGGGTATTTGATGAGTGCCATATATTGCATATTTGAGCCCCTTAACTTATATTTGTTAAGCTCTTAGCTGTGTCATTTTCTGATATTTTTGTTAGTTTTTAGTGTCTCAAGTGTCATGTAGGTCACTGACATAAGAATACGGTTAAAGGGTGGAAATTAAGCATAAAAGAACATAAAAGTTCCCCTGGCTGTGCGATCGAGCGCAATGGGTGTGCTCGAGCGCACTCGAGATGACCTGTCAGCACGTGAGAAACCCTAGTTTTTTATTATTTATAGTTTTTTTCCTCTTGTAACCCTACATTGGGAGGCGCCGTAGAGAGCAAAAACATGACTTTTGTCGTGCCCAGGCCTTTGTGAACGTTTCTCGATTGTAAGTGTTTGTTTTTCATGATTTCAATAGATTTTGACATGTCTTTTGTGATTATGAGGGGCTAAACCTTCAACTAAGGTTGAAGATGAAGCCTCGTCAATGATAAACAGTTGTATTCTCGTGATTTTATACATACAATTTGATATTTTAGTTGTTCAAAATCCATTTCCCTGGCTTTATTACTTTATGTGATTGAGCACCTTTTGTGATTTTATGCATTATTCAATATTCGTTGTGTTCTATCTGGGGATACATCGAGTGATTGAAATTAAGACTAATATCCATCGTGATCTACGGATATGGTGGATGATTTGATCTCAATTAAATACTCGTTGTGATTCTTTAACGGATGGATTCATCGAATGATTTCACATGCATGTTTATAATCTTTGAACTCTGTTAAAATGCTTTTATTTACCAATTGTGTGTGTAAAACGTGAGAGTATGTTGTTTGATTTGGCTTGGCGGATTCGGAAACCTTAGTATTTTACTTTGATTATTGTTTGAATTATCATTTAATTGAGTTTGTCACAATTGCACGACCAATTGCGAAACTAGGTTAAAATATGATCTATTTAAATCGAGAAACGATTTCATTGCAAAAACACAATTCCCTGTGGATCGACCTCGCATTTGTACGCGCACTTTACTGTATACGACTCGTACACTTGCGAGTACTTTATTTTTGGTACACCAACCACCACACCTAGGAATGAAGAAACTGTTGAGGAAAATTTTTGTGAGCCAAGTCTTGAAGATCTTTTGGGAGAGCACTTTGATCAATTTTGTGAGTGATCAGTGTCAAATTGTGTATATTTGACCCCTTTAACTTATATTTGTTAGGCCTTTAGCTTTGTTAATATCTAATTATTTTTGGTGTTTTTAGTGTTTTGAGTTGTGCAGGTCTTTACAACAAAAGTTGGCCACAAAAGATCAAAAATACACTAAAGTGAAGAAATGGATCCCTGCCAAGTGCGTTCGATCGCACTTGGTGCGTTCGAACGCAGTGACGGTCGAACGCA
>CM017324.1:16064150-16096732 GCA_006937295.1 Carpinus fangiana
GTCATTTAATTTCCGTGACAAATAATTGAATGGTTGTGCGTTTTTGATACATTGATAGTCATCCTGTGATGTGTTCCAAGCCGGGTGCACAACGAGTTATTGGTTTTGATTTAATATCCACTGTGATCCAAGGATATAGTGGATGATTTTATCCATAATCAATACTCATTGTAGCTCCTTAACGGTAAACACATTATTCGGTTTGACTTGTGTCAATAACCACAATAGAGTGTGTTGAAGGGTTTAAAGTTTAAAACGGAAAATTGGTGTTTAATGTATTAAGCTAATTTTTATTGGGTGAGGTTCGTCTTTAACCTTAGTTATTTTATCCATACATTTACATTTTTAGAATAATTTCTGCACGTTTCATGTTCAACATCATTTCTCACTTTGGGACTAGGTTAAGATATTTTCAATTTAAGGGTCATATTGGTTTTTAATTGCAAAACTCTGTTCTCTGTGGTTCGATCTCGGTACTTGCGCAATGCTATACGACCTAACGGTTTGTTCTATTGCGAGTACCCAAATTTGGTACGATCAGTGAGCAAGCTGTGGTTGAAAATCAAGTGGATGAAAGGAAGGAGGAGCAAACTGAGGATTTAGAGGAGCCACATCAAGAAAAAGAAGAGAGCACTAAGACTTTTTCAACATTAGCTCTTATTCCTGAAACACCAAGAGGCCAAGAGAGAAGTCTATTAGAGCTACCAAATGAGCAAATTGTGGACATCAAGATAGAAAAGCTCATTGAGTCTTCTTCTTATTTTATTCCAGTCCATGATGAGAAATTGTTTGAGAAGACTTAGAGTGGTCCACCCTATATACTAACAATTGGAATCCCCCTGGAATGGGAAGACATCATTCTCTTTGGTGCAAGAGAAGAAAAGACTGGTGCTTCATGTTTAAAGTGCCATAGTTTGGCTGAAGACATTAAACTTAGCGCTCATGGGAGGCACCCCATAGCATATCCTTTTTATTTCTTTGTTTGTTTGTTTGTTTATTTTATATTATTTTATATTTTTGTTTTTGTTTTCCTTTGTTACTTTAGTGTTTTGTTTTTCAGGGACAAGTGTGCTTGAGTTCAAGTTTGGGGGGAATACTTTGAGTCAAACCTATTCTAGACAGTTTCATCCATCTCCTGGGTAAGATCTTTCCATGTTAGACACACCTTGAGGACAATGTGTAATTTATGTTTTGGGGTATGGGGGACCCCCACATTTACATACACTTTGGTCCCACTTTTGTTTTTGAAAAAAAAAAATGCATGTTCATGTTTGTCTTGAAATTTTTGTTGATCTAAGAATTGTGATTTGATATTCTTTGGTTAGCTTAAAATTTTGAACACATGATCTGATGTTGGATTTTTAAGTTTGTTACTTACTTTAGGATTTGAGAATTCACATGTTTGATCTGTTCTGACACAAACACATTAGCACATGATTTGTGGGGTATGACATGTGGTTTTCATGTGTATGTTTCTATGTTTTGGGTGAAACTGGATGACTTATTGGTTGGATACTTTGGCATAATAAAAAAAAAAAAAAAAAAATGATGATCATTGATAAACTTTTCACTAAGTAACCGGTCATCTTGCCTCATTAAGCATTGAGTGTTCACGTCAAACGGTGAGAATTTTGATTTGGTTACATTATGGCTAGTTTAGTTTCGTAGCCTTTTTTGACTTGAGTTAACAAGTCCTTAGGGGTGTCTTTACACCTAATGCCCTAAAACCATTTGGTTTGGGAGTCATTGGCTCAACATTCGCTACATGGGTTAATTAGAAAGCTTAAAGAAACTAAACATTGCAGAGCCTAATAATAAAAGATAGAATAAAAGAAAAGTATACCATTGTTGTTCATTCTGATGGGAAATTCTGTGAAGCTCGAAATATTGAGACATTGCACATTGGAATCATTTGGAAGCTTCATACTCTCGTGCTAATTCACTTTACACTGTTTCGAACTTGTGATGCTTTGGCTTGCTTGTTGTAAGTGATTAGACTTTAAATTCCAATTCAATGTGAAGATGGGGGAGTGACACTTTAATATTTGGATAACTTGCTAATGTATGAAAATCATGGTTTCGAGTGACACTTTAATATTTGGATAACTTGAGCTGTGCATAATGTTTGTGGGTAACATTTCTGGAAAACCCTCACGAGACTTCACTCGTCCTTTAAGGAATTCCTAGAGGTTTAAAAGGCTTGTTGCATATGCTAAATGCAATCGTACATCCCATGAAAGATGGATTTATCTTTTTGTTCTTTATTTTTCATTTTGTTTTTAGTTTAGTATTGCTAAGGGACTAGCAATATGTAAGTTTGGGGGTGTGATAAGTGCCAAAATATTTATATTTTAGTCCTTAATTTACATTTGTTAATTTCTTAGTTTTTGTTATTTTGTTTCATTTTATTTTCTTTTTGTGTTTTCTGTGTTTTTGTAGGTCATGGAAGAAAAGGAAGTGTTACTGGAAAAAAGTTCCAAGCTTAAAGGGCAAATTGGGAAGACCTAGAAGATGTGGAAATGATGAAATCGGAATTTATCAAATTGGAGTCAAAATCGGATTTGATTCAAATTTGAATTTTGCATATGTCTCGGTATTTTGGCCATAACTTTTAGGTAAATTATCAGATTTAGGTGATATTAGTGGCATTGGAAAGATAACTTAAAATGCTACAAATAATTGTGAAATAGAATTTTCCCAATTCGGACTGCCACAATGACAACATTACCCTGCAAGATAGAAACGTAATTTTGGACGAATCCTAATCCGATTTGTACTAGGATTATCTCCTAATTTGACTAGGAGACATAATTCTGAATTTCCTAGGTTTACTAGGGTTTTTAGGACTCTCCTAAAGCCTATATATAGACCTCTAAGCCTCACAATTAAAGGGGAAGATTTGGGGAGAGGAATTGGAGGCTACTTCTAGGAGCGGTTTTCGGTTCTTTCTTTTCTTTTTTCTTTTTAGTTTTATTTTAACTATGTGTAACTAATTACTTTTGTGGGGCTAGATTGAAGCCCTAATTATGTTTGTTTAATATTTCGATATTGGCGCCTTTGTGATAATAATATTGTGTTGTTTAACTTGATTAATTCCTGCTTTCAATAATTCCTCATATGTGTTTGTCTGGCCAACATATGCATGTGGTATAGACTAGTTAGTTAAACCAATTTGGATGGCTGAGTCCTGGGTTTAATAAAAGTAATAAAAGAACTCCATGCCGGGTTCTTGGGTTAATCAACATGGGAAATCGGGAGTATATACCATGCCCTAGGTCTCATGTGTTTGTCGGTTTTCATAGTTTTTATGCTTTCTTAGAGAACAACTTAGTATACACTATGCTAAATCCTTTAAGAAAGAAAAGAGTTAGAGTATAAACCATACCTAACTCGTTGCTTAGGGAAACCAATAGCTTAAGGAGCATACACCATGCCCTTAGGTTGGCAAACATTAGGTATTCATAATATGATTGGAGCATAGGCATATTGCTATATTATTTGAATATGATTAGTGGTGGATATCAAAGCCCTACACTTTTATTTATCTTTATTTTTATTTCTTTTCTTTATATTAATTTTGTGATAGTTTGATATTTTAATTTAGTTATTTAATTCTAAGAAAAATTAACAGTCCTCGTGGGAATGATCTCATATTTGCCTGCTATACTATCGTTTTGATCTTGTGCACTTTTGAGTAAAACTTACTAAATATTATCTATTAATTTAGGTAGTATTTGGCACAACAAGTTTTTGTAGGCAATAACATTGCCATTTTGCATTAGCATGCAACCTAAACCCTTCTTAGAAGCGTCGCTATACACTACGAAATTACCAGATTCCGTAGGTAATGCCAACACTGGATCAGTCACCAATTGCTTTTTCAGCTCTTGGAAACTTTGCTCACACTCATCCGTCCAAACAAAACGAGCATTCTTCCTAGTCAAAGTAGTGAGTGGTCTTAACAGCTTTGAAAAACCTTCAATGAAGCGTCAATAATAACCAGCGAGTCCTAAGAAACTTAGAATCTCAAACAAGCTAGTTGGTCTTGTCCACTCTACCACAGCCTTCACCTTCTCCGGGTCAACTGCTACTCCTTCACCAGAAATCACATGTCCGAGGAAAGACATGCTATCTAGCCAAAACTCGCACTTCTCGAGTTTAGCATAGAGCTTCTCCCTCCGAAGCCTCTCCAATTCCTTCCGCAGATGTTCCTTGTGCTCCTCTAACGTCCTTGAGTAGATCAAGATGTCGTTAATAAAGAGAACGGTGAACTGATCCAAGTAGTCATGAAAGACTCTGTTTATCATGTCCATAAAGACTGCTGATGTATTAGTTAGTCCAAAAGATATAACTAAGAACTTGTAGTGTCCATAACGAGTCCTAATGGCTGTTTTAGGAATGTCATCTTCCTTCACCCTCACTTGGTGATAGCCTGAGTGCAAATCGACCATAGAAAACACTCGCACTCCTTGCAGCTGATCCAACAGGTCATCAATCCTTGGCAAAGGATATCAATTCTTGATCGTCACCTTATTCAACTCCTGATAGTCAATGCACATCCTCATTGACCCGTCATTCTTCTTAACAAACAACACCGGCTCTCCCCACGGTGATATACTAGAGTGAATAAAACCCTTGTCAAAAAGCTCCTGGAGCTGTTCCTTTAGCTCCTTCAACTCTGACGATGCCATCCTATACGGTGCCTTAGAGATAGGATTAGTGCCTGGCACACACTCAATCCCAAACTCCACCTCCCTCTGTGGTGGTAATCCAGAGTAGTTTGTCACGACATCTGGATACTTGCACACCACAGGAATATCTTCCAAATTGTTCTTTGCTGGAGCGACAACGAATGCCAAAAATGCCTGATCACCTCCGATGATAAGCTTCCTAGCTTGCACGGCCGAAATCGTTGGAGGTAAAGACCTCGCTCGCGATCCACCGTTCGTCACTTTTCCTTCTTTTTACTGCGTAAGCGTCACTTGCTTTGGAGCGCATTCGATAACCACCGAATGCCTAGTCAACCAATCCATTCCGAGAATAACATCGTAACTAAACATAGGGACAACAACTAAGTTTGTGGGAAGTACTCTTCCACAAATGCTAACATGGCATTCACAAAATACACGCTTACAGACCACAGTTTTCCCTACGGGGGTAGTTACAGCTAGACCAGGTACCAAAGTTCTCACAACAAGTCTAGACAACCTTACGAACACTATAGATACGAAAGAATAGGTAGCCCCTGAATCAAGCAAAACTGAAACTTCAAATCCAAATATAGGGGCAGTACCTGTCACTACTTTCGATCCTCTTTCTGGCTCTCCTGGAACAAGTGTGTACTCTCGGGTTGGCGCCAAAGGCTTCTGAGCAACTCCCTTGCCCACGCAATCCTTGCTAAAGTGACCAAACTGGCAGCATCAATAGCAAGTTCCGGTTGCCATCCCGTAGGGTCCCTAGTGTACACGGTTACACTTCTTGCACAGTTCCGATGTTTGGTTCTTCTATAACGAAACTAAAGCGTTACCAGAGGTATGTCCTTGTGACCTTTGGGGTGGAAAACTCCCCACCGCCATTCTCTTAGCTGGCCCGGCTCCTCCGACCAAAGTACAAGTTCCTTGAGCCCTCCTTTTCTGATCCGTGTACTCAGCCGCGTTTTCCTTTAAACTTTCCTCGTAGATCGATGCCCTATTGACCAACTGGGAGAAATCCCGAATGTCGAAACAACTTATCATGATTCGAATACTAGAGTTTAGACCTTGTTTGAACTTCTTCACTTTCTTTTTCTCAGTCAGGATGAGGTATAACCCAAAGCTCGACAACTGCATAAACTTTGCGGCATATTCAATCACCGAGATCCCTCCTTGGACCAAATCCAAAAAATTTCGTGCCTTCGCTTCTAGCACGACTTGGGGAAAGAAGTGCCGATTGAACTCGTGCTTGAAGACTTCCCAAGAAATGGCAGTCTTCGAACCCACGTCAACGACAAACACCACTTTCTTGTCCTGCCACTAGCACTTAACTTCTCCAGTCAACTTATAAGCAGCATAAGCCACCTTCTGCTCATTCGTACATCCAAGGGTAGCTAACAACCCCTCCACATCATTCTGCCAATTCTCAGTGCGGGTGTGGTTACCCCTCCCATCAAAACTCTTTAAGTGATGACTATAGAAATCCTTCAGAGAGCATCCAGTCCCCTCAACAGGCTATCTCGTAACCTTGTCATGATCTAAGGCCAAAACCAACTAGCCCCATCACTTGGCTTCCTGGGAGTGTCACCTCATCAATGGGAATATCCACCGGCTCGGGGTGAACACTTCCCTCTCCGATCTCCAGCTGTTAGGTCCGGTTGTAGGGTTCCTTCGGGGCGGCATTCACTGCAGCGAAGAACAGAGTTAGAATTGACTTTACTAGAACCAAGTGACCAAGTCGATAAACCAAGTCCTAATCGCTAATCTAGCCTAATTTCTAGTGCGATCATGGCCTAAGTTCTCTTTTCCCTTTATCTTATAGTCCTTTCAGAGCAAAAGCTTTGATACCAATTGTGACGCCCCGTCCGATGGGCAAATCAATTAACTAGTAATTGATCCTACGGCGTGCCATCCCAGCCTTGTCCCTTGCAGAACAAGACCTCTGGGAATTCACTTTTCTAGTCGTAATGAGAAAACGGCAGCAGAAGACTTTACCAAGATTATGGGATTAAGAGACAATAATAAAACATCACACAGCAATACCAAAGATAAAATACTACGTCATCATAATATCATAAACAGTCACCAAATGTACTGGTCATCAGACCATCAGTAGGAAAATAGATACTACCCGAAATAACAAACGTCAACATAGTTTACAAAAGATCAACAGATCAAAGCCTAGATTTAAGCTTAAACAGGGCTAATGAAATTAAAATCTCTATCATGTCTACACGAGTAGATCCTCCAGTCTCCCACATCGAACGTAACCAAATAGGGTCCATGTTTTCAAAGATCACATGGATCAAGTCCTGAGCTAGCACCTAAGTCTGCTCCGAAGGCATCCTCTTCTAAAGCGACTAAACTGTATAATAATCGTAATGGGAGATGAAACATAAAGGAAAAGGGTAAGTCTAAGACTTAGTGATTTTTAACGCAGATAATACCCATGCCAGTTTAGTAATGAACTCAGATGTTTCATAAGCAAAAGCAGTTCCATCATAACAGCTTATTTTATACGTGATATATATAATAGATGATATATGCATATGATGTAAACAACAGTTATAGTTCAATAGTATGATCTACCCGAAATATTACCCATTCTCAGTAGGGTTTATCCTGTCCCGAGGGACTTATAATACAATGTCAGTGCCCTAGCCATTGCACAATATACCGTACCTAACATTAGTGGCATGATCGAGTCCGACCTCGAGTGACCCACACCAACTAATGACGTCCGTCCTATAGTGACAAAATCATTGGGAATGGTTGCACCGTGGTCACAAAACCAATGGATCCAAAGCCCCGTATAACACACACATTTGACCATAAAGCTAACATGTATAGTAAGCCCATGGCCATTACTACCACACGTACCGGTATACCATGTCATACGATGCAAATTATCTTGTCTATATTTTACATGCATGTCATTTTACAAGTCTCACTTGGTTAACATGTTTAGGACAACGTTTTTCTCAAAATATCAAAGTTCATGTGCAATAAGTATAAACTGTGAGAGTTGTAAAATATGCATGTTTTCTCGATACACAATAGATGTGCAATGCATGGAAAATAGCAATGAGCATTATGTGAGTTAAAACTCACCTGGATCGAAAAGCGTCTCTGAATACTCTAAAGTTCCGGGTTCTCCAAATCTGTGGTAAACCTTCTATTAGTCATAATTCCACTAAAACGACTCTAAAGTAAGGAAAACAAGAGCTATGGGATGGTTGGTGAAAATATGGTTTTCTGTCTCACACTGATCGTACGTTCGAGCTCGGTGCCATATGTCCACAATGTCATGACGGGCCGTATGTCCGGCACAATACCGTATGTCCGCTATGTGGGTTCTCAAGGAAAACCTCATTTTCTCTCCACTATCTGCCTATTCTCCGATCCTTAGTGCTACTAGAAACACCTTAAAGCCTCTTCGTCTCGTTTACAACCTCTATGCAATGTAACAATGTTAAGCTAATGAAAATGCTAACACCTCACAAACGCTCACAAAACACACTCAAAACACCTTGGAAACTCTCTAGGAACACTATGGCAGCCTGGGGGCGTCTGAAAAACTTGTGAGGGATGAAGAGGGGTAAGGGGTATTTATAGGAGAGGGTTGCTAACAACTCCCCTGGCAAAGTAGCAAATGTCCGGCCAAAGGGGTGTGATCGTACCAAATTTGGGTACTCTCAATAGCACGAACCGTTAGGTCGTATAGCGTTGCGCAAGTACTGAGATTGAACCACAAAGAACAGAGTTTTGCTAAAAAAACTAATATTATTCTTAGAAAGAAAGTCGTATCATCGAACACGTAACTTGTAGAAATTAAAATTATTCTAAAAAGTGTAAAGGAATGGATAAAGCTAACTAAGGTTAAAGACTAACCTCACCCGATATAAAAGGTTAGCTTAAACATAAAACACGCACTTTCCGCCTATCGAGTTAAGCCCTTAAACATACTCTATTGCCGTTATTGACGCAAGTCAAACCAATTGGTGTGTTTACCGTTAAGGAGGTACAACGAATATTAATTCTTGATAAAATCATCCACTGTATCCTTGGATCACAGTGGATATTAAATCAATCATTAATCATTCGTTGTGCACCCGGCTTGGAACACAACAAAGGATGACTATCGATGCCTCAAAAACGACATCCACTTAACTTTTGTCACAAAAATTAAATGAACGAGTATGGAAAATTAAAAGACGAAAAGTAAATGCGTTTAATGTAAAAGCATGAAATAAACTAAGGGTGAGGCTTCATCTTCAACCTTAGTTGAAGATTTTAGCCACCCATGTAACAATAAAGTAAAGAACAAGTAAGAGAATGCATTAAATTAAATTAAAGTAAAGGATTACAATTAAAAAGGGCAGAGCAGGGCCTACAATGGCAAAATGCTCTTAAAATTCGCCCAAAGGTAAAAGACTTCGGAAAAAATGCAATAAGGCAGCTATTTATAGAACTTTGGTGTGCTGCCATGTCATAGGAACGCAGCCCCTGTGTTCAAACGCACTGATGCTTGCATTCGATCGTACGCTCTGCGTTCGAACGTAGATAACTGCCATGGTGCCAGCTGGAAGCGATGGAATCATAGGGCCGGCTAGGGCAACATGCGGGAGACGCGGGCTGATTGGACCTGCGTTAGAACGTGCTCCCTGCGTTAGAACGTGCTCCCTGCGTTCAACCGCAATTGGTGCATCCGAACGCACTGGCAGTAACTTCATGGTATCCCTTCAAGTTGATTTTTCCTTTTGGTAGCCATGTATTGATGCAATGACTTGCACACCATAAAACACAAAAAACAACTACAAAAGTTAGATATTAACAGTGCTAAAGGCTTAGCAAATATAAGTTAAGGGGGTCAAATATACAATATTTGGCACCAATCAGGGCATACGTCTAGTGGTTCTCGCCCAACGGTCCAAGGGCTGCCTCGTATGTCCAGGTATTAACCAAAGGGTTTTCAAAAAGAAGTGTACGTCCAATGGTCCCACGTACATCAGTCTGTACGGTTTGTGGAGTTTACGTCCGATGGTCCCCATTGTACTTCTGCACTACAGACAGTTGCATACGTCTTGCAGACCTAGCGTGCATCTGCCTAAAAGTTCAAATTACCCCTTTATTGTTCTTAGTGACCCAAAGCCCAAATTAACTCCCCCAACTATGCTACTTACGCCTAGTTAATAATTTGGGTCACTACAGCATAGAATTCCTGGACTATCTCCTCCACCGCGGGGTGGTGATCCCCTACCATCTTTGTCCAACCTTAGGCATCCAGCACTGCCCATACCCTCGATGCGCGAGCATCAAAGTCTGCCACAGAAACACCTCGTTCTATGATGATCCTGCGATCTCGATAGTAGAAATTGTAATCTCGTTAGGCATTATTCTTCCTAAAATGTTCCCGATCGTAGATAAGGTTATCGTCCTCTTTGTTGGTGGTGCTACTGGCCTCCCTGATAGGTCCCCCAAAGTTTGGCCCACTACCAACGGTGTCATCGGTCCCTACATCCTTCATCACAATCTCTGGCTCAAACTCAGGACCTTGGGCATCCTATAATGGGACATGGGTCCGGCGAGATCACGGGCATGTGGATGAGGAAGTCGCCATGCTAGCTGTTGTCCATACCATCATCCTACATGGAAAATTTCTATTAACACCATGCTCACATATACTCGTGCAAGTCTGACCCTTAATTAGCGCTAGACGCTCCAAATAAGATGCAAGGGACAAGTCAAGTATAACGGAATGTCAATTTATGAGTTTTGAAACCATGGCCCAACTAGAATCGAAATGCAATTAATGGAGAAGGTGCTTAGATTTATGCCTTGAACAACCTTAGAAAATTTGCGGTCATTGATTTAAAGGTCAAGGTCTGGATTAATGGGCTTCTTGCCAATGTGTTGGGTTTGCGAATAAGGGTTCTGATTTAAGAGACAAATCCGTACAGAGCAATTAAACTAGGGGTATTTTGGTCATTTCACACCTTGGGCAAATTTCTTTTGAATTCGAGGCTAAGCACGTGGGTTAGGTTTTTAATAAAAAGGGTTCCGCGAGTTGATTCAGCCCATGCTTTTGTAGGAAATCATATTGCTCTCAAATCAGGGTAAAAACCCTAATTGTTGAAAGGGAGGGGTATTTTAGTCGTTTGAGGCTATAACCGAAAGTGCTTTGGATTTGAATTTTTCGAAGCCCCAAGGCTAGGTTTGTAAATTGGGATGGATAGGTTTGTGGCTCAATTCGACAAACGGACTAAACTTACATTATAAGAATCAAATTAGGGCAAAAGCCCTAATTATTAGGAGTGAGGGGCATTTTGGTAATTTTTGGATTTGGGAGAAATTCCTAAATCCATTTGGTCAAGGGCGTAGATCGGGTTCCTAATTATAATTTTTAAGCTTCAATTGGTCTAAAGGACCCAAGGAAAGTTACAAAATCAACAAAGTCCGAATTTAGGCAAAAACCCCTAAATCTAAGAACTAGGGTTTGGCCCAAATGGATTTGATCAAATTCGGGCAAGGGGCTGTGTGGGTTTTGTTCCTAGATCATCATAGAAGGATTTGGGTTTCAATTCATGCACCAATTACATGGGGAAGTCAAGAAATTTCAAGGGTTTTCGATTTAGGGCAAAAAACCCAAATCTGAATGGGTACAATTTCAAGGGGAAAAATGCACAAAATGCATGCACAACTACCTTATAACATGGTCCTAGTTCACAATCAACCCAGCTAAATGCAAGAAATGCAAGAAAATCCAAGATTAAAATCAAATCCCTAAAATTGAGAAAACTTGAGAAAACTAGGAAAAATCTCATACCTTGTGTTAATTTTTGAAAAAGGGGGTGAAACCTTTAAGATCCTTGGAAACTTGGCCGAAAATCCCTTGAGAGGTGTTTGGTTTGAGATAAAAAGAGAGAAAAATGAAATGAATAGGGCTTGAGGACGTTCGGCCTCTTTTCTTTTAAAAACGCTGGGTGAACAGCATACGCCCGGTCATGGGTGCGTATGTCCTCTCAAACCCTAAAACGCATTTTTTTTTTTAAACTCCAAAATAACAGAAAGGTTAAAGGCTAGGTAATTCAAACTGATTTCATTTTCAAAGCTCGAGGTACAAGTGAAAACTCATTTTCTAAGCACAAAACTCACCACTTCTAAGTGTGAGTGGAGACCTAACTATCTATTACACTACCCCAAGACCTAACACTCTTCGGATGAGTCTTCAAACGGGTCTTCTAAATCCTTAACTAGTGCCTCGTAATCCTTGTTGATACTGGAGAGGAAGGCAGTGCTTTGGCGGTCGGATCCTTCTGGCAAGGCTCTAGCCTTCAGCAGTCGGATCTCCTTTAGCTCCATCTGGGCGTATTCATCAGAAATTTTGGTTACATAGGTATGCAACGCACATCTCCTTTCCTCGTTAAAGTAGGGGTTAAACTTCCCGGGGACAGGTGGAAAGTATCGTGTTGCAGAAACACAGCGGCACTTCCATTTTACCACTGTCAGGCCCTCCTTGGGTGCTGTTCATGCCTTTTTTTCCTTGATCGGTTCGGGAGCGGGCGATGGCTTTAGTCCCTGTATAAGTGATAAGGGCTTAAATATTCATATTTAAGCCCCTTAATTTATATTTTTTAAGCTCTTAGTTTGTATTATTTCGTTCTATTTTATTTTCTTTTTGTGTTTTTCTTGTTTTATAGGTCTTTGGAAGAAAAGGAAGCATTTCTGGAAATATCAGGCTTAAAGAGCAAACTTGGGAAATGCTGGAGTTTCTGCTAGAGCGATCGATCGTAGGAGACTTGCGATCGAGTGCACTAGCGCTCAAGTGCCCAAGCCAAGGAACGAGCGCACCTATGCTCGCGTGCGTAAGAAGGAGGATCGATCGCAGTTGTGATCGAGCGCACTCGTGCGTGAAGAGCAAAGTAGTCGCAACCCTATGTTGTAAAGTGTATTTTATTAGTGATTTTTGTAAAGTCCAAGTTGCACAAAGACTAAACCCTACGATTTTTAGGAGGGCTCTTCAAGGAAGCATTTTTCAAGTTTATTCTTTTCCTTTCTATTTTATTTTGTGAAGATGTTTAACATCAAACTCATGTGTAACTAAACCTCTTAGTAGGGCTAGATTGAAGCCCCAGTCATGTTTACTTAGTAATTCAATATTGGCGCCTTTGTGATAATTACATTATGATGCTTAACTTGATTAATTCCTATTTTCTTGAATTCCTCATATGTGTTTGCCTGATCAACATATGCGTGTGGAATGAACATGTTAATTAAATCAATTTGGATAGTCGAGTCCTGGGTTTAATAAGAGTAACAAAAGAAATCAATGCTAGGTTCTTGGGTTAATCAACATGGGAAACCGGGAGTATATACCATGCCCTAGGTTCCATGTGTTTCCCGATTTCCACAGATTTATGTTTTCTTAAAGAACAACTTAGTATATACCATGCTAAATCCTTTAAGAAAGAAAAGAGTTAGAGTATACACCATGCCTAACTTGTTGCTTGGGGAAATCAATAGCTTAAGGAGTATATACCATGCCCTTAGGTTGGCAAACAGTAGGTTGATCGGTGTCAAATATTGTATATTGGACCCCCCTTAACTTATGTTTGTTAGGCTCTTAGTTGTGTTAATATCTTATGTTTTATGTTGTTTTGGTGTTGTGTTGTGCTGTAGGTCTTTGTCGTGAAAACGTGGCGTAAAGGGAAGAATTGAGCTAAAGAGATGTCAAGTCCCTTCAAGTGCGATTGAGCGCACTTGGTGCGATTGTGCGCACTATGGTCGATCGCAAGACCTATGATCGAACACAAGCCTCGTCAGCCCGTGTCTCACGCAGTTGCCCTAGCCGGCCCTACCCTTCATCGTTTTCTCATTGCGCCGTGGGCAGTTATTTACGATCGATCGCAAGTGTTGCGATCGAATGCATTGCGGTCAAACGCAACTCTGACGATCGAGTACACGCGACACTTGATGCATTTGCGGTCAAACGTATATCACCACGATCGAACGCATGCAGGGATGCGATCGATCGCACGCATTGCGATAGAACGCACCCCTAACCTGGCAGCATGATTTATTTTGCTTATAAATGGAACCTCGTTGTATTCATTTAATTTTACGTTTGGGAGGCGCCTCTAGGGCCTCAAACCCTCTGTTTTTCACTGTAAAGCCCTCCTAAATTGTCATTTATTTATTTAATTTTTTATTTTGCTTTTATTTAGTCTCTTATTCCGTTCACTATGGATTTGTTTATATATATTCATGTTTAGTTCGTATTATTCTGTCGTTTAATTTTATGTATGTTCGTTTCAATATATTTTAGTGGCAAAAGTGTGTTGATTGTTGTTTACAAATCATTAAACGTCAACTTTCGTTGCAACCAGAGATATATCGGATGATTCGTCTTCGGACCAATATCCATTGTGACATCTTAAAACAGTGCTTGCATTGGTTAGTTTGATAAGATTTTGTAACAACAATAGGATATGCATATGTACTTTATCAATAGACGAAAATATGAACAATGTGTTAGCGTTCAGAGTATGCCTAGTAGCATAGTCGTTATTAAGTATGAGCTAAGCATGTTTATATGTTGATTAAATTATGGTGAGGTAGATTAGGGACCTTAGCATTTTTATTTATTTATTTTATTGCATTTTAATCTAGTTTACTTTTATGCACACCAACTGTTTGATTTTCGGACTAGGTTAAGATAGGATTAGTTTAGGCAATTTAAATTGGTTTTTACACAAAGCACGATTCTCTATGGGATTCGACCTCGCACTTGCACACCCGCTACACTGCATAACGACTCGTGCAATTAACGAGTACAATTAAATTTGTGCATCAAATTTTGGCGCCGTTGCTGGGGAATTGTTGTTTTGTTTAAATTGATTTTTTTTGCTTAGATTAATTTTATTTTTCTACTAGTTATTTTAATTGTGCATTTATTTTATTTGTTTCGTGCTTTTGTATAGAAAAAAAAAAAAAAAATTAGTTTAGTGTTTGTTTGGCTGTTTTTGCTCTCTGTTGAGTTTTTGGAAAATTACTCTTTGTGAGTGCGAACGATCGCAGTGTGCTTGCGATCATGCGCACTTGCACCATTTACATCGTTGTGTGCGTGCCAGCGTTCAATCGAGTGCTGTGGCTCGTGAACGCACCTTGACTGACAGAGCACAGTGCGCCTTTGCGATCGATTGCATCTCTGTTGCGATTGAACGCATTTGCACAGACTGCTACATTTTGCTGCTTACGTTTGATCGCATGGTCCTGCGCTCGAGCGCACCTCTGCAGTTTGCATCAACAGACCTGAAGCAGCTAAGTTTTAATTTTTGATTTTATTTGTTTAATTATTGTTTTATCTTTAATTATTTATTATGCATGTTTTTATTTATTTTCTTGCTGTTTTTAGTTTTTGTTAGTTTATTTTTATTTTTAGTTGTTTAATTAGTTTATTGTTTTGTTAGTTTATTTATTAGTTCTTTGTTTAGTTTATTTTGTGTTAGTTTTTGTTTATTTTAATTTTGTTGTTATTGTTTCATGTGGGATATTTTGAACTGTTTGGGTGAAGCATGAGTCTTATGTTCAATTATTTCAATGTTTCCCCTAGTGGTAAGACACCTAATCCTACCAATTTTCACCCACATGAACCATGTTCACACTGCTTGAGCCCTTACCATAGTTTAGGTGATTGTCCACATTGGGGACAATTTTCAAATTTTTTACATGAGCAGTTGAACACCAGTTTCTCCAGTCCTGGGTTTGAATCAAATTAAAATTTTTATAACCTAGACTAGAGCAACCATCCTGATTTTTCGTGGCAAGCTCATGCCACTGAAAATTATGCTCCCCAAGTTGACGAACTGCACCATCTTGATTATCCGCAGTTCGACAACCAATTTTCTTCCCATCCATCATATGACTATCCTCGTAAGCAATCTCCTTTGGAAGAAACGCTTACGGAATTCATGGAACTAGTCAGCCAACCCACCATTCCTACATCACAAGAACTATCATTAGAAGACGCACTTGAGGAGTTTAGGAAAACAGTCAACCAACCTTATCAAGAAATCATAGATGCCACTGTGGCAAACACTAAAGTAGTTGCAAGGTTGGAAGGACAGTTTGGTCATCTAGTTGCTGAATTCAACAGAATTGAGGAAGAAGAATTTCAAAGTCAGGAGATTGCAAGAGGGCAGTACATGATTGATGAGGATTGCCCCGGCAATCCTCATCATGAGCATGTCCAAGCCACCACCACACTTGTTAGTGAGGAACCAGCTGTCAACAACGTGGAAGAGAAAGAGGAGCATTTGAAGCAAACCAAGCCCCTGTCAATTTTGACAAGTGAGTACTGAAGCTCATTCCTTCATCACAATCCCTCTCGAGACATATCTTGAACCTCAAGTTTCATCTTTTCAATGTCTCGAAGAACCATCTTACGTAGAGATCTTCAAGGATTCACACACAGAAGATCACAAATCTAGGGACCATGTTCCTAAGTGGATTCCTCGAAACAAGGACAACTACATAAGATGGTGGACCATCCTTCCAGAGGGGTATATCATTCTTAAGAAGAAAGGATGGAAGGGATTGGTTGGACACCCTTATGAGCAGGGTAGGCGAGGTAATTTTTCTTTTTTATTTTCCGCACTGCATTTTTTTTTTATTTTCTTTTTGTTCTTTTATTTTCTGTCATTTTATGTATTTTTTTTAGTTTCTAACAGCAATTAACTGTTGATGCTTGTGCTTGTGAGAAAAGAATGCTGTTAGTTGTTGACAGGTGTTCTGATGTTCAAGTTCGAGGGACGCCTTGACCTTTGCACATCCTGGTTCCTCATCCCACTATATTGTATTTATTGCCACAGTGGGGACAATGTGTCATTTAAGTTTGGGGGTGTGGACAACATTTTGTCTGTCTTTTTGTTTATTTTTTTTACTTGTTTTGTTTTGTTTTTGTCTGTATATATTTGTTTTTGTCTGCATATAAATTTTTTTCTTTTTGTTTGTTGCTATGTTGTTGATTGGGCACAATTTACATCGTAACTGTGGATTGCATGTCATTGGTGTGTTTAACTTGTTTGAACATTGCATATCATTAGAAATCCCAGTTGTTGATTCATGTGTTGGATTAGAGAGACTCCACTTATTTGATTAATATTTCACATGCACACTAGCATAGGGTCTGTGGGGTATGAGATTTGACTTTGAAGTGTGTGTCTTAAGATTTCTTGGTTTGCGATGTGATGATGAAAACCTTGGCTGTTAAAAAAAAAATCATAATAAAGTGAGTTTTTCATTAAGTAACCGGACCTCTTACCTGGCCAAGCAATGAGTGTTCGTGGTAAAAGATGAGAAATTCCAGCTAAAAAAATTGTATGGCTAGTTTATACTCCGTAGCTCTTTTGACCTAAGTAATTAAGCCCTAGGGATGTCTCTACATCTAGTGCCCTAAAGCCGTCTGGTTTGGGAGTCACTACATCTAGTGCCCTAAAGCCATATGGTTTGGGAGTCACTGGCCCAACGCTCGTTACATAGGTCATTAGAAGCTTAAGGGAGTCAAGCATTGTACAACCTACACAAAAATTGCATCTTTCAATTCAAGCCTTGGTTGTATTTATCACATTGTTTTCCTTTGAATTTTGGGATACACGTCTTTGGGGGATAATTGAAACCCCATGATCTTGTTGTTAGTTCACTTTGCACTTTATGGAGCATGTATTGTCTCAAATTTCCAACCTTGAGTGAAATGATGTTTGGATGCCTGGATGATGTGGTTCGTATGTTTAACATGTTAAATTTGCTAATGATGTATGAACCATGTGTTTGTGTGAAGGGCTTTGTCTGATTAATAACATAGTGCCAATATATGTTTGTGGGTGTCATTCCTGAAAAACCCTCACGAGACTTCATTCCTCCACTAGGGATGCCTAGTAGTTTAAAAGACTAGTTGCATACGCTAAATGCAATCGTTTCTCCCACGAAAGCGGATTTATGTTTCTTGTTTTATTTGTGTTTTTAGTTTTGTTTTGCTAGGGGACTAGCAAAATGTAAGTTTGGGGGCATTTGATCGGTGTCAAATATTATATATTGGACCCCCCTTAACTTATGTTTGTTAGGCTCTTAGTTGTGTTAATATCTTATGTTTTATGCTGTTTTAGTGTTGTGTTGTGCTATAAGTCTTTGTCATGAAAACGTGGCGTAAAGGGAAGAATTGAGCTAAAGAGATGTCAACTCCCTGCAAGTGCAATCGAGCACACTATGGTCGATCGCAAGACCCACGATCGAACGCAAGCCTCGTTAGCCCGCGTCTCACGCGGTTGCCCTAGCTGGCCCTAGCCTTCATCATTTTCTCATTGCGCCGTGAGCAGTTATTTGCGATCGATCGCAAGTGTTGCTATCGAACGCATTGCGGTTGAACGCAACTCTGACGATCGAGCACATGCGGCACTTAATGCATTTGCGGTCGAACGTATATCACCACGATCGAACGCACGCAGGGATGCGATCGATCGCACGTATTACGATCGAACGCACCACTGACCTGGCAGCACGATTTATTTTTCTTATAAATAGAACCTCGTTGTATTCATTTAATTTTACGTTTGGGAGGCGCCTCTAGGGCCTCAAACCCTCAGTTTTCCATTGTAAAGCCCTCCTAAATTGTCATTTATTTATTTAATGTTTTATTTTTCTTTTATTTAGTCTCTTATTCCCTTCCCTATGGATTTGTTTATATATATTCATGTTTAGTTCGTATTATTCTGTAGTTTAATTTTATGTATGTTCGTTTCAATACATTTTAGTGACAAAAGTGTGTTGATTGTTGTTTACAAATCGTTAAACGTTAACTTTCGTTGCAACTGGAGATACATCGGATGATTCGTCTTCGGACCAATATCCGTTGTGACCTCTTAAAATAGTGTTTGCATTGGTTAGTTCGACAAGATTTTGTAGTAACAGTAGGATATGCATATGTGCTTTATCAATAGACGGAAATATGAACAATGTGTTAGTGCTCAGAGTATGCCTAGTAGCATAGTCGTTATTGAGTATGAGCTAAGCATGTTTATATGTTGATTAAATTGTGGTGAGGTAGATTAGGGACCTAGCGTTTTTATTTATTTATTTTATTGTATTTTAATATAGTTTACTTTTATGCACACCAACTGTTTGATTTTGGGACTAGGTTAAGATAGGATTAGTTTAGGCAATTTAAATTGGTTTTTACACAAAGCACGATTCTCTATGGGATTCGACCTCGCACTTGCACACCCGCTACACTGCATAACGACTCGTGCAATTGACGAGTACAATTAAATTTGTGCATCATAGGTATTCATAATGTGATTAAAGCATTGGCATATTGTTTTATTATGTAAGCATGATTAGTGGTGGAAATCAATGCCCTACACTTTATCACTATCGAATCAAAAATCAATTTTTCTTTCTCTTGTTTTACATTATGGAACTAATTTTAATCAAAATTTATGAATCCCTGTGGGAATGATCTCGCACTTACACATTATGCTACCATTTTGACCTTGTGCACTTGCAAGTAAAATGTTCAAGTATTTTCCTATTAATTTAGGTAGATATTTGCAACAAGAAGTTTTTGGGGTAGTTGCCGGGGATTGCGTTAAATTCTGTTTAGAATTGTTTTCGTTTAATTTAGTTTAGTTTTTATTTTATTTTAATTTGAATTCTTTTTATTTTTTTTAAATATATATATAAAAGAAAAAAAAAATTGTTTTCTGTTTTTCTATGTTGTTTCAATTCTGCGGTAGTATAGTCCCTGTTAGAGTGATCGAGCGCACCTCTGGGGACGATTGAGCGTAGTAACAGAGACCACCCAAACAGCAGTACTGAAACTGCAGTACTGCAGAACTTCATCTGATTCACGCAAGGGCTTCGATCCAAGAATCCAACCATCCTTCCTATTGATACAGAGATTGAGCAGACCATTTGACAGAAGCCTAGAGACAATGTTGAGGAGGAAGAAGAAGAATTCGAGGTAGAGGAAACAATGGCAGAACAATTTGTCAACCAACTGATCAGTGCCAAATTGTGTATATTTGACCCCTTTAACTTATATTTGTTAAGCCTTTAGNCTGCCTTGACATCTAAAACATTTAATATCACGATTCCTAGAGGTAGAGGCTTCAGTTTTACCTTGAGGAACGTGGCTGGTGGTCGCGGACTTGGGTTCGGGTTTGGGCGTTTGTGACTTGTCCAGCGGCTTGGCATGACTCGATTTCCAAGAGGTAGAACTAGAGTTATGGCCTGCACGTGTCCCACTCCCTCTCTTGAGTTGTTGTTCCACTTTGATAGCCATATGCACCATATCTTCCAATTCCACATAATGCTGCATCTCTACCTTATCATGGATCTCCCGGTTTAAGCCAAGTAAAAATCTAGCCATTGTGGCCTCCCGATCCTCCTCTACATTAGCGCGGATCATAGCAATCTCCATCTCCTTGTAGTAATCCTCTACGCTTCGACTCCCTTGTCTAAGACCTTGTAGCTTTTTGTACAACTCTCGGTAGTAGTAACTTGGAACGAACCGCTTTCTCATCACTACTTTCATCTCCTCCCATGTGTCTATTGGTCGTTCTCTATTCCGCCTCCTGTTTATCACAAGCTGATCCCACCAAGTAATAGCATATTCAGAAAATTCAATCACGGCTAATTTTACCTTCTTTGTCTCCGAGTAGTTGTGGCAATCAAACACGAACTCCATCTTCTTCTCCCACTCAAGATATGCCTCAGGATCAGATCTACCTTGAAAGGACGGAATCTTCATCTTAATACCACCCAAGTTGTTATCTTCGCGATTCCTAGCTTCTCCAAATCTTCCTCCGGGTCTCCTATTGTTAACAATGGACTCCCGATCTTCTTCTTCATCAAAACCAGACCCATAACGCTCTTCATCCTCCTCCCTCAGTGGAACTCTTCCCCTTCTACGCAAATTACGACCGTTTTGTGGTTGCTCCTCACGTCTATTCTCCATCTGATCTATCCTTTCGTGAAGCTGCTCCATCTCCATCTTCATCACACGCCTCATCTCACTCATCATGGCCTCCACAAACACTTTCGGATCAGTCAATTTTGTATCGTTTTTGGCAATGCTCTTACCACTATCTTGAGTCATGATTGCAGCAAAACAAAGGTTAGAAAAAAAAAATTAAAAAAAAAAGGACCTCACGAATCACTCCCTTACGTGTTTACACTCAAGAATTTGGATCACTCTCCACTCGTGTTTCACTCAAAATAATATGGCTCTTACCCTCCGATATTCTCACCACTCTTGCCTCTTTTCACTCGATAATTCTCTTTTAGTTCTTTTGAAACTACACAAACAACTCAAAATTTACAGCAACAATTCACTAAGAACTAATCAAGGAATTTCATATTAGAATTAGAAGGAATATGGTAGTTTTAAATTTTGGAAGCACAGAATAGTTTCGAGCAACAATTCACCAAGCACTAATCAAGGAATTTCAAAGAATATGGAATTTGTCAGATTTGAATTAGAAGGAATATGGCAGTTTGAAATTTTGGAAGAACAGAATAGTATTTTTTTTTTTTTTGGATCAGCGACTAGCTTTTGAGAATAATGAAATAAGATTTCGAAATAACTAGAAGAAGTGAGACCAGACCAATAGTTTAGACATCAACAAAAACAAACAAATATTGAACATTAAAGTAAAGGAAATTCGGCTTAGAAGAGATAAATAATGTGGACGGCGAAAGAAGAAACAAAAGAATGAAAGATGTTAAAGGATAGGAAAACCTGAACTAGAAACCTGGCTCTGATACCAAATGATGTGAACCCCGCCAAGAATAACGAGACCCAACAACGAAAGGGAACCCAAGATCGTTCTATGGACAGATTCGAATGGAAGACCTCGTAACCGGCCCAATTGGTACTTGAACAAGATCCTTCGAAGTGGTGCCTTGATCTCCAAGAATCCAACCATCCTTCCTATCGATACAGAGATTGAGCAGACCATTTGACAGAAGCCTAGAGACAACGTTGAGGAGGAAGAAGAAGAATTCGAGGTAGAGGAAACAATGGCAGAACAATTTGTCAACCAACTGATCAGTGCCAAATTGTGTATATTTGACCCCTTTAACTTATATTTGTTAAGCCTTTAGCACTGTTAATATCTAATTATTTTTAGTGTTTTTTGTCTTTTGAGTTGTGCAGGTCCTTACAACAAAATATGGCCACAAATGAGCAAAAATGCACTAAGGGAAGAAATGGATCCTTGCCAAGTGCGTTCGATCGCACTTGGTGCGTTCGAACTCACTGACGATCGAACGCAGGGGGCACGGTCGAACGTAGTCCCAGTCATCTAGCAACTCACGCGGTTGCCCTAGGAGTCCATCGCTTCCAGCTGCGCCGTTACTGTTTTCTGCAGTCGAACGCACCATGTGCGATCGAACGCACAATTCATCATTACGTTCGAACGCACTGCCTGCATTCGAACACACTCGAGTGACCTGTTAGTCTATAAATAGGACCCTAGGTCCATTTGGTCGAACACTTAGTTTTTTGGGCGATTTTTAGAGAGCATTTTGCTACTGTTGGCCATGCTCCGCCTCTTTTATTTGTAAGCTTTTACTTTGAAGTTAATTTTTATGCATTATTTTATCTTTATTTCTCTTTATTGTTTAATGGGTGGCTAAACTTTTCAACTAAGGTTGAAGATGATGCCTCACCCTTAGTTTATAACTCTTGCTTTTACATTAAATGCTTTTATTTTCCGTCATTTACATTTCCGTACTCGTCATTTAATTTCCGTGACAAAAAGTTAAATGGTTGTCTTTGTTGATACAATCATAGTCATCCTATGATGTGTTTCAAGCCGGGTGCACAACAAGTGAATATTTATTGATTCAATATCCACTGTGATCCAAGGATACAGTGGATGATTTTATCAATAGTCAATTACTCGTTGTAGCTCCTTAACGGTAAACACATTGTTTAGGTTTGACTTGTGTCAATAATGACAATAGAGTGTGTTGAAGGGTTTTTATTATTAAGACGGTAAATCTAGTGTTTAATGTGTTAAGCTACCTATTTGATACGGGGCGAGGCTAATCTTTAACTTTAGTCGTTTTTCCATACATTAACATTTCCTTAGTATAGCTTTTAATTAAACCCTAATTTTGTGTTCTTGATAACTATTCGGAACTAGGTTAAAGTAGAGTCGGTTTAATCGCAATATTAATTTCATAAGCAAACACTTTGTTCCTTGTGGATTCGATCCTGCAATTTGTACACTATACGACCTAACAGTTCGTACTATTGCGAATGCAAGTTAATTTGCACAACACCAACCACCACTAGCATGAAGACCCATGAAACAATCTTTCATCCCACAAAATCCCACCCAGCCATAATGCATCGCCTATCAACTGGAGGCAGATGGAAATTACTACATATCCCTGCAAATACTCAATGCTTTGACTCACTTCAGGGGCATAGCTACTAAGGATTCACACTTGCACCTTCGAGAATTCTCTGATCTCTGCAAGTTCCAGCACATCCAGGGCCTAGATCAAGAGGGAATCAAGTTAATTCTTTTTCCTTTTTCCTTGAAAGATAATACTAAGTTGTGATACAATTCAATCCCTGCAGTTTCAATCCATACATGGGAAGATTTGTCCAATAGATTCCTAAAGAAGTTTTTCCCAGCCCAAAGGACAATGCAGATGAGAAATGAGATTCAATCTTTTCAATAGAGAGATGGAGACCTCTTTTTCAAAGCTTAGGGACACTTCAATGAGCTACTCCTCAAGTGTCTACATCACAACCTACCTCAAGATGAGCTGGTACTAGCTTTTAATGAAGGTCTAAATGACATGAATAAAGGTGTTGTTGATTTAGGTTGTGGAGGTGTGCTGATGGTAAAGAACAATGAAGAAGCCATGGAGCTTTTTGAGACATTAAGTGATCACACTCAACAATGCTCATCCAGAGGGAGACAAGGAGTAAAGAGCAAGGGCATGTATGAAGTAAACCTAAATGGTGGATCCCCAAATCAAATGGCTGCTATGGAAAGAAAGCTAGATATGATCGTCAAGGCCATGTCTGCTCAGAACATCTCACCTAGTCAACAAGCCGCACAACTCCAGGTATGTGCTGTATGTTCTCATTTTGATCACACTATTGAGACTTGTCCTTTGTATTCATCTGCAGATCAAGAGCAAGTAATAAGCCGGGTCGAAACCCTGTGCCTACCAGAGCGAGGTTGGTAACTAGGTGCATAAGGCCTGAACTCAGCCGACCATTCTCGAATAGTTACTCGGCGTTGACATCCATCGCATATTTGAGTATGAAGCAGGATCAAGTACTTGTAACGTAGAATAGGTGACCCCGTTCAACTCCAAGCAAAGAAATCAAGAGGGTTATTACTGCAACCCACACCTCAATCAAACAACGAGCAGGGGACTCAGGTCTATCCTATGCTCCATTCTTTCAAGATCAAATCCTAAGGTATTACAGCCTATTTTCAAATTATCAGCTCCGGTCAGCAAGACCATTGCTCTGATACCATACTGTAACGGCCCCAAAATTAGCCTTGGTTAATTTGGCAGAGTTACTGGTAATTACCCCAGATAAGCCAACCTGTGACCCAATGTGAAATCACCCTTCTAGCATCATCAGAGTAAATGCATAGAAAGGTGAAATAAATCTGATTTAACTATAAACCATCAAATCAAGACATGAAGCAACTAAATAATAATGATGACAAACCTGTATCATTAAGCAAATCCAAAAACAATCGTACAGCAACAACCATGCCACTCCTAGAGTGTAAAGTCAAATTCCCTAAAAGAGTAGCAATATCATAAGTCTAAAGACTTAATAAGTAAACCTTACAACATAGGTAAGACATGAGCCTTGATTATACGGAAGTAAACGTACAATTTGACTAAGAATCAAAAAGGGGCATAACCTTCGTTAATATACCACTTAGAAGGGTTTCGGGTTTTTAAAGATTGTGGTGTACTATCGGCAATAATTGCCTAAGTATTTTAATGCAAGAAAGTCTAGTGCTTTATAGATCATAACTCTTATGTTTGGTCTACCTAAGATATTACCCCTTCTCAGTAGGGTTGACGCTGTCCCAAGGGACCTGTAGTACAATGACGATGCCCCATCCACTGCACAACATACAGTACGTAACACTAGTGGCATGACCAAGTCCGACCTTGGGTGGCCCACACTGCTAATGACTTCCGTCCTATAGTGATCATCCATTAGGAATGGCTGCATCTTGGTCACGAAAGCATTGGATTCAAAGCCCCCCCACACACACACATTGATCGTAATGCTAACCCATATAGTAAGCCCACGGCCATTATACCGCACATACCAGTATCATACAATGCAATTAATCTTATTAGTCTTTTACATGCACAATTTTACAAGTCTCATTATTATCTTATTAGTCAACACACGTTTTCACAAAAGAGAGTTCCCAGTCATTCCAAAATGTTTTCATGAGAGTTGCAAAATATGCATGTTTGATATATATAAAATAGATATGAAATGCAGGAAAAGTAACAACAAAGCATCCATGTGAGGTTGTACTCACCTGGGCCGTAAAGCTCCTCCATGTAATTTCCTTGAGGCTCCATAACCTCGAGTATTGAGAAAATACTTGTCATCAGTTCTATTTCTACTAAAGCACAACTGTATAACAAGGAAATAGGAGCTATGAGACGGTTGGTGAAAATAGGGTTTTCCAGTAATACTCTGTCTGTATGTCCAGGCTCAAGGCCGTACGTCCACTGTGTCACGACAGGCCATACATCCGGTCATTAGACACTATGTCCGCTCCAACTTCTTTCAAGGAGAACCTCATTTTCTCCCCATTGTCCGTCTATTCTCTGACTCCTCAGGCCAACACAGACTCCCTAAGGCTTCCTAACTCAGATCGAAACATCCATGCAAAGTAACAATGCTAAGCTATCAAAATGCTAGCCTAAGCAAGATTAAAGCATAACTAAGCTAACAACTACAACTAGCAACATAGAACTATAATCGAGCAGCATAACAACGTAACTAAAGAGATAGGCATCCGAGCATTACCTCATTGAAGTGAAACTGCAAGAACCTGCATTCCACTAGCTCCGAACTCACAAAACCTCACAAATGGCCAACAAGCAGCCTAGGGGCGAAGAAAGGGGTTGTGGGGCGGATTTGGTGCGAAATGGGTGAAGGGGGTATTTATAGGGCCAGAAAGCAACAGACGTCCGGTCCTAAGGGTGTACATCTGGTACTATTACCCAATGGTCCAAAAGTTGTCTCGTAAGTCTAGTATTACCCGGAGGGTATTCCAAGAAGTAGCGAACATCTGATACTTTGGGGGGTATGTCCGTTGTACTATTCATAGAGTACGGTGTACTATCTATCAGTGAACGTTTGGTGGGGGACCACCGTACGTCCGCACTACAGACAGCAGCGTACGTCCGGTTTAGAAGTCCAATTCTTCAAAATGCCCTTCTGGCAGATCCTAGTGACCCAAAGTCGAAATTAACCTTCTAACTCAGCTACTTATGCCTAGTTAAATATTTGGGTCACTACAGACAATCATACCGGTATATTTAATGTTTGCCAACCTAAGGGCATGGGTGTGTACTCCTTAAGCTATAGATTTCCCTAAGCAACAGGTTAGGCATGGGTGCATACTCTAACTCTTTTCTTTCTTAATGGATTTAGCATGGGTGTATACTAAGTTGTTCTTTAAGAAAACATAAATCAATGGAAATCAACAAACACATGGAACCTAGGGCATGGGTGTATACTCCCGCTTTCCTGTTGATTAACCCAAGAACCCGATGTCGATTTCTTTTGTTACTTTTATTAAACCTAGGACTTGGTCATCCAAATTGATTTAATTAACTAATCCATATTACATGCATATGTTGATCAGGCAAACACACATGAGGAATTCAAGAAAACAGGAATTAATCAAGTTAAATACACCAAAGTATAATTGTAGCAAAGGCGCCAATATTACAATCTTAAATAGAGATGACTAGGGATTCAATCTAGCCCCAATTAAAATATAAACTACATAACAAAAATAAAGGTGGGAGAGAAAAAAACCCAGACTACTCTTGATCTAGCCTTCTGTTCCTTTCTAGAGCATGTGCCTCTTTTCCCCCCCTTTTCCTAGAAGCTAAGAGGTCTATTTATAGGCCTTACAAAAGTCCTAGAAGCCCTAGTAAACCTAGGAAATTCAGAATTCTATCTCCTAGTCAAATTAGGAGACAATCTTAGTCCAAATTGGAATAGGATTCATCTAGATTTGCGTTCTTTTATTACGGGGTGATTTTGACATAGCACACTTCCAAATTAGGAAAATGCTATTTCACAATGATTTGTATAATTTTGAGTTAGCCAATGTTGCTAGAATCACCTCAATCCGATATTTGAGCTGAAAGTTATGACAAAAATATCGAGATATGTGTAGAATCCAAATTTGAATCAAATCCGATTTTGACTCCAATTCGAGAAATTCCAATTAAATCTTTCCTTTATTTGGTTCAACTTAACCATATCTTCTAGGTCTTCCCAATTTGCTCTTTAAGCTTGGAACTTTTCCAGAACCGTTTTGTTTTCTTTCATGACCTACAAAAATACAAAAAACACAAAAAGGAAATAAAATAGCACAAACTAACAAAATTAAGAGATTAAAAATTATAAATCAAGGGGCTTAAATATGAATATTTAAGCACTTATCACCAGTGCCCAACCCGAAAGGATAATTTGTTGTTGGAAGTTTCTCTACTCCTACTCATGGACAGGAACATGTGCAAGCCATTACTACTTTGAGATTAGGAAAACTAGTGGATGATCAAGTGGCTATGCTTGAAGAGATCCCTAAGGTGTCAGAAGAGAAAGAAAGTTAAAACAAACCTGCTAGAGATTCTGAACCAAGCGCAGTCATTCCTATCACTAAGGATATCCACAGGAATTTTGTTCCCAAGACTCCTTTTCCAGAGAGATTGATGGCTCCCAAGAAAGGCTCAAAGTTTGATGACATTTTGGAGGTATTTAAGCAAGTTCATATCAACATTCCATTCTTAGATGCCATCTAGCAAGTGCCTTCATATGCTAAGTTTCTGAAGGATTTGGTTACTATTAAGAGAAGGACAAATGTTCCAAATAAAGCTTGTTTGACTAAGCAGGATAGCTTCATTCTTCAGTGCAAAATCCCTATCAACAATAAGGACCCTGGATGCCCTACTATTGCTTGCATGATACGTGACAACCAAGTGGAAAGAGTTTTGTTGGATTTGGGAGCTAGTGTGAATCATCTGCCATATTCAGTCTACATTTAGTTGGGATTGGAAGAGTTGAAACCCACCTCTAACACTTCAGTTGGCCGACAGATCTGTGAAAGTCCCGAGGGGGGTCGTTGAAGATATTCTCATTAAAGTTGATAAGTTCTACTACCCTGTGGACTTCATCGTCTTTGACACAGAACCTGTTGTAAATGTGGGGATCCAATTCCTGTGATATTGGGGTGACCATTCTTAGCCACAGCCAACGCCCTAATCAACTGTAGGACTAAGGTTATGAAGATTTCATTTCAGAACGTGATGCCGGAACTAAACATTTTCGATATTAGCAGGCAGTCGTTTGAATATGAGTAGGTAAGAAGTATGTGCTTGATTAAGGAAATGGTTGAGGATATTTTCAATGAGCCAAGTATTGAAGACCTTGTGGGGGGAGTGGTTTACTGACTTCGGAGATGATTTGGACCTTGATAAATTACTTTAGCAAGCTGATGCTTTCAATGAGTCAACTCTGGAGGATCCTTTGGAAGAGTGCTATGGATATAATATCAACCTTAACTTGTTACTTGAGCAAACATGTTCTTTATTGGATTCCACTCTTGAGATAAGAACTGAGAATGGAGAAACCACTGAAACATCATCCCCAGCCCATCTTCAGCTGACCCACTCAAGCTAGAGATAAAGCCTCTACCCGACACCCTAAAGTACAAATTTCTAGATCCTATTGAGTCTTTGCCGGTGATTACTGCTTCTGATCTGGATGATGCTCAAGAACAAAAGTTATTGGATGTCTTGAGAAAGCATAAAGAAGCCATAGGGTGGTCAATTGGAGACATCAATGGAATCAGTCCTTCAGTGGTGATGCACAAGATTCACTTAGAAGAAAATGCTAAACCCTCCTAGGAACCATAGAGACGGTTGAATCCTACCATACAAGAGGTAGTTTGAGCTGAGGTAATCAAACTTCTGGATGTGGGAATTATATACCCGCTTTTTGACAGCAAATGGTGAGTCCCATTCATGTTGTACCCAAGAAGGCAAGTGCTACAGTGGTCAAGAACTAGGACAAGGAGCTAGTCCCAACCAGAGTTCAATGAGGATGGAGAGTGTGCATTGACTACTAGAACTTTAATTATGTGACAAGGAAAGACCACTTTCCTCTACCTTTCTTCATTGATCAAATGGTGGAACGGTTGGCTGGCCATGCTTATTACTGTTTCCTTGATGGTTTTTCCAACTATAATCAAGTTCCGTTGCACCACAAAGACCAAGAAAAGACCACCTTCACTTGTCCTTTCGGTACATTTGCCTACCGCCACATCCTTTTGGGTTGTACAATGCACCTACTACTTTTCAGAGGTGCAGGATTAGCATTTTCTCTGATATGGTTGAACGTCACCTTGAGGAGAAGAATCAGATTCTTAATTGGGAGAAGTGTCACTTCATGGTAAATTGAGGGCTTGTGTTGGGCCATGTCATTTCCTACAGAGGTATTAAGGTTTACAAAGGTAAAGTGGATCTAATCTCCAACCTTCCACCCTCGTGGACAGTGAAAGAGATTTGATCATTTCTAGGACATGTGGATTCTACAGATGGTTCATCAAGGACTTCAGTAAGATTGTGAGGCCTTTGTGCAACTTGCTAGCAAAAGATGCCCTCTTTGTCTTCAATGATGAGTGCCATTCCGCTATTGAGATCCTAAGGAAGACCTTAACCTCCACACTAATCATTCAACCACCCAACAGAGGTGTACCTTTTGAGATAATGCGTGACTCTGATTATACTGTGGGAGACAGTTTTTGGAGCAACGGGTGGAGTAACTTCTTCATGTCATCTACTATGCCAGCAAGACCTTGAATGGCACATAACTCAACTACTCTACCACTGAAAAGGAGTTGTTGGCAGTTGTGTTTGCTTTAGATAAGTTTAGATCTTACTTGCTAGGGTCGAAGGTCTTGGTCTACTCAGATCATGCGTCTTTGAAGTATCTTCTATCCAAGAAAGATGCTAAATCTCATCTCATCCGGTGGATTCTATTGTTGCAAGAATTTGACATCAAAATCTGGGACAAGAAAGATTCCAAAAATGTGGTAGCTGACCACTTATCCACGCTAATTGTCGATTTCAATGAAGATGCTATGCCCATTGCTGAGACGTCCCCTTATGAAAAATTAATGCACATCTCCCAAACTCTAACGACGTGGTTTGCAAACATATTGAACTACCTTGTCACCAATCAGATGCCCTCACATTTGGAAGACTGATCCAAATTATTGTCTCACGTGAAGTACTTCTTTTGGGATGACCCATATTTGTTCAAGTACTGCCCGGATCAGATCATACAAAGATGCATTCCTGAGAGTGACCAACAAAATACCAGCCCCTTCTACCTTGATCATGCATGTGGAGGCCACTTTATTTCTAAAAAGGCTGATGCCAAATTTTTTCACGATTGGCCCTCAATTTTTCTTAACACCCATGCCTACTGTTCAGCTTGTGAGAGACGCTAGAAATTGGGGAGTATTGGAAGAAGGGATATGATTCCTTTGAACTTGATCTTGATTGTGGAGCTTTTTGATGTTTGGGGCATCGACCTCATGGGACCGTTCCCTAACTCTTATGGGTACCTTTACATCTTTGTGGCTATTGACTATGTTTTCAAGCGGGTGGAGGCCATTGCTTGCAAGACAAATGGTCATAGAGTAGTGCTTCAATTTTTGAAAGAAAATATATTTGCACGTTTTGGGACACCACGTGCCATTATCAATGATGGGGGGGAAGTATTTCTGCAATAGATTCTTTGAGCAACTCATGAAGAAGTATGACATCACTCATAAAATTGAAACTCTCTACCATCCTCAAATAAGTGGTCAAGTGGAGATTTCCAACAAGGAGATCAAGAGGATTTTGGAGAAGACGGTGAACCCAACAAGAAAAGAATGGTCTCTACGACTCAATGATGCATTGTGGGCATACCAAACAGCATTCAAGTCTCCTATGGAATTGGAAAGGGGTGTCATCGGCTTGTGTATGGAAAGACATGTCATCTTCTTGTGGAATTCGAGCATAGAACATACTGGACTATCAAGCAGCTGAATTTAAATCTCACCAAGATCGGCTCTCAAAGGAGGATCCAACTCAATGAATTAGAGGAGTTGAGGAATGATGCCTATGACTGCGCCAAGTAGTACAAAGCTTAGATGAAGAAGGTCCATGATTCGAACATTTTGAGAAGATCTTTTTGAAGTTGGTCAGAAAGTCCTCTTGTAGAATTCACGTTTGCATTTGTTCCCAACTAAGCTCAAGTCTCGGTGGAGTGGACCATTCATAGTTCGTGCAGTTTCGACTCATGAAACTGTCGAGATAAAGGATCCCAAGAATGGAAACACTTTCAAGGTAAATTTTCAATGACTGAAACTATTCTTGGAGTAGAAGATCCTAGAGAGTGAAGAACTGCCCTTGGAGGACCCTACTTATCCAAGCTAAGCATCTACTATGAAGAGTCTGGCTGAAGACGGTAAACTTTCCTACTTTATTGAATTCCTCATATGAATGAGCTTGGCCAAGATATGCATATGGTATGGATTTGTTGTTTAAGTCAATTTGGATGTTTGAGTCTTGGGCTTAATAAAGTGACAAAAGAAGTTCTTGGATTAATCAACATGGAAAACCGGGGGTAGACACCCATGTCCTAGGCTTCATGTGTTTGTCAATTTCCATAGATTTATACTTTCTTAAAGAACAACTTAGTAAACGCCCATGCTATATCCTTTGAGAAAGAAAAGAATTAAAGTAGACATGATTGTACCAAAAATAATACTCGCAAGTGTACGAATCGTGTGCAGTAAAGTGCGCGTAAAAATGCGAGGTCGATCCACAGGGAATTGTGTTTTGTGTTAAAATCAACTTTTCTATTCAAACAAATCCTATCTTAACCTAGTTCCTAGAGTTCGAAATTCATTTTGCAATTTTTAATAAAACTAAATTAGACAATAATTTAAACAACAAACAAAGTAAAAAAAAAAAAAACACCAAGGTTTCCGAATCCACCTCGTCTAATCAAACAATTTATTCTCGCATTTTACATACACAATTGATAATTTAAAATACTTTTGATCAACGTTCAACAGTCGTGAACATGCATATGAAATCATTCGGTGAATCTGTCCGTTAAAGAATCACAATGAGTATTTAATTGAGATCAAATCATCCACCGTATCCGTAGATCACGATGGATATTAGTCTCAATCCAATCACTCAATGTATCCCCAGACAAAACACACCGAATATAAAATAATGCATGAAATCAAAAAGGGCGCTCAATAAATCAAGCAATGGAGGGACTTTGAACAACTATATAGAACATCAAATTGTGTATATAAAATGACAAGAATACAATTGTTCATCAAAGACGAGGCTTCATCTTCAACCTCAGTTGAAGGTTTAGCCCCTCATGATCACAACAGACATGTCAAAATCAATTGAAAACATGAAGAAACGAAACTTACAATCAAAAAGCGTTCACAAAGGCTTAGACACGACAAAATTCGTGTTTTTGCTCTCTAC
>CM017324.1:16100589-16176349 GCA_006937295.1 Carpinus fangiana
TTCGAACGCACTGCTGGGGGATTCTTCCTTCATTATGCACATTTTTCACCCCTTTAACCGCATTCTTCTGTCAGTAACCTGCAATGCACTTGAGACACAAAAAACTAACAAAAGCATCAGAAAATAACACAGCTAAGAGCCTAACTAATATCAGTTAAGGGGTTCAAATATGCACTATTTGACTCTCATCAAGACACCCATGCCTAATTCATTGCTTAGGGAGATCAATACCTTAAGGAGTGTATACACCCATGTCCTTAGGTTGACAAACATTAAGTAATCTTGATATGACTGGAACATTGGCATATTGTTATATTATTTGAGTATGATTAGTGGTGGATATTAAAGTCCTACCCTACCCTTTTTATCTTTATTGACTCAAAAATCAATCTTTTGATCTTGTTTTATTTATGGAATTAATTTTAAGCATAATTTATAACAATTCTCATGGGAATGATCTCGTACGTGCACCTTATACTATTGTTTTGATCTTGTGCACTTGCGAGTAAAACATACATTTATTCGCCTATTAATTTAGGTGGATATTTGCACAATTGAAGCTTGATTGATTCACTCAATTTGATAATACTATGAACCAACTATATCAGATCCTTTCCACTTAATTCCGAGATACAAGCATTATGAACAAGGCGCACAACAACTATGTTGGTAGTTCAAATACACCATGGTCACCAGAATAGTTATAGCTCACACTTGAGTACCTCCGATGGTTATGCGCCATTCTTGGAATCATATTAATGATGACAATGGTTTCATATCAACTGTAACAATCAGGGAACAAGAATGTTAACTCCTTCATCCATTGCTCCCAAATCCCAAATCATTCGCTCAATCATCATGGCTACACCAGCGTGACGTACTATAAAAGACCTAGTCACAAAGGAGACAGGTACATGATTCATTCTCATATTATACACTATATTGAGATCATACGAACACTAACTCAAGCACTGGAGCAGGAACGACCGGCCACCAACCGGCGCATCCTCTTAATGTGTGTTGTTGTTTTACAGGAATTGAAGAGAGCAATTAGGTCAATATTTACCATACCAAAAACTATAACAACAATCTCTATATCAAAAATTTAGCAAAACAATACTAAAATTATTATATTTAATAATGAAAAAAATAATACATTTTATAATTCTTTTGTAGTAAACCACCTTTTAGTTGCCCCATATTATTTCATGTTTAATTACTATTGACTAACTGACAAAATTTTGATTCAATGTAATAGAGATACACTTTCGAAATATCGTGCAGTACAAGTTGAATTAATGTGGACACAACATGAATGTAAACAAATTCTACTGAGTACTGAATGTAAAGTGTACGCTAATGTAATTATGTAAACAAATTTAATATAGAAATGTAACTGAATTTTGTTGGAGCATTTTGTAGGTCCAAGTCTTTACTACCCGGTGACTTTCTTGATTGCTAAGATGTGAACAACCTCATGTATGGCAATGAGGTCCTACAAAATAAAAATAATGTTAGAGGGTCTTCGGTTGAGGCCAAAACTCTTTAATGCTTAAGCTAGCATCTTTATTTGTGGATAAGAAATTATAATGAAAATTAGTCTCCAGTTATCCATGAACCAGTATATGTTTAGTGAAATATGCGAGAAATGAGAGGGAGTGGGAGCAGACAGAGAGGCGTGAGGGTTATGAGACTAGCAGATTCAAGGAGAAAGACGTAGCTCTCTGTAGGTCTTTGGTGGAGAGGCCTTGTGCGGAGGAAAGAGAGAGTTCATTGTTCCCCTTTTTCCCCCTATCTAAGAGAGTTAAAGTGAGATGTATATGTGTCATTAAGTGAGAGGGTGGTGGCGTATTGTAAATAGGTGTGAATTGGAGTAGGGCCCACTAGGGGAGATTTTCTCCCCCAACAAATTTGAAGTTCTTGTACTGCTTTTTTCTAGCTAAATCGAATCATCTCCAATTCATTTGAACTGAAGAATATCCCGTTAGTTATATTTGAAATGTATTTTTTGTGCTTTTATCTTTTTTTAGGGAATAAATATAACGATAAAATATAAATAACTGAATATTCTTTAGTTCAAATGAACTTGGGAGGATTCTAATTCTTTTATAGCCGAGGGCCATATTAAATTATTTTGGCCCAAATGTAAATTTAAAGGCATATTTAATGAAAATTATCAAAACAGGAGAGTGCCCATTACATACATGGGTCTCTCTCTACTAACACCCAAACCCTCTAGCCTTTTTCCTCTCTCTCACTTTAGTTATTGTTAATCAGTGTGGTATTAATATCAATATATTTTTTTTAAAGGGAATCATTCTTGTCTCATTGAAGAAGGATCACGAGTGTAAACACTCTTACATCACAGAGCAAAAAGTTCTGAGAAAATCATAGCCGAAGCTAAGAGGTTACAAGTTGTAGATGCTTACACAAAAATCAAAATTCAAAACCTATCTATGACATCAATATCCGCTAACCCATGACTAATTTTTTGTTGTAACATTAGATCTGTTCTAGACATATTCATCAACTCAAAGCATAGGTAGCTCATCTTTCTTGGCCCTAGGAGATGAAAACCCATGCCAAAACTCTTCCTCCTAAGCCAAGAAATGGATCACATCTATAACTCAAAGGTTTGGACAATCCTTATTCAAGCAAAATTACATTAAACAAAAATAGAGAAAACCTAGCCCTTATAGAAAAACAGCCAAAAAAGCACAGATATGCTCATGAGAAGACTAGATCTACTCCTTCTCGACCCAAACGTTCTTTATTCAAAACAAACAAAACAAAAAACACAACCTTTAAATACAATAGCGACCAGAGTGGAAGAGATGATGGGCACTGGCCAGCAGTTGATACGTGGTGGAGCCGACGGAGGAGATGGGCGACACAACACCTTGGAGGGTGGACGAAAGTAGCTAGAGTTGTTGCATATGGCCCAAAAACACCTAAAAAACACAAAGAAAACAAGAGAAAAACATGTATAAGAGGAGGGGGAGATATGGAAGGGGGAGACTCCCTCCTCCTCTCCAGGGGCTAGGGTTTTCTTTTAACTTTAAAACATGTATTAATATCAATATTTGAAATCAACATTTATTAAAAAAAATTAAGAGTTAATTTTTACTATATATAATTCTAGTTGCATGATAGTAGTATATCATCCTACTAAACTTGCATATTTATTGAGGCAAGTTTTATAGGTGGACTTTGGATTTCGCTATGTTCCATAATATAAATAAATAAATAAAAAGTATTTGTCTTCCTAACATAACATACTTGAAGCATTCTTAAAAGAAAATAACTTTGATAGGGATTTCGCACAAACCAAACATTTTATGCCCTCTAGTGAGAGGATGGCACATCAGTATGTAACAGTAAACAAAATAAACTAAAAATACCAAATTTTTATTTAACTTATCGTTAAAAATACAGACTTCAAAATTCTTAACTCCTCTTCGAGAATCGATATGTCAACCCGTTCCCTTCCACCAAAAGCCGCCGTCTCCCATTCCTTTTGTTGGGGATTATGTCATAAATCTCAAAAATAAGTTTGTAATGAATATAAGTTGTCATGCATCGGTTAAATTATTATTTTTTCTATTCCACTGATTAAATTATTGAACATATGACATATAGTAGTTTACATGCTCATTACACGTATGCGTTGTGCATGTGAAATGTCACTTGATTCATTGAATATGATCTATGGTGTGATTAACGGGGTTATCACATAATATTTTAGTCCATAAATCTGGTTATAAATTGTACTTTTAATCTGTATACTTCAAAATACTTTTCCAATTGCAATTAGATGTTCACAGATTTTGGGTGAGAAGGATGTTTCAAAAAGGCACATGCAAAGAGGGATAAGCCCAATTAGAGGTTGTGGTGATTTTGTGCAATTTAATGGTTGAATGTGTATACCTTTTTACTTTGGATATCAGTTTGCATAGAATATATTACATGCAAAAATTGTTCATATTTAAGTCACATAGATCTAACATTTGACTCACATGAAGACATCTTCCCACATCTCACAAACTAAACACAAAAAATGTGTCAAAAAAAAAAAAAAAACTAAATACAAATAAAAGATTTACTTTGAACCATTACTAAAGATTCAATGAGGACCCTGTTGAAAAAAAAAATGTTGTCAATTATTATTTGTAATGAAGCAACCTTTGACGTTGGAGACAAAATAAGAGCCAAGAGAGGAAAAAGCCACAGAAACAAGTATGCACATCAATTTACTAAATGGAAGTTCCTAAAAAAAACACTATGAAATGACCACACCCATGTATAATCCCACAATGAAACGAGGCAAAAGATACACAACACAAAAAAAAAACAACAACAACAAACAAATCAATTTGATTGAATTTCAATTGAAATATATATATATACACCAAAAAACCTTGCTTTTTCATATCTCATTTCGGATATATGGTACCAATTTAATTAAATTAAGCAAAGATTAATATTATTCAGCCTTGAGTTGATTTGGAAGGTATTATGGTTAATTATTCAGCATGCACTAGCGCGGCCACCCCCAGTGCATACTATGGGTGGCTGGCTACCCATTGGAGTGGTCAGCCACCACATGTTCAACCACCCCTTTTTTTTTAAATTTAGTTTTGGAAAAATTAGAAATCAAATGAGCTTTTTAGTAATTTTAGTTCAATTCCAATTATGAAATATGTGTTGCTACCAAACTAAAGAATTGGAATCATTATTCTATTCCAACCTCTTCTATTCCCAGTAATACCTATTTCTTTTCTTGATGGGGGCCTTAGTTATCTTGTTATGTGCTTAAACAATTAAGCCCATAACAACTACGTATTTTAATCATAAAATACCTTTATTACTAGACTCATAACACAGTTCCTCTAAAGCAATTTCTAATAGGAATCTAAAATTTGTCGAAAAAAAAAATTAAAATGACAAATTTACCCCTCAAATAATAAGAAATTAACTCCTCTTCAGTTCAAATTATGTTGGGTTAAAATTAACATTTCACACAATGCCAAATAACCATTGAAGGCATCTTTGCCGCAACTGGTGTCAAACCACTCTCTCCAAGCTTGGATTTCTTTCTGTCACAAATTAACATTTGATATGATTTATACCTTAATCAAATAAACAAACATATTTGACTGTTGAGGTCCAATAGTATTGCTCTGCTCATTTGGTTGGCTCTATTGGTTTCAGATGAGATGGTCAAAAGGCCCGATCCAACATTGACAATTATCATGGTAATCAAATCCCTCAAGTTGGATTTAAGATCAACAAACACAATGGCAAATCATTTTGATTTTTGAATTAGAAAAAATTCATAAACAAAGGACAAACTGATTACTAATTTCTTGGCCGAAAGCAAAAATCATAGCTTACGTTATATCACATCGCATAAGAGAAAAGAAAAACAACAAGAACAAAATAAAGAAAGGAAAAAGTGACTTACGAAGCCCCAACGTGCCCCAAATGATGAAATTTACAATAGAGCTGAAATAGTGAGCGGTTAGTATTCACTCTAATCGTTAGCCGTTTAATTGCCTAATCACTCTTGAAGGCAGTTGAAAAAAATTGCTAACCGCCTAAGGCGGCGTGGTTAGGGGTTTTAGGATTTAGAAATAAATAAATAAAAACCTCTATATATATTTACACATGAAATAGTGCATTTTGGTGTTTAAATATATAAAAAAAAAATGTATAAAACTCTAAAAACAATGTCATATGTAGTTGGGTATTACCATATTACCATAAAAACGATGTTGTTTTGGTTTTTTCTGATTTTTTTTTTTTCAAGAAAGAAAAAAAAAATGATCCTCTAACCGCCTGTTATTAAATAACCGCTAGATGTTTAGCCAATTTGCCTAACAAGATATCTTAAACTATAAAAAATTGAAAATATTTTTCCCAATAACAAAAATAACCTTTATTAAATAAAAAAAATCTTTAAAAAATATATTAAAATAAGAAATCAAGGGTGGCCAAATTTACAAATATAAAAAATAAAAAATACATTAATTTTTTTCGAATTTATAGGGATATTTTTATCTTATTGAAAAATTTGTATGGTCATTTTTGTCTTTTTATTGGCTTTGGTGGCAAAAGACATGGACAATTTTTTGTTAGTTTGGGGTGGGGGAGGCATTGTCTCAGACTCTCAATTAAAAGTTTAGGAAATATTGTCAATTGAGGGGTAGTTTGAGTAGGAGTATGTGGACTTTTTCCCATTATTTAAATCCCCAAAGGTTATTTTAGACATTTAGAATGTAACAAAATGACAATTATACCTTGACATTAGGAATTGACAGTTTTACTTAACCAAGGGGAATATTCACAATTTTTAGTAGTTTTGGGTAGAACATTAACACAATTAGTAGTTTGGAGTGACATTGATAATAAGGTGATAGTTTGAGGGGTACATGTAATTTTTCCAAATTCTTTATGTTAAAAAAACCTCTTTTCACATTTATTTAATGAGGTTGAATTACGTTACACTTTCCATTTGGTCTCTTAGGCTTCGTTTCTTTCAACGTAAAATGATTTTTCAGAAAATTATTTCCGCATTTTACAGTGTTTAGTATGATGTAAAATAGTGCTCAGCAAAAACAACTTTCATTTTGACTGAAAATTCTTTTTTTAGATTTCGGAAAATGGTTTACGGTTTTTAGCGTCTCATTCTCAAATCAACGAACCCTGCCAAGACTCGCTCAAGACCTCGCTGGGACTTGACTAGGATCCGCCCAAGACTTGCCCGGGACCCCACTAGGACTCACCCGAGACTTGACCGGGACTTGCCTATGACGCCATCTGGACTTGACTGGGACCCGCCTGGGACCCCAGTGGGACTTGACTAGGACCCACCTGGATCCCCGTTGTTGTGCCAAATACCACCTAAATTAATTGGCAATATTCAATATGTCTTACTCGCAAGTGCACAAGATCAAATGATAACAATATTGTTTGCTTTTGGCTCCCCCAAACCAGAGTTCCCCCAAGAGGTCACCAATCCTGGTACTACTCTCGCAGAAGCACGCTTAACTGCAGAGTTCTAATAGGATCATAACCATCACACTTTAAAACTCATTGCTATCGTTAAGGGTATAAGTATACATATAAGCATATTCCCATCTCCATACCCAAGCAATGTGGGACGTCACAATCACCCCCTCTTAGAACCCAGTGTCCCTGCTGGCGACCCTCATAGGATTAGCCCATTTATGGCATCCCAGTGAGTGCCCATTAGTGACCCCCTAATGGCCTTGTGCACGCTCCCCCCATCTCAGGCTGGGCAATGGCTCTGATACCATTTGTAACACTCCACCCCAATGACCCACAATATTGTCCGCTTTTAGCTCCCCCAAACTAGACTTTTCAGGAGGTCACCCATCCCGGTACTACTCTCGTAGAAGGATGATTAACTGCGGAGTTCTGATAGGATCATAACCATCACGGCTTTAAAACACATTGTTGCCATTAAGGGTATAAGTATACATATAAGCATGCCCCCATCTCTATGCCTAGGCGATGTGGGACGTCACAATATAGTTAGGCAAATACAAGATCATTCCCACAAGGATTGTTGATTTTGCTTAAAATTGATTTTCCAAAATAAAATGACAGAATTTGTCACAAAATTGATATATTGAAAAGAGATATAGCACACCACTAATCACACTAATTAAGATAATACTACGCCAAAGTTCCAATCATAACAATATATTTAATGCTTGTTAACCTAAAGACATGGTAGCTACTCTTTAAGTTATTGATTTCCCTAAGCAATTAATTAGGCATGGTAATTACCCTCATTCTTTTCTTAAAAGATTTAGCATGGTATCTACTAAGTTGTTCTGTAAGAAAACAAAAATATATAAAAATTGACAAACACATGAAACCTTGGGAATGGTATCTAAACCCTAACACTAGAAACAAAAAGGAAAGAAGAAACTGAAAACAATTCTTTAAGTAGCCTCCAATTCCTCTCTCTAGGATTGTCTATCTTTCTATGAAGCTTAGAGGTCTATTTATAGGCTTAGGAAAACCCTAGAGGATCTAGAAAACCCAGGAAAACTGTAGGTTTTCCCCCCATTTAATTAGGGTTTGAAAAAACTAATTTAGAGTGAAATATGCATGTTTCTACATCTGGGCCGCACAAGTGCGATTGATCGCAAGTCTAGCGCTTGAGCACAGGAATGCACTCGATCCATCCTTGTTTGTGCACGAGTGCTGATGCGCTCTAGCCTGCTTTTTGTGCACTCGATCTCAAGCTCCAGATTTTCCCAAAAGTGTTATTTAAGTCCGAACTTTCAAAAATTGCTTCATTTTCTTCAAAAACCTATAAAAAGACAGAAAACACATAAAGGAATCAAAACATCACAAGATAACCAGACTAAGGAATTAACATACATAAATTAAGGTACTTATCACCCGTCAGGACCTACCAACCAGGACTTGATCGGGACCTGCCAAGATCCCCTCACCAAGATCTACCCGAGACTTGATCAGGACTCGCTCTGGACTTGACAGAGACCCAACTAGACCCACCTGAGACCCCACCGGGACTCCCACGGGAATCGTTCGGGACTTGATTATGACCCAACTGAATGCGCAGGACCTCGTCGGGACTTGACCTAGACCCCACAAGGTCTTGACTGCGAGAACCACCTAGACCTGCCCAAGACCCTACCGAATTTGACCAAGACTTGCCTCAGATTTGCCCGGCCTAGGATCCGCAAGAGACTTGACCTTGTCTTGCCCGAGACTTGACCAGGACCTCACCGGGACCTGATCTAGACCAGCCCAGGAACCGCTAGGGACCCCAACATGACTTGGCTAGGATTCCCTTCGGACCCACCCGGGACTCATCAAAAAAAACTTTTGGCGAAATATATTTTCCTTGAAAATGATTTCTTAGAAAACATTTTCGATATTTGGCATGTACGAAAAATCAAGCAGGTCCCCGACGTTTTGAAACTGTTTTCAGCAAAAACATTTTCTAGTATTTGGTGTGTATGCAAAATCATATTAAACACTAAATTACTAAAATGTCCCTATTGGGTCTTAGTTTAGTGAATCAAATAATTAATTAAGCTAGGGTAGCTTAGTTAGAGGTTAATTTGGATTTTGGGTCACTAAGGACAATTAGAGGGGTAATTTGGACTTTTGAACCGGACGTATGCTAGGGTTACCGAACATATGCTCTTGTCTGTAGTGGAGAACGTACATAGGGGGACCACTATACATACGCCTACAAATAGTACACGGACGTACGCTGAGGGCCACATGGACATACACTACTTTCGAAATACCCCTTGGATAATACCTGGATGTATGCTATAGCTTTTGGTTTGTTATGTAAATAGTACCAGACATACGCCCCTAAGTACCAGAACGTTCGCTACTTTTCAGAGTAGTTGGTAGCACCCTCGACTATAAATACCTCCTACCCCCCTTACCCTCTCAAGCTCTCTACGTCCCAAGATTACCAGGAACCCTTTTTTGAGTGTGTTTTGTGTGAGGTTTGTGACTTTGGTGTAATAGGAGTGGCGATTCTCTAGAGTTGCTTCTAGGGGGTAACTCTTTGTGCTTAACTTTACTTTCTATGTCGTTATGCTGCTTAAATGATAACTTAGTTGTTAGTTTTTATTTTCAAACTAGCTTAGTTGTTAGTTTTTAGTTTCAAGCTAGGTTGTGCTTTAATCTTGGTAGGATTAGCATTGATGTTGATTGAACGTGTTTTGTATTGCATGGAGACCGAGTGGAGAAAATGAGGTTCTACCTGAAAACCTTGGAGCAGACGTACGACAACAAGCCCGAACGTACGGTCAAAGGTTTTCCAACGTTATTTTGGTTAGCAGTCTGATAGCTTCTATTTTCTTGTTATAGAGCTGTTTTAGTGAAATTAGGTATAATAGAAAGTTTTCCACAGGTTTGGGGAACTCAGACCGTTTGTTGGAGTACTCAGAGACTTTGTACGACCTAGGTGAGTTTTAACTCACACAATGCTCGCTATTATTTTCCATGACCACATAACTATTTTGTGTACAAAAAACATGCATATTTACAACTCTCACAATATACACTTTGTTGCACATGAACTCTAGCTTTTTGTTTAAAACGTTGTATTAAATATGTTAATAAAGTGAGACTTGTAAAAGCATGCATGTACAATACAGACAAGATAAATTGCATTAGATGACATGGTACACCGGCATGTGCGGGATAACGGCCATGAGCTTACTATATATATTAAGCTTATGGTCAAATGTGTGTGTTATATGGGCTTTGGATCCAATGGTTATTTCGTGACCAGTGCAGCTTTAACGAGAGGTCACTATAAGACAGACATCATTAGCGGTGTGAGCCACTAGAGGTTGGACTTGGTTGTGCCACTAGTGTTATGTACGGTAGAGTACAATATCTGGGAAACCGGTGTTGTACTACAGGTCCCTCGGTGTAATACCCCAATACAAATAATCGTTTTTATTAAAAGATTTTCTACAAAGAACAGCTAAGAAGGATTTTAATAAACCTCCATTTTTTAACAAAGGACCTAAACCCATAATTATAGCCGAACAATTCCCAAATCCTTTTGAAGCCTAAGCCTAAATAGTATCAGACATACTCCCTAATAGTACCGCTGCTTTTTCAGAGGAGTTGGTAGGACCCTCAGCTTTTCTGGCCTATAAATTCCAACTACTCCCCCACCGCTTGAACTCATTCTTACACCCCGAAGCCCTCTATGACCACCAAAGTGAGTGTTCTTGAGAGGTTTGTGAGAAATCTTCATTTACCAAAGTAACCTCTGCCCATTTCCATTCTTTAATGATGTTCTTACTATATTGCAAGCTTTAAAGGCACTATGTTGAGTTCGTGCTTTCGTTTTCCGACAAAAGCAAGAAACATTTTCAAAACAGTTTAAATCTCCTTTCGATGCAAGAAATGTGTTTTTCTTATGTTGCATGCATCTGTTTTATAGCTTAAAAGGAGTTATAGTAGCCCTTAGATTTCATGAAAGCCTTAAAACCCTATTAGAGAGCTTCTAGCTGAATTACCTACTCTCTGACCAGGCATACGCTCTCGGGCACGAATGTATGGTCTGGAGGACAAACATATGCCTTAGCCCTGTTTTGTGCAACCTAGGTCCTAGAAACCCCTTACATTAAGTTAAACTAGTATTCTACTAAGGATCCTCTAATACTACGTGTAACAGTTTGTGATATTCTATTATAGCAGGATTTATCAATGTCAGAGGATTCAAGTGAGCGTGCGAGGTAAGTAAACACTTATGAACCTTCTTCCTTAAAAATGTGGGATATGTCAGTTGATTGACCACGAGTATGATATGAGGATGCCCAATTTTGTAATTACTTGGTCACTATCTTATAAACTAATTGTTAAGATGCATTGTATGACATACACCGGTATGTGCGGTATAACTGCCATGGGCTTACAATATAGAATTAATAATATAGTCAAATGTGTGTTATATGGGCCTTGGATCCAATGGTTGTTTCGTGACCAATGCAGCCATAATAGGCGGTCACTATAGGAGGAAAATCATTAGCGTTGTGGGCCACTTGAGGTCGGACTCGGTTGTGCCGCTAGTGTTATGTATGGTAGCGTATAATATCCAAGGCAACGGTGTTGTATTACAGGTTCATCGGGACAGTGCCAATCCTACTGAGAAGGGGTAATATCTCAGGTAGACCATACATTAGAGTTATAACTTATAAAGCACTAGATTTTATGCATTAAAATAACTAGGTGATTGCCGCCGGTAGTACACCTCTATTTGAAAACCAAAACACTATTTTATGGTGTATTAACGAAGACATCACCTCTTTTTGAATACTTACCAAAACTGCACGTTTATTTCCGCTTAAATAGGCTCATGTCATACCTAATTGTGAGGTTTACTTACCAAGTCATTAGACTTATGTTGTGTTACCCATATAGGAATTCAGCCTTTAGGATTACGAAGTGGTATGATTGCTACTACGAACCCTGCCAAAGGCCGTTTATGTTAATATCAGGTTTGCCTACTACTATTTATTTGTTGCTCCATGTCTTTATTTCAAGGAATATACTAATCCATTGGAGTATTTTAAAAATTTCTTAGATTTGTTTCACCTTCCTATGCGTTAACTCTAATAATGCTTAGAGGGGCGATTTCCAATTTAGCCACAAGTTGGTCTAATTGGAGTAATTGCCAGTTACCCTACCAGGCTAGCCGAGGCTAATTTTGGGGGTATTACAGTATGGTATCAGAGCATACAGTCTTGCCAACCGTAGCTGACAATCTGAGAATAGGTTGTAACTTCTTAGGAATGATCTTATAAGACTGGAGCATAGGGTAGACCTAGTTTCCTTGTTTGCTGCCTAATTTATGATGCGGGCTATTGTAATACCCATCTTGATTGCTTAGTTTGGAGTTGAACGGGGTCACCTGTTCCTCGTTTCAGTCACTTGGTCCTGCTTCACACTCAGATGCGAGATGGGTGTCGACATTGGGCAATTGTTCGGGAATGGCCAGCTGAGTTCATGACTTATGCACTTAGATACTTGCCTCACCTCGGTAAGCATAGGGTTTCAACCTGGCCCTTTCAAGACCGAAACCCTTGCTGGCTCCTGAACCGATCTAAGAAGAAAAGTCATAAGTGGATTCCAAGAAAGACCTAGCAACTGCAAAGTGGAAGTGTCGTAGTGTCTCAGTAGAACGGGATTTCCCATCTATTTTTGGGAGGTTTAACCCCTACCTTAGTGCAAAAAAGAGGGGGAACTGCACACTCATCTAACCCAGATAAATAATGAATGTGGGCAAATGGAGTAGGAAGAGATCCAATTGTTGAAGGCATGAGCTTTGCCAGAGGGATCCGACCACCGAAGAATCACTTTCCACTCCAGTATTGACAAGGATTACGAGGCATTAATTAAGGACAAAGAAGGCCCGTCAGAAGAATCGACCGGAGAGTGCTAGGCTTTGGGGTAGCATTCTCATAGGCATTGGGTAGCTAGCTTTCATGTCATACTTAGTAGTATGTTTTATACTTAGGTGTCTCAAATTGAATTTTGAAGCAAAAAAAAAAAGGACGAGTTTTTAATTTTCACTCATACCTCGAGTTTTCGGAAACCAGTTTGCACATCGAAGCCTATCTAGCCCTTTTTACTTCCTTGCTATTTTGAAAGTTTTGAAAAAAATGGTTTTGAGTGGATGTACGCATGAAACCCAGTGCTTCTTCTTTAAAAACGGCTGAACTTCCTCTAAACCCTATTCATTCCCATTTTCTCCCTTTTTCTCTCAAGACAAACACTTCCAAGGAGATCCTCGGCCGTGCCTCTCCAAGAATCAAAGCCCACTTCATCTTTTTAACAAAGGTATGAAGTTTTTAACTATTTTACACTCAAATTTCTTGTTTTGAAGTTTTTATGGTTTTAACTTAAATCTTCAAATTTCTTACATTTTCTTGAATTTAGCTGATTGGTTGTGAGCTAGGATCATGATATAGGATAGTTGTGCTTGCATTTGTGTAATACCCCGATAAAAATAACTCTTTTTAAATGATTTTCTACAAAGAATAGTGAAGGAGGTTTTTAATAAAATTGGTTTGACCCAGGCCCTTAATGGTAACCTAGTAAAGCCCTAAAAACCCTTAGAAAATAGAAGCCAAAACACTAACTCTCTGAGTGGACGTATGCTAGGGTGGCAAATGTACGCTCATGTTTGTAGTGCAGATGTACACCTAGGGGACCACAGGATGTACGCTCGTATTTGTAGTGTGGACATACGCAGTGAGGGGACCACTAGACGTACGACCTTGTCTGTAGTAGCGGACATACATGGGGGGACCACTGATCGGTGCCAAATATTGTATATTTGACCCCCTTAACTTATATTTGCTAAGCCTTTAGCACTGTTAATATCTAACTTTTGTAGTTGTTTTTTGTATTTTATGGTGTGCAGGTCATTGCATCAACACATGGCTACCCAAAGGCATATTGGACTTGAAGAGATGCCATGAAGTTACTGCCAGTACGTTCGAACGCACGAACCGCGGTTTGTGCTATTGCGAGTACCAAATTTGGTATAACAACCACCGAACATACGCTGTCAATAGTACACCGTACTCTGTAAATAGTACACGGACATATGCTCAAAAGTACATGGACATATGCTACTTTTTGGATTATCCATTGGGTAATACCTGGACGTACGTGTAATACCCCGATTAAAATAATAACTTTTATTTTCTAAATAATTTCTCTTTACAAAACGGTTAAGGATTTTTTTAAAATTGGTTTTAAACAAGGACCCAAACCCTTCTTGGTAACCTAGAAAACCCTAAAATCCCTTAGAAAATAAAATCCAAAACACTAACCCTCTAGAGTGGACATACGCTAGGGTTAGCAGATGTCCGTCCCTATTTCTAGTGCGGAAATAAGTGGGGGAACCACCGGACGTACGCTCTGCAAGTAGTACATTGACGTACGTGGGACCACACGAATGTATGCTATTTTTTGAAATACCCTCTGGATAATACCTGGACGTACGATGCACCCTTTGGACCGTTGGACAAATAGTATTGGACGTACGCTTGGGTTGGCGAATGTCCGCTGCTTTTTCAGAGAATTGGTGGCAACCTTCCCCTATAAATACCCCTTCCCTCCTCTTCTTCTTCATGCCTGTTTAGAGCTCTGGCACGCCCCTAGGCTACTAGAATTGAGAGCCTTATAATCTTGATAGAGTTGTGAGTCGGAGGAGTTTTGTGAGAAGGAGCCCATGTCTTTGCTTGGTTTTGAGGTAACCCTTGACTATCCTGCCTATTTAGCATTGTTTCATTTCCTAAACTATGTTTTAACAAGTTTTCCAAAGAGTTTACTAATCATTTCCTTAAAAGTGTTAATGTTTTCAATGAACCTCTTTAAGCTTCATGTTGTTAATATTTCCATGTTTTATGTGCTTATTTCTTAGCTTAGAGAAGGTATAGAAGCCTAGAAATACCCTAGGAGTTATGTATTATTCGAATCTTAAAGAGTGTGCTAAACCCATTGAGCGGATGTACGCCATCGAGGCTGGACGTACAGTCAATGGGCAGGTCACAAGTTTTAAGTATTCGCACGTGTACGCTTTTAGCTTAGCCATATTTTAATAAGCCTTATAATAATGGCGTCTTGTATCCATTATAACAGGATTTGTCTATATCGAAGGAATTGCTCGAATGTGCGAGGTAAGTGAACACTTACAACCTTTTTACTTAAAACATGGGATATGTTAATTGACTGACCACAAGTATGATATGAGCGTGCCTACTTTTGTAAATACTTGGTAATTGTATTATAAATTGATTGTCAAGATGCATTGTATAACATGGTACGCCGATACATGCAGTATAAACGGCCATAGGCTTACTATATAGAATTCATAATTTGGTCAAATGTGTGTGTTATATGGGGGCTTTGGATACAATGGATTCATGACCAAGGTTCAACCATTCCCAATGGATGGTCACTATAGGACGGATATCATTAGCGGTGTAGGCCACCCGAGGTCGGACTCGGTCATGCCGCTAGTGTTATGTATGGTAGCATGCCATGGCTAGGGCATCGGCATTGTACTACAAGTCCCTTGGGACAACACCAACCCTGTTGAGAAGGGGTAAAATCTCGGATAGACCATATATGAGAGTTATGACTTATAAAGCATTAATTTTTCTTGCATTAAAATATTTATGTAGTTATCACCGGTAGTACACCATGATCTTTAAAAACCTGAAACACTACTAAATGGTGTATTAACGGAGGTAATGCCCCTTTTTGATTCTTACTCAAATTGCACGTTTACTTTCATTAAATTTAGGATCATGCCATACCTATGTTGTCAGGTTTACTTACTAAGTCTTTAGACTTACGCTGTTATTACTCTCTTAGGCAATTTCACTATGCACTCTAGGAGTGGCACGGTTGCTGCTACCCAATTGGCTTAGGATTTTCTTACTGATTCGGGTTCATGGACGTTTTTATATAGTTGTTCCATGTCTTTATTTTGATGATATATAGTCAACTCAGATTTATCTCACCTCCCCCTGCATTTACTCTGATGATGCTAGAGGGGCGATTCCCCATTGAGTCACAAGTTGGCTTATCTGGGTGATTGCCAGTAACTCTGCCAACTTAACTAAAGCCAATTTTGGGGGCGTTATAGTACGCTACACCCTTTTTACCCATTGTGTAAATAGTACTGGATGTATGCTAGGGTTTGGCAGACGTCCACTACTTTTTAGAGAGTTGGTAGCAACCCTTCCCTATAAGTACCCCCTACCCTCTCTTCTTCACACCATTCTAGAGCTCTAGCATACCCCTAGGCTGCCAGAATTAAGTGAGCCTTGTGACCTTGAGAGAATTGTGAGTTTGAAGTGGTTTGGAGAGAAGGAGTCCATGTCTTTGCTTGTTTTGAGGTAACACCTACCCATTTTACATTTCTAGCACTGTTTTAATACCTTATCTATATTGTGATGAATTTCCAAAGAGTTTTACTAAGCTTTTCCTTAGAATGACAATGTTTTCAAAAAGCCTCTTTAAGTTTCATGTTGTTAAGATTTCTACGTTGCATGTGTTTATTTGCTAGCTTAGAGGAGATATAGAAGAATAGAAATATCATAGGAAGCATGTACCGTTTGAATCTTAGATAGCGTGCTTAACTCACTGAGTGGACGTATGCCATCGAGGTTGGATGTACAGTCAGGGAGCAGAGCACCAGTTTTAAGCTTCGCTCGTGCACACTTTAGTTTAGAAATCTTTTGGATTAAATAAGGCTTAGTATATCAGTGTGTTGTATCCATTATAGCAGGGTCTAGTTATGTCGGAGGAATCGCTCGAATGTGCGAGGTAAGTGAACACTTACGACCTTTATATTAAAACATGGGATATGTCAGTTGACTAACCACGAGTATGATATGAGCATGTCTACTTTTGTTAATTGTAACATTCCTAGCCCAAAAGGGGTAGGTTTGTTAATCCTATTTCTTACTTGCAAAGATTCCATAGCTTTATCAATTAATAAAAGACTACTATAAAATGAATGCATGAAACTCTAGAATATCATGTCCTTAAAAATAAACTGAAATATTCCTGATTAACAAAAATATGTCTCACAAATTATAATAGCATCCCTTATTAAAATAAATTCATCAATCTCTAAAAGAAACTGTGCCAACGCACTTATTAGCGTGACTAATGTGAAATCATAAGAAATTCCTAAATATGCCCGCCCCCATTTCGTCCTCCTAACGCAACCTGACCATCACCTAAAACAAGAAATAAAACTGATGAGCCCAAAGGGGGCCCAGTAAGTGAAATCCACAACCATAGGCAGTTTTACTCCTTGTCCCGTTTTGAAAATGGAACTCATAACTACATATGTTCATAGTATATTTTTAAATAATAAAATAACATAAGAAACATAAAGCACAATAAAAACATTATCATCAATAAAATTAATCATAATTTGTATCTCATACTAGGGCTGTGTATACTGTTACCCCCGCATATTAGGATTGCACGGTCTTTGCGACCTAGGACGAGATACTGTGGCCGCAGCCCCGTCCCCTGGCCAGCCGATCAACTCTGGGTGTACTCAGCATGGCAAAATAAAACTGTGATGGAACCACCTAATGGCAGAGCCACTTTCAGCGGTTGCGCCTCCATCCTTAGCATCGGTACCGAGCTTCTTTCTTGTTTCTCTTGAGCCAAAAATACTCTCCTCCATACATGTCCCCTCATTGTAAAACTTTTTCTCATTTCTTGTACTTCTTCTAATACTGCTTTAGATACATTGTAGGGCATCATGTAGGAGCGTTTATCATCATTTCTCAAAATTTCTTAAAGACATCACTATTTTCTCAACATTACTTTTTCTCAAATTTATCATGCACGTAACATAATTCGATAATAACCAAAATGATCATTTGCAATTTGAAACAAAAGCATGGCATGATAATTTTTCTAGAAGGGATAGTAAATTCACTTACCTCTTAACTGTAGCAAAGAATTTCCTCTGACTGCTAACTAATCTCCAGAAGGAAATACAGACATTTTACTACCCTCATACACATCATACTAATGCATTCTATTACTTCTATGAGTTGGCTTGTTAATTAATTGAGAATGAACTTTCTTAGATGTTGGGTATGCTTTCTCATAAAATTCCAGATTTTGGTTCATATACATATATTTATATAAAAACTTAATGTACTTTAAATTATTTTATTTATAAGAATCTCTCTCATTTATTCTATATTTATATATAGCTAAGTATATTTCAAACCTTGTTGTACTTATATATACAGGCCGAGGTACTACGTCTTTATATAGATGAATACTTTGAATTATTATATATCTATCTTGAAACGTTCTAGATGTACATGTATCTAAAAATACTTCCATCATTATACATATATATTTATAATTCCTTCAAAACATTAAATATATATGTATATATATATTTTTTAAAAAAGTGAAAAGTATCACCATGCTTAAGTGTCAAATCATAAAACTCCAATACGAATATATGCATGGTACATGACAGCAACTTTTTCCCCACAAGAGGTAAGGGTAGGTGTGAGATAGATGCTATTATTACCAAGGCAAGGTGGCTGTACGTGAAGAGATAAAAAAAAAAATTTCTTTCTTTCCCACTACAAGAAACACGGCAACCAAGGCAAAATATTCTACAATTTGACCCTACTCTAACATAAGTGTATATATGAAGAAGAAAGACAATTGTGAGATAAGAGGATCATACCTGACATGCACACTGAGGAGGAAAGAGCGATTAGAAAATTTTCTTTTGTTTTTTTTTTTTATTCTGGTGCAATAGAAATATGGAAGTGGCCGACTCTTCTAGGTTTGTCTTATTAGGTTAAATAGGCTGAACCAAAAGAAAAGAAAATATAGAAAGAATTTTAATGGTAGGCAATAAGCTTAGAGTTTCTTGACATGCGGCGCTTAGGGTTTCTTTTTTTTTTTGTTTTGTTTTATATATATATATCTTTAGTAAATTTTTATTACTATTAATACTATTATCTTATTTAATTAATTACTTATTTATTAATTATTATTATATACCAACATATATATCTATACAGATATAATTACATGTACTTTTATATTAATATATATATTTTCAGTGGTCCATTCTCAATATTAACTTAAGCCAACTCTTTTTTTTTTTTAAACCTATGAGTCCATTAAAAATACCCTAAAAATTTAGGATTGTTACATTAATACTTGGTAATTGTATTATATACTGATTGTTAAGATGCAATGTAAAACATGGGACGCCGGAACGTGCGGTATAAACGCCCATGGGCTTACTATATGAAGTTGATAATATGGTCAAATTTTTGTGTCTTATATGGGCCTTGGATCCAATTGTTGTTGATGGCCGGTACAGCCTTAATGGGCAGTCACTACAGGACTGACATCGTTAGTGGTGTAGGCCACCTAAGGTTGAACTTGATCGTGCCACTAGTGTTATGTATGGTAGCGTGCAATGGCTAGGGCACCAACATTGTACTACAGGTCCCTTGGGACAGCGCCAATGTAATACCCCGATACAAACAAACCTTTTTATTAAATAAAATATTTTACATAAGAGCAATCAACAAAGGTTTTCAATAATGGTGCTTTAGCAAGGCCTAAAACCCTTAGCGTTAACCTAACCACACCTTGATCCCAAAGAAAATAGAAGCCAAACATTAGTCCTCAGGAGGCAGACGTATGCTAGGTCAGCTGGATGTATGGCCCTATCTCTAGTGTAGACGTACGTGGGGGGACCACCAGATGTACGTTCTGCAAATAGTACAGCAAACATACGTGGGACCACCAGACATACGCTACGTTTTGGAATACCCTTTGGGTAATGCCTGGACGTATGAGACACCCTTTTGACCGCTGGGCAAGAACCATTGGACGTACGCTAGGGTTGCCGGACGTCTGTTGCTCTGTCAGGGAGTTGGTGGCAAACTTTCCCTATAAATAGCCCGTCCCACCTCTCATTTCTCACACCTATTTCCTTCCCCTGGTGTGCCCCTAGGCTACCAGAACCCTTCCTTTGAGTTTTGAGTGAGAAATTGAAGAGAGTAAGCTTCAAAGAGGAGTTTCCAAGGAGGGGAGACCATGTCCATGCTTAGCTTCAGGGTAAGAAGACACTTACGACCATTTTACTAAAAATGTGGAATATGTTAGTTGACTAACCACGAGTATGATATGAGCATGCCTATTTTTTGTAATTACTTGGTAACTGTGCTATTAATTAATTGTTAAGATACATCGTAAGACATGGTACACCAGTACGTGAGGTATAAACGGCCATGAGCTTACTATAGACCTCATACTATGGTCAAATGTGTGTGTTATATGAGGGCTTTAGATCCATTGGTTTCGTGACCATAGCGCAACCATTCCCAATGGTTTGGTCATTATAGGATGGATGTCATTAGTTGGTGTTGGCCACCCGAGGTCAGACTCGGTCGTGTCGCTAATGTTACGTACGGTATGTCGTGCAATGGCTAGGGCACTAACATTGTACTATAGGTCCCTTGGGATAGCGTCAACCCTACTGAAAAGGGGTAATATCTCGGGTAGACCATATATGAGAGTTACAATCTATAATGCATTAGCCTTTTCTGGATTAAAATGTTATGTAGTTATTGCTGATACTACACCATGAGCTTTGAAAACCCTAAAACCTATTGAATGGTGTATTAACGAAGGTAATACCCCTCTTTTGGTTATTACTCAAAATGCCTATTTACTTTCATTAATTGGGCTCATATCATACCTACTTTGTGAGGTTTACTTACTAAGTCGTTAGACTTATGCGTTTATTATTCTCTAGGTAACCTAATTCATTACTATGGAAGTGGCAAATGCTACTACTACCTGTCTGGTTAGGCTTTATGTATGATTAAAGGGTTTGTGTTCATTATTTAGTAGTTGTATGTTCTTACTGATGAATTATAGAATCTCAAATTTATTCATCTTCCCTTGCATTTACTCTGATGATATTAGAATGATGATTTCCTGTTTAGTCACAAGTTGACCTAAATGGGTTAATTACCAGTGACTCCACCGGATTAGCCAAGCCTAGTCTAGTCTGAATCGATCACGATCATAGATGAGGTTGTCGTCGTCCCTATTAGTGCTGTTGTTTGTCTACCTGATCGGTCCCTCAGGGTCTGGACTGCTGTCTATAGTGTCATCGGACATGATGTCCTCCATCTCGACCTCAGGCTCCTACTCGAGATCCTGAGTGTCCTGCATCATAGTTGGCCTTCGCCTGTGCCATCATCCTGCACCAAGAGTTCTATCAATTCATGCTCACATAAATCCATGCAATTCCTACCCCAACTATGTGCAGAGCACCCTATCCCATAAGGTCCTATTTATGCAAGGTGTGAAGAGGTTCTTGTATGTGTCTCGCCCTTCGCAGAATGGTTCAAGGTATGGGATGATGCAATTAAGTAGGGGTGTTTTGGTTATTTTTTTATTTGGGTCAAAATTCTTGAATCCAAATGGTCAAAGTTATAGATCGGGCTCCTAATTGTAGGGTTTGGGGTTCAATTGGTCCAAAGGACCCAATCAAGGCCATCAAATCAACAATTTTCGAATTTAGGCAAAAACCCTTAAATTCAAAAATTGGGTTTTTGGATTGATCAAAAATTGGTCAAAAGGGTGAGTGGGTTTTGTTCCTTGGTGTGGGCCACCCGAGGTTGGACTTGGTCATGCTGCTAGTGTTATTTAGGGTAGCGTGCAATGGCTAAGGCACTGGCATTGTACTACAAGTCCCTCGGAACAAGGCCAACCCTGTAAAGAATGGGGAATATCTCGGGTAGACCATATATGATAGTTACGACCTATAATAGTACTACTTTTCTGCATTAAAACACTTAGGCTAGTGCCGCCGGTAGTACACCATCTTTAAAAACCCAAAAACCCTACTAAATGGTGTATTAACAAAGGCAATGCCTTTTTTGGATTCTTACTCAAATTGCACGTTTACTTTCGCATAATCAAGGTTCATGTCGTACCTAAGTTGGAAGGTTTACTTACTAAGTCATTAGACTTATGTTGTTGCTACTCTTTTAGGGAACTTGGTTTTACACTCTGGGAATGGCATGGTTGCGCTACCCGATTGGTTTAGGACTTGCTTAATGATACTGGTTTGTTATTAGTATTATTTAGTTGCTCCATGTCTTAGATATGATGATTTATTTCACCTTCCTATGCATTTACTCTGATGATGCTAGAGGGACGATTCCCCTACCACAATCTTGCCATTGTAGTAACTCTGCCAAGTTAGCCAAGGCTAATTTTGGGGACATTACAGTATGGTATAAGAGCATATGGTCTTGCCGACCTTAGCTGTCAATCGGAGGATAGGATATAATATCTAGGATTGATCTTAAAAAGACTGAAGCATAGGATAGACCTAGTTCCCCTGATTGATTGTTGGTGCGGGCTAATGTAACGACCTTTTCATTTGCTTGGCATGGTGTTGAATGAGGTCGCCTGTTCTACATTACAAGCACTTGATCCTACTTGATACTTAGATGCGTGATGGATGTCGACATCGAGCAATTGTTCGTGAATGGCCAGCTAAGTTCAGACCTTATGCGCTTGGATACCAACCTCGCTCTGGTAGGCACAGGGTTGCAACCCGGCCTATCTAGGAACCAAAGCCTTCACCCTCTCCTGAACTGACCAAGTAAGAGAAGGCACGAGTAGCACGCAAGAAGGAACCGACAGTGGTAAAATGGAAGCGCCACAGTGTTTCAACAATACGAGACCTTCCACCTATTCCCGGGAGACTTAACCCCTACCTTAACAAGGAAAGGAGGCTAGTGATGCATACTCACCTAAGCCAGATTTCTGATGAATATGCCCGGATGGAGTTGGAGGAGATCTGACTACTGAAGGCTAGAGCTTTGCCAGAACGATCCGACCACCAAAGAGTGGCCTTCCTTTCCAGCATCAACAAGGATTACGAGGCACTTGTTAAGGATGAAGAAGACCCGTATGAAGACTCATTCGAAGAGTGTTAGGTCTTGGAGTAGTATTTTCCATAGATATTAGATAGTTAGGTCTCCTCTCACACTTAGAAGTGATGAGTTTTGTGCTTAGGCATCTTAAGGTGGATTTGGAGCAAAAAGAATTTTCACTTGTGCCTCAAGTTTTGAAAGTGAAATCAGTTTCAATTACTTAGCCTTTAACTTTTATGCTACTTTGGGAGTTTTCCCAACAACAAAAAAAAAGCGTTTCAGAGTTTGAGCGGATACACGCACCCTTGACCAGACGTACACTCTAAACCCAGCGTTCTTTTTAAAAATGGCCAAACATACTCTAAACCCTATTCATTCCAATTTTCTCCTTTTTTCTCTCAAACCAAACACCTCCAAAGTGATTTTCGGCCAAGTCTCTAAGTATTTCAAAGGTTTTCAACCCACTACACATTAAAAACAAGGTGTGAAGATTTTCTCAAAAACTTTTTCAATTTTAGCAACTCTAGGGTTTTGAGTTTGATTTTCGAATTTTTGCATTTCTTGCATTTAGCTAGTTTGGTTGTGAATTAGGATCATGTTATAGGGTAGTTGTGACTGCATTCTTGCATTATTTTCAGTCAAATCGTGCCCATTCAGATTTTAGGAGTTTTTACCTGAAATCCAAAACCCTTGAAATTTCTTTACTTCCCTATGCAATTGACTCATGGATTTAAACACAAACCCTTCTATGATGATCTAGGAACAAAACACCCCTTGCCCGAGTTTGATCAAATCGTTTGGGCCAAACCCTAGTCCTTCAATTTAGGGGTTTTTGCCTAAATTAGGATTTTGTTGATTTTGTGGCTTTCATTGGGTCTTTTGGACCAATTGAGACTTAAAACTTGTAATTGTGAACCCGATCTACGACCTTGGCTATTTGGATTTGGGAATTTCGCCCAAACTTGAAAATTACCAAAATGCCCTCACTTCTAACATTTTGGGTTTTTGCCCTAATTTTTTTTTTTTTTGTAAAGTAAACTCATTCCTGTTCATCGAATTGAACCACAAACCTTTCCATCAAAATGACCATAATGACCATAATTGGCTACTAGGGGTCTTATTTCCATAATTGACCATAATGACTATATTTACCCCTTCTCCAAACCTTGAAATTTGTCGAAACCTTAAAATGACCATAATGCCCTTCTTTTTGGAGAAGGGGTATTTTTGTCCTTTATAACCTGACTTAGTCAAAGGGAGCCTAATTGGCTACTAGGGGTCTTATGTCTGCCTAAGCAATTGAAATCGCATGCATTTTCGGTTATCCTCAAAATGACCAACATGCCCCTAGTCTAAATATCATCGCTTTGGTACAAACTTGCTTTGCAAAAGTACTGAGCCTTTTAAGCCAAAAACCTTAGCCACACAATCCGACAAACTGCCAAGATGCCCTTCAAACCAGACCTTGATTCTTGGATCAATCACCTAAATTGTTAGCCATAAATTCAAACACCCTATTTCTTTCGGCATCATTACTTGATTCATTGACTCTACCTAGTTTAGCTACGACATTAGAATTCACAATAGACACTTTGTTAGTCCTTACCCTGTTCCCTGCAATTCATTTTAGGCATGTAAAAAAAGGACGTTTTACACTTTGTAGGGGTAGGACTTTGTATGGGCTTTGTGAGCTTATTGTTAATAAAATTGTCCATGCAGGACGATAGCACGAACAAAAGTTAGCATAGTGCCATCTATCTCCTCACATACTTAGTCGCGTAGATTTTAGAATATGATGCAGAATGCCCAGAGTTCTGAGTCCGAGCCCGAGGTAGAGATGGAGGACTTTGACGAAGCCCCAGAGAGTGGACAGGATGCATAGGGGTTTATCAGGGAGGCCAGCAGCGCCACAGATGAGGGGGATGATGACCTCATCTATGACAAGGATCGTTTCCAGAAATACAAGGCCCAACGGTGATACAAGGCCTACGTGATACGTACAAATTTAATTGTACTCGCCAATTGCACGAGTCGTTTGTAATACAGTGGATGTGCAAGTGTGAGTGTCGAACCCACAGAGAATCGTGATTCGTTAAAAATCAATTTTAAATCGCCTAAACTAGTCCTATCTTAACCTAGTCCCAAAATCAAACAGTTGGTGTGCATTAAAATAAACTAAATTAAATGCAATAAAATAAATAAATAAAAATGCTAAGGTCCCTAATCTACCTCACCATAATTTAATCAACATATAAAAATGCCTAGTTCATACTTCAACAATAATTACGCTACTAGGCGTATTCTATTTGCTATTAGTTAGTGCGTACGTCCGTCTATCGATTAAGCACATATGCATATCCTATTGTTGCTACAAAATCTTGTCGAACTAAACAATGCAAACATTGTTTAGAGGTCACAACGAATATTGGTCCGAAGATGAATCATCCGATGTATCTTCAATTGCAGCGAAAGTCGACGTTTAACGAATTGCAAACAACAATCAACACACTTTTGTCACTAAAATGCATTGAAACGGACAAGCATAAATTGAAATGACGAACGGAGTATTAAACTAAGCATAAAAATAATTAGATAAAAAGCATGGTAAAGGGAATAAGAGACTAAAGAAAAGTAAATAAAAGCATTAAATTAAATTGACGTTTAGAGGGTTTTACAGTGATGAACGGGGAGGATTGAGGCCACAAGGGGCGCCTCCAAGCGTTTTCCAAACGTAAAGTTTGTTTACAAGAGAAAGGGGGATATTTATAAGCTCAATTTAGGGTTTTAGCGCTGCCAGGTCAGATAAGGTGCGTTCGATCGCACTCGTGCATGAATTTCGGCATTTGGTGGGCACAAGTGCGTTCAAACATAAAACGTGCGTTCGAATGCACTGCCTTCAGAATTAGCCCTCACATGTGAAATACAAAGTTGTAGATATTTGAGTTAACTTTCCAAAGACATCAAGATCACCCCAATCAGAGTTCTACAACTCCAGATATGGCCGTTTTGGTGGGACTCGTCGGGTGCGAATTATCGCTCGACTCAAATTTGCTGTCAAAGCTCCCCGAACTGTCTTAAGCCCCAGAGTTGATGCCATTAGCCCCAAATGCAACTTAACAACTTGCAAAACACTAAAACACCAAAACTAACCAAAACATTAGAAATTAACAAAGTTAAGAGCTTAACAAACATAAGTTAAGGGGGGTTAAATATACAATATTTGACACCGATCAAATTATCAGATGGAGACTGTGGGGGAGGGTAGCTTTCAGATGCACAACCTCAGCAATGACGCCCAATGCATTTACTACATCGTGGTTAGTCGTATACACCCAGTGTTGAGTCTCACGATGATCACCATAGAGAGGGCCCCCTGTCTTTATGCTCTCCTGACTGAGGCTTCCATTGACTTCGGCTCTTCGGTCACATCCATGATGATGTTGGTGCGACTCTTGAATTCTAGCACCACTTTGCCGTGTGGAGCCCTGATCACCTAGATAGTTGAGCATGCTAGGCTTTCTACTGCAGACATGAGGGAGCTTGCACCAGAGAAGGCACCCATAGGTGCACATTACCTCAATGCGTGTAACGCCAACCTTTGGGGGCCTACTCGGGATACAAGGCCCCAACTACTGAGGGCGATGAGGGCGGATAGAGCGTCTGCTTCTGCTAGCTAGGATGAGTGGCTGGGCCAGATGGAGTCCACAATTATGTTCAGCAGTCCATTTAGGCGATGAATGAGGCCTGTGCAGCAGACCACGACCTCCTCATCCAATTACAGGATCACTTGATGAGGCCCATCGATGTTTGGGACTATGGTATCCCCAGCTCTAGTATCAGTTGGGGGAGAGGGAGCCCTAATGCAAGAGGGATGCCGAGATGAGCATTCATGGAGCCTACTTCTAGGAGATGGTCCCACTCCTGAGGTTGTTCTCGTTTTTCTTGGGTTGTACTTTTTTGTAGTCGTTAAGTCCACCGTGGTGGTGGCAATTATGTGTATCCATTTATAGCATGAGTCCACCTTTAGGGTGGCAATTTTGATGTGTATATATGACTGCTTTATGTTTTCATTATGCTTAATATTGTTCTTTTCCACTTCTCAAAACTTCTAGTTGCAAACCTCTCCAAAACGTTTTGTTAAATTTTCTATTTTGAAAGCTTTTAATTTTGAGGACGAAATTCTTATAAAGAGGGGAGAGTGTAATACCCTGATAAAAATAACCCTTTTAAAATGATATTCTACAAAGAATGGTTAAGGAGGTTTCTAATAAAATTGGTTTTAACAAGGATCTAGGCCCTTAATGGTAACCTAGTAAAGCCCTAAAACCCCTCAGAAAATAGAAGCCAAAACATTAACCCTCTTAGTGAACGTATGCTAGGGTGGCGGACACACGCTCATGTTTATAGTGCGGACGTACGCATGGGGGACCACCGGATGTACGCTCATGTTTCTAGTGCGGATGTACGCAATGGGGGGATCACTGGGCATACACTAGCAATAGTATGCCGTACTCTATAAATAGTACACGGACATAAGCTACTTTTTGGATTATCCTTTGGGTAATACCTGGACGTACGCTGCACCCTTTTATCCTTTGTCTAAATAGTACCGGACGTCCACTGCTTTACTGAGAGTTGGTAGCAACCCTTCCCTATAAATACCCCCTTCCCTCTCTTCTTTTTCACACCATTCTAGAGCTCTGGCATGCCCCTAGGCTGCCAGAATTATGTGAGCCTTGTGATCTTGAGAGAATTGTGAGTTTGAGGTAACCCCTGCCCATTTTACATTTCTAGCACTATTTCAATACCTTATCTATATTGTGATGAATTTCCAAGGAGTTTTACTAAGCTTTTCCATTGAATGATAGTATTTTTAAAAAGCCTCTTTAAGTTTTATGTTGTTAAGATTTCTACGTTGCATTTGTTCATTTGCTAGCTTAGAAGAGATATAGAAGCATAGAAATATCATAGGAAGCATGTACCGTTTGAATCTTAGACAGCGTGCTTAACTCATTGAGCGGATGTACGCCATCGAGGCCGGACGTACGGTCAAGGAGTAGAGCACCAATTTTAAGCTTCACTCATGCACGCTTTAGTTTAGCCAACTTTTGGATCAAATAAGGCTTAGTGTAACGGTGTGTTGTATCTGTTATAGCAGGGTCTAGCTATGTCGGAGGAATTGCTCGAATGTACGAGGTAAGTGAACACTTACAACCTTTTTATTAAAATGTGGGATATGTCAATTGACTGACCACGAGAATGATATGAGCATGCCTATTTTTGTAAATACGTGGTAATTGTATTATAAACTGATTGTTAAGATGCATTGTAAGACACGATATGCTGGTATATGCGGTATAAACGGCCATGGCTTACTATATGAACTTGATAATATGGTCAAATGTATGTGTGTTATATGGGCCTTGGATCCAATGGTTGTTCATGGCCAGCGTAGTTTTAATGAGCAGTCACTATAAGATGAACATCATTAGCAGTGTGGGTCACCCGTGGTTAGACTCGGCCATGCCGCTAGTGTTATGTATGGTAGTATGCAATGCCTGGGGCACTGGTATTGTACTACAGGTCCCTCAGGACAAGGTCAACCCTGCTGAGAATGGGTAATATCTCGAGTAGACCATATATGATAGTTACGACCTATAATAGTAATACTTTTCTGCATTAAAACACTTAGGCTATTGCTGCCGATAGTACACCACAATCTTTAAAAACACAAAAAACCTACTAAATGGGGTATTAATGGAGGCAATGCCTTTTTTGGATTCATACTCAAATTGCAGGTTTACTTTCGCATAATCAAGGCTCATGTCATACCTAAGTTGTAAGGTTTACTTTCTAAGTCATTAGACTTACGTTGTTGCTACTCTTTTAGGGAACTTGATTTTACCCATTGGGAGTGGCATGGTTGCGCTACCCGATTGGTTTAGGACTTGCTTAATGATACATGTTCGTTATCATTATTATTCAGTTGCTCCATGTCATAGATATGATGATTTATTTCACTTTCCTATGCATTTACTCTGATGATGCTAGAGGGGTAATTCCCCATTGAATCACAAGTTGGCTTATCTGGGGTAATTGCGAGTAACTCTGCCAACTTAGCCAAGGCTAATTTTGGGGGCATTACAATTTGTGCATCTTTTCCATTTGAAATCCTCACCCATTCAGATTTGGGGGTTTTTGCCCTAAATCCGAAACCATTGAAAATTTCTTGACCTCACCTTGCAATTGATGAATGTGTTGTGACCTAACACCTCTATGATGACCTAGGAACAAAATCCACTCACCCCTTTGACCAATTTTTGACCAATTTTTGAATTTAAGGGTTTTTGCCTAAATTTGAAAATTGTTGATTTGATGGCCTTGATTGGGTCCTTTGGACCAATTGGAACCCAAACCCTACAATTAGGAGCCCGATCTATAACTTTGACCATTTGGATTCGGGAATTTAGACCCAAATCCAAATATAACCAAAATACCCCTACTTAGTTGCATCATCCCATACCTTGAACAATTCCGCCAAGGGCGAGACACATACAAGAACCTCTTCACACCTTGCATAAATAGGACCTTATAGGATAGGGTGCTCTGCACATAGTTCGGGTAGGAATTGCATGGATTTATATGAGCATGAATTGATAGAACTTTTGGTGCAGGACGATGTCACGAACGAAGGCTAGTATTGTAGCTTCTTCCTCTATGCACCCACGATCTAGCTAGCTCTAGGCTACGATACAGAACACTCAAGATTTTGAGTCGGAGCTTGAGGTCGAGATGGAGGACATCATGTCCGATGACACCCTAGACAGCAGTCTGGACTCGGAGGGACCGATCAGGGAGACCAATAATGGCACTAATAGGGATGATGACAACCTTATCTATGATAGTAATCCATTCAGAGTGGACAAGGCCTGTGTAATGCCCCCAAAATTAGCCTTGGCTAATACGGTGGAGTCACTGGTAATTAACCCATTTAGATCACTTGTGACTAAACAGGAAATCACCCTTCTAATATTGTCAGAGTAAATGCAAGGGAAAGTGAATAAATCTGAGATACTATAATTCATCAATAAGAACATGGAGCTACGAAATAATGAAGACAAACTTGTAATCTTAAGTAAAGCCTAACCAGACAGGCAGTAGCAACCATTGCCACTTCCATAGTAATGAATCAGGTTACCTAGAGAATAATAACCATGTGAGTCTAACGACTTTGTAAGTAAACCTTACAACATAGGTACGACATGAGCTCAATTAATGAAAGTAAAAGTGCATTTTGAGTAATTAACCAAAAGAGGGGTATTACCTCTGTTAATACACCATTCAATAGATTTTAGGGTTTTCAAAGCTCATGGTGTAGTATCGGCGATAACCACCTAACATTTTAATGCAGAAAAGGCTAAATGCATTATAGATCATAACTCTCATATATGGTCTACCTGAGATATTACCCATTCTCAGCAGGGTTGGCGTTGTCCCAAGGGACCTATAGTACAATGCTGGTGCCCCAGCCATTGCACGATATACCATACGTAACATTAGTGGCGCGACCTAGTCTGACCTCGGGTGGCCCACACCAACTAATAACGTCTATCCTATAGTGACCGAACCATTGGGAATGGTTGCACCGTGGTCACGAAACCAATAGATCGAAAGCCCTCTTATAACACACACATATTTGACCATAGTATGAAGTCTATATAGCAAGCCCATAGCCATTTATACTGCACGTACCGGCATACCATGTCTTACGATGCATCTTAATAGTTAATTAATAGCATAGTTACCAAGTAATTACAGAAAATAGGCATAGTCATATTATACTCGTGGTCAGTCAACTGACATATCCCACGTTTCAAGTAAAAAGGTCGTAAGTGTCTACTTACCTCGCGCACTCGAGAAAATTTTCCTACCAAGCTAAATCATGTTATAACAGATACAAGACACCGTTATTCTAAGCCTTATGAAACTTAGAAATATGGCTAAGTTATAGTGTTCTTGTGCGAAACTCAAAAACTGGTGCTCTGCCTACTGACCATACGTCCGACCATGATGGCGTAAGTCCGCTCAGTGGGTTGAGCACACCCTTGGGTTCTTGGATAGCACTTGGTTCCTACATTACTTCTAGACCTCTAAACCTCTTCTAAGCCAAGAAATAAGCACATGCGACGTAAGGAAATCAAAACACAGCGAAACCCTTAAAGAATCTTTTTGAAAACACCATCATCTTTAAAGAATGCTTGATGAACACTTGGAAAACCTCATCAAGGCATAAATATAAGATAAAACAATTCTAAACACAAAGAGAACAAAACTTACCCTGAAGCTAAGCATAGAGATGGTCTCCCCTTCTTGGAAACTCCTCTTTGAAGCTTACTCTCACCAATTTCTCACTCAAAACTTAAAGGAAGGGTTCTGGCAGCCTAGGAGCACACCAGAGGAAGGAAGCAAGCATGAAAATGAGAGGTGGGAAGGGCTATTTATAGGGAAAGTTTGCCACCAACTCCCTAACAGAGCAGCGGATGTCCGACAACCCTAGCTTACGTCCGATGGTTCTTGCCTAGCGTTCAAAGTGTGTCTCGTATGTCCAAGCATTACCCAAAGGGTATTCAAAAAAGTAGCGTACGTCCAGTGGTCCCATGTAAGTTCACTGTACTATTTGCAGAGCGTACGTCCGATGGTCTCCCCACGTACGTTCGCACTAGAGACAGGGGTGTACGTCTTGCTGACCTAGCGTACGTCTGCCTCCTGAGGACTAAAGTTTGGCTTTTATTTTTTATGGGATCAAGGTGTTGTTAGGATAACGCTAAGGGTTTTGGGCCTCTCTAAAACACCATTATTGAAAATCGTTGTTGATTGCTCTTATAGAAAAGATTTTATATAATAAAAAAGTTTGTTTTTATCGGGGTATTACACTCTCCCGTCCTTACAGAAATTTCGTACTCGAAATTTAGGGTTTTCAAATCAAAGATAAAACATCCATTTTCGAAAAAAAATTTTACAACCCAAAGTTTAGAAAAGGAGTAGATATCATTAATCATATTAAAAGGCTTTGCAATTTTGAAAGGAAAAAGTAAAACTGGCTAAAAGGTTTTGCGATCACACATACTAGCAAATACAAACATTCACAGATATACACAAGACAAAATTGCCACCCCAAAAATGGTGGACTTAAGTTGTAGCAAGATACATTCAAAATTGCCACCACCGCTGTGAACTTAACCGAAAAAAAACAACAGCCTAAATGGATAAACCTACACATCATAACAACAACAACAACTACGAGCGGGGTTGCCTCCTCGGAGTCTGCTCTACAGACGCTCACACTGGTGTCCCTCTCGCGCTCGGGCTCCCTCTCGTGCCTGGGCTCCCACAGGCACTAGGACTCCCCCTCTCCCCAGGGCTCCCTCGGCCTCGACTGAAGCTGGAACTATGGATGTTGTAGTCTCTAACGTCTAGAGGCCCTTTGAGGTGGTCTCGTAGCTGGTCCAGGACAACGCGGTCCTTAGCTTTAGCCTCCTGTATCGCTAGAAGGGTATGCTTTGTCTCCCGAAGAGCCTTCTATGCCTCTCGGAGTGAAACCTCGAAGCGATCCAAATGCTCTTCTACCTTAGTAGGTATCCCACCAGCTCGGGCTGCCCTCCGTAGTCACTGTGCCCTCTGCTCCTGCTTTGCCTCCCGCAAGTGAGCTTGACTTGCGTTGAGGAAGCGTACACCCATGGATCCCTTCTCTGGCTAAATCTCCCTCAGCCCTGTCATATCCACCCTGAAGTGCTCTGCGATCTGAGTGATCAAGGCCCCATACGGCAATGCGAATCCCTTGTCCAAGAGTCGGACCGACATCATTGTGGAAGTGATTAAGGAACCGTAGTCGATGGAAGCCTTAGTTAATAGGTATAAAGACAGAGTGCCCTCATGATGGTGATTAGCTTATGGCTAATGACTAGGAGTACCCGGCTTGCCAGAATGTGATAGATGCATCGAATGACATTGCTGAAGTTGCTCATCTAGAAGCTACCCTTTTCATCTAACTCCATCTGGTGAGGGCGCCCCTCAGCGAAGCACTCTACTATCTTAGTGCGAGCTAGTAAATGGTCGACTGGCGATGGGTACGTTGGGTCACGTACAAGAGGTGCTCCGGTGATCGTGCTGATAAGTGTAGGGGTCACCTCTATCGTCATCCCCCTAAGCCAAGTGCGGAAGGAGTTGCCGAGTCTTTGGTGGAGGTTTGTGTAGAACTCCCAAACTATCTCTTCTGCCGTAGGGCAATGATCCTCTACCATGTCTGTCCAACCTTGGGCATCCATCACTGCTCGTACCCTTGGCATACACTCGTCAAACTCCTTCATGTTGGCCCCCCTCTCGACAATGATCCTGTGCCCATGATAGTAGCAAAAGTAATGGTGCCTGACCTTATCCTTTTGAAAGCGGATGCGGTCGTATACAAGATCATCATCCTCCTTGTCCGTGGCAGTATTGGCCTCTCTGATAGGCTCACCAGGGCTTGACCTATTTCGGCGGCGTCATCACTCTCTACATCCTCCATCACAACCTCTAGCTCGGACTTGGGGTCCTAAGCCTCCTGCAATGGTGCTCGGCATGGTCGCTGACATGCAGTCAAGGAAGAAGTGGCCTCACTAGCTGTGTTGACCCCGATGGGCAAATCAATTAGCTAGTAATTGATCCCATGGCGCGCCATCCCAGCCTTGTCCCTCGCATAACAAGACTTCTATGAATTCACTTTCCTCATCATAACGAGAAAACTGCAGCGGAAGACTTTACTAAGACTATGAGATTTAGAGATAGTAAATGAAACATCACACAGCAAATACCAGAGATAAAATACTATGTCACCATAATATCATTAATAGTCATCAAATGTATTGATGACCATCATCAGGGAAATAGATACAAACCAGAATAACAAAACATCACCATAGTTCACAAAAAGGATCAACAAATCACAGCCTAGACCTAAGCTTAAGTAGAGCTAATGATATCAGGATCTCAATCATGTCTGCACAAGCAGATCCTCTAGTCTCCCACGTCGAAAGCAACCAAATAGGATCCATATCTTCAAAGATCAGACAGATCAAGTCCTGAGCTAGCACCCAAGTCTACTCCGACAGAATCCTCTTCTAAAGCGGCTAAATTGTATAACAGTCGTAATGGTAGATAAAACATAAAAGAAAGGGTAAGTCTAAGACTTAGTGATTTTTAACACAAATAATATCCATGCCAGTGTAGTAATGAACTCAGATGTTTTTATAAGCAAAAGCAGTTCCATCATGACAGCTTACATTATATGTGATATATATAATAGATGGTATATGCATATGATGTAACAACAGTCATAGTTCAATAGTATGGTCTACCCGAGATATTACCCCTTCTCAGCAAGGTTGGCACTGTCCTGAGGGGCTTGTAGTACAATGTCAGTACCCCAGCCATTGTACAACATACCGTATGTAGCATTAGTGGCACAATCGAGTCCGACCTCGAGTGGCCCACACCAACTAATGACGTCCATCCTATATAGACCGAACCATTGGGAATGGTTGCACCGTGGTCACAAAACCGATGGAATCAAAGCCCCATATAACACACACATTTGACCATAAAGCTAACATGTATAGTAAGCCCAAGGCCATTACTACCGCACGTACTGGTGTACCATATCATACGATGAAAATTATCTTGTCTGTATTTTACATGCATGTCATTTTACAAGTCTCACTTGGTTAACATGTTCAGCACAATGTTTTTCTCAAAATACCAGAGTTCATGTGCAATAAGTATAAACTGTGAGAAGTTGTAAAATATGTATGTTTTTTCGATACACAAAATAGATGTGCAGTGCATGAAAAATAACAATGAGCATTATGTGAGTTAAAACTCACCTGGATTGAAAAGCATCTCTAAATTCTTTGAAAGATCCGGGTTCTCCAAATCTGTGGAAAACCTTCTATTAGCCCTAATTCCACTAAAACAATTCTAAAGTAAGGAAAACAAGAGCTATGAGACGGCTGGGGAAAATAGGGTTTTCCTGTTACACACTGGCCGTACGTTCGGTCACGATACCGAACGTTCGCTTAGAGGGTTTTTAGGGAGAACCTCATTTTCTCTCCACTATCTGCCTATTCTCTGACTCCTAGGGCTACTAGAAACACCCTAAAGCCTCCTAGTCCAGTTTATAACCTCCATGCAACATAACAACGCTAAGCTAACAAAATGCTAACCTAAACAAGGTTCAAAGCATATCAAGGCTAACAACTACAACCAAACCGAAATCGAGCAACATAACGACATATTTAAAGAGCTCTGCCTCACGAACATTTTGAAACACACGAACACCTCACACATGCTCACAAAACACTCAAAACACTCTAGGAACACTGTGGGAACAGTCTGGCGGCCTAGGGGCATCTGTAACTTATGCAAAACACGAAGGGGTAGGGGGTATTTATAGGCCCAGAAAGCAGGGGACGTCCCACCAAAGGGGCGTACGCCTGGTGGTTCTTGCCTAGCGGTCCAAAGGCTGCCTCATACATCTAGGTATTAACCAGAGGGTATCCAAAAAGTAGCATACGTTCGGTGGTCTCACGTACATCTGCCTGTACGGTTTGCAAAGCATACATCTAGTGGTCCCCCCCCGTATGTCCTCACTACAAACAGCAATGTATGTCCGCTAGACCTAGCATACGTCTGCCCAAAAGTCCAAATTGCCCATCTAGTGTCCTTAGTGACCCAAAGCCCAAATTAACTCCCCCAACTAAGCTACTTATGCCTAGTTAATAATTTGGGTCACTACACTAGCACGTGTACGTACCATCGTCCAGCACGAAAATTCCAACTCTCAGAATTCCCATGCAAAACCTTACCTATGCAAAGGTCCTATTTCTACTTGCTCTAAAATGCAAGTAAAACGTGACGAAGTCGTGGCCCAAACTAACAGGGTTAATGGATTGGGTAATGATGCCAAAATTATGGGAGGATTGGTCACCATGATTAACCCCTTGGGAAATTGGGCAGAATTGGAAATATCTGGACACTTGCCGAGTGGCATAGCTAAACATTTTGGCTTGGAAGGGCTTGGCCCCCACTATGATAATAAATTGGTACCGAAGAATTTAATTATTCAAGCTAAGGGCGCTTTGGTAATTTGAGGTTAATCGAGAATAATGAGGATTACAATTAACTAGGTGGTATTGGATCCCATGGTGATCAATTAGGACCCATTTGATTAGGTTAGGTGGTAAAAGATGAAAATACCCCTCCTTAGAAAAGAAGGGCATTAGGGTAATTGTAAGACTTGGACGGGGTCTCCAAGGACCGGGTTAACAAATTGAGTCCTTGAGAAAAGGTCACATTCCAATTGAATAAGCAGGGTTGAATTTCTGCTTTACGGGGTCGGATTAGGGCGAAAACCCTATCCTTTGTATGTGAAGGGTATTTTGGTAATTTCGGACTTGGCAAAAAATTTCAATCCAAACGGTCCAAATCATAGACCAAGTTTCAAATTGCAAGTTTTGGGCTTCAAGGGGTCCAAATGACCGCAAGAAAACACAAAATCAATCAAAAATCTGAAACCCCTAATCTTCAAAAACTAGGGTTTTGATCCAAAATTTTTTGATCAATTTTGGGCAAAAAGGTGAATGGGTTTTGTTCCTAGATTATCATGGAAGGGTTCAGGTCTCACTTCATGCATCAATTGCATGAAGAAATCAATAAATTTCAAGAATTTCGGATTTAGGGCAAAAATCCCCGAAGTCCGAATAGGCATGATTTCACTTGGAAAAATGCACAAAATGCATGCAGATATACCCTACAACATGACCCTAGTTCACAACCAAGCCAGCTGCTATGCAAAAATGCAGGAAAATTGAAGATTTAAAATCAAACCCTAAATTTGCGAAAATTGAAAATCTATGGGAAAAATCTTCATACCTCTTTTAATCTTTGAAAATGGGATGGAAATCCTTCAAACTCTTAGAGACTTGGCCGAAAATCACTATGGAAGCGTTTGGGTTGAGAGGAATAGAGAGAAAATGAGAATGAATAAGGTTTGAGGACGTTTGGCCATTTTATAAAATGCTAGGTTAATGGCGTACGTCCGGTCATGGGTGCATACGTCCACTTAACCCTAAAACGCAATATTTTTTTTTTTTTTGAAAGCTTTTAGAAAATTTCCAAGACATAGAAAATAAAAGTTAGGAATAAACGAGGCATGTCAAAATGATTTTAATTCTGAAATTCGGGGTACAGTAAAAATTCCTTTGCGCCCTACAATCAACCCCAGATGCCCAAACACAAAACTCACCACTACTAAGGGTGAGAGAAAACCTAACTATCTAACATCTAAGGATTACTAAACCAAGACCTATCACTCCTCATACAAGTCTTCAAACGGGTCTTCCTTATCCTTAACCAGTGCCTCGTAGTCCTTGTTGATGCTAGAGAGAAACACAGTCATTTGACGATCGAATCCTTTTGGTAATGCAGTAGTCGAATTCCCTCTAGTTCCATTCGGACGTATTCATACGAAATCTAGGTCAGATGAGTATGCATTGCTCGTTTCCTTTTGTCACTAAGATGAGGGTTAAACCTCCCGAGGATAAGTGGGAAATCTCGTATCGCCGAGATACTGCGATACTTAGGTACGGCTGGTGATGAGTGCCTAAAAGTGCTTATTTGGACCCTTTAATTTATATTCGTTAGGCTCTTAGCTTTGTTAATATCTAATGTTTTAGTTTATTTTACTGTTTCAGCGTGTTGTAGGTCCGTGCAATCGAAATGCGGTTAAAAAGGGTGGAAACAACCAAAGAAGTATTCAAGACCCTAGCAGTGCGCTCAATCTTACAGGATCTGCGATCGAGCGCACCTGCGATCCAGCAAATGAGCCAAGCGCACTATGCTCGAGCACCAGACCCAGCGATCGAACGCAAATGCGATCGAGTGCAGAGGCCGCGATTGAGTGCATGCCATGTCAGCCTGCGAAGTGCGCGTCGCCCTAGCCGCCATCACTTCATGCTTGCGCCGTGGAATTCTAGAACAGTTATGCGTGCTCAATCACACATCTCATGATCAAGCGCAGCCCAAGCGATCGAGCGCACCTGACCTGGCAGCAACCCTAATTTTTTCTTATAAATAGAAAATTTTGTATAGATTTTTTATTACGCTTGGGAGACAGGTTGAGGCACCCTCAGTGGGTCAAAACCTCACTGCTCTTCATTGTAAACACTCCTAAACGTCAATCTTATTAAATGTTTTCATTTGTTTAATTTTAGTCTCTTATTTCCCTCACTATGAATTTGTTTATATATATTCATGTTTAGTTTTCATTTTCTATCATTTAATTTAATGTTTGTTCGATTCAATCACAATCTCGTGACAAGATTGTGATTGGTTGTTGTCTATGGATTGTTTTTTTATCCAATATGCGTTGTGATTTATCCAGGGTACATCGGATGGTTCAATCGAGTCCAATATCCGTTGTCATCAACGACACATCGGATGATTCGATTTCGGTTCAACATCCGTTGTGACCATTGATGGGTTAATACATCGCATGATTCGACTAGATTTTGTAAAGGCAAAAGAACATGCGTAGAGCTAGGCCGTACGACGGGTGTGTGCACTATCATGAGAATAGGACATGCATTTTAGCCTAATTGTTTGATGGAAGTGTGAATTAGCATGCCTATATGTTGATTAAATTGTGGTGAGGTAGATTAGGGACCTTAGTGTTTTTATTTATTTATTTTATTGCATTTTAATTTATTTTTTATTTAATGCACGCCAAGTTTTTGATATTTGGAACTAGGTTAAGATAGGATTAGTTTAGGCATAAACTTAATTCACACAAACGCGATTCTATATGGGTTCGACACTCGTACTTGTACAACCACTTTATTACAAACGACTCTTGCAATTGGCGAGTACTATTTTTGGTACGATCAGCTGGTTTCTTCTTAGTCGCTGTGCATCCCTCCTTTCTCTCAACCAGCTTAGGGATAGGTGAAGGCTTCAGCTCCTGGTTAGCCAGGGTTGAAACCCTGCATTTACCATAGTGAGGTTGGTATCTAGGTGCATACAGTCCAAACTCAGCTGGCCATTCGCAAACAGTCGGTCGGCATCTACAACCATCACGCATTTGAGAATGAAGCAACATCAAGTGCCTGTAACACAGAACAGGCGATCCCATTCATCCCAAGCCAAACAATCAAGAAAAGGTTGTTACAGTAGCCTACACCCTCAAACAAGGGAACTAAACCTATCTTATGCTTCAGTTCTTTAAGATCAAACCTAGATACTATATCCTATTCTCAGATTTACAGCTACGGTCGGCAAGACCGTACGCTCTAATACCATAATATAATGCCCCCAAAATTAGCCTCGGCTAATCCGGTGGAGTCACTGGTAATTAAGCCATTTAGGTCAACTTGTGACTAAACAGGAAATCACCCTTCTAATATCGTCTGATTAAATGCAATGGAAAGTGAATAAATCTGAGATACTATAATTCATCAATAAGAACATGAAGCTACTAAATAATGAAGACAAACCTGTAATCATAAGTAAAGCCTAACCAAACAGGCAGTAGCAGCCATTGCCACTTCCACAATAATGAATCAGGTTGCCTAGAGAATAATAACCACGTAAGTCTAACGACTTAGTAAGTAAATCTTACAACATAGGTATTGCATGAGCCCAATTAATGAAAGTAAACTTGCATTTTGAGTAATAACCAAAAGAGGCTATTACCTCTGTTAATACACTATTCAATAGGTTTTAGGGTTTTCAAAGCTCATGGTTTAGTATCGGTGATAACTACCTAACATTTTAATGCAGAAAAGGCTAATGCATTATAGATCATAACTCTCATATATGGTTTACCCAAGATATTACCCCTTCTCAGCAGGGTTAGCACTATCCTGAGGGACCTATAGTACTATGCCGGTGCCCCAGCCATTGCACGACATACCATACATAACATTAGCGGCACGACCGAGTCCGACCTCGGGTTGCCCACACCAACTAATGACGTCCGTCCTACAGTGACCGAACCATTGGGAATGGTTGCACCATGGTCACAAAACCAATGGATCCAAAGCCCTCATATAACACACATATTTGACCAACGTATGAAGTCCATATTGTAAGCCCATGGCTGTTTATACCGCACGTACCGACGTACCATGTCTTACGATGCATCTTAATAGTTAATTAATAGCACAGTTACCAAGTAATTACAGAAAATAGGCATGCTCATATCATACTCGTGGTCAGCCAACTGACATATCCCAAGTTTTAAGTAAAAAGGTCGTAAGTGTCTACTTACCTTACGCACTCGAGCGAATCCTCCAACCAAGCTAAATCCTGTTATAACAGATACATGACACCATTATTCTAAGCCTACTGACCATACGTCCGGCCATGATGGTGTACATCCACTTAGTGGGTTAAGCACACCCTTGGGCTCTCAGACAGTACTTGATTCCTACATTACTTCTAGACCTCTGAACATCTTCTAAGCTAACAAATAAGCACATGCAAAGTAAGGAAGTTAAAACACAATGAAACCTTTAAAGAATCTTTTTGAAAACACCATCATCTCTAATGAATGCTTGACGAACACTTGGAAAACCTCATCAAGACCGAAATATAAGATAAAACAATGCTAAACACATAGAGAACATAGCTTACCCTAAAGCTAAGCATGGAAGGGTTTTGGCAGCCTAAGGGCACACCAGGGGAAGGAAACAGGTGTGAGAAATGAGAGGTGGGACGGGCTATTGATAGGGAAAGTTCACCACCAACTCCCTAACAGAGCAGCTGATGCAGATCAGACTCAGAGATCGTGCATCTCTGTTTCTGCGATCGATCCTGGGATCGAGCGCACGCTAGCGAACGATCACACCCATGCCAACGAACAATCACAGAACTCGAGCCCAATGTCCAGAACCTACTGAGCAAGCGACCGATGAAGGGCAATCGACCGCCTGATCATTCACTCATCTGCGAACGATCGCACTCGTCCCTGCGATCGATCGCACACGGGGACTTATGTTATTTTCCGCGTTTTTAATTATTAAACTTGATGTTATTTAATTGTTTTAGTAGCTTAGGGTTTTGGGAGTCTTTATTTCGTAGTTTATCAGGTTTAGGGTTATGAGGGTCATTTATGTAATCTTTTAATAGGTTTAGGGTTTGTGGCTATAAATATATGCTTAGAGCCTCCAAACAAAGCAGTTGTTGATTATTATTATTTTCATTGAATAAGAATCTCATAGTTGAGTTTTCTTCCCCTTTTTTCCTTAAAATTGTAGATAGACTCTAGATTTTGAGAAGAGTTCTTAGATTGTCGATAGACTCCGATCTAGAATTACCTATCCGCTGCTTGTTTGCTGATCTTCGTTGCAGCCCACTAAGTCGCGCTGCATCAGCAGCGGACGTCCGGCAACCCTAGTGATCAACAATCAAAAGGGTATCTCGTATGTCCAGGCATTACCCAAAGGGTATTCCAAAAAGTAGCGTACGTTTGGTGGTTCCACGTACGTCCACTATACAATTTGTAGAGCGTACATCCGGTGGTCCCCCCACATACATCCGTACTAGAGACGAGGGCGTACATCTGGCTGACCTAGCGTACGTCTACCTCTTGAGGACTAAATTTTGACTTCTAATTTCTAAGGGATCAAGGTGTGGTTAGGTTAATGCTAAGGGTTTTGGGCCTCGCTAAAGCACCATTATTGAAAATCTTTGTTGATTGCTCTTATGGAAAAGATTTTATTTAATAAAAATGTTTGTTTTTATCGAAGTATTACAGCTTGGCACCGGCATGAGTTCTACTATTATGATATCAAAATTATAGTAGATAGGGGCATCGACGTGGAAGATTTTGATGTGTGCGCTCAAAGGATACTGGCAATGCTAGATGCCTAGGGCTAAATGGACATGGTGGAGGACCACCATCCCGTGGTTGAGGAGATAGTCTGTGAGTTCTACACCAACCTACACAAGAGGCACAATGACTCCTTTTGGACATGGGTCAGGAAGAATGAGATTGTTGTGACTCCCACCACTCATCAGCAACATCACAGGAGCACCACAAGTACGTGACCCTAGGTACCCATGGCCAAGCGCTGGCCTTCCCACCAGCGTAGAGATGGTCGAGTGTTTCGTCGATGGGCACCCCCATCAGATAGAGATTGAGGGAGAGAGTAGTTTCCATATGCATGACCTTAGTAACGACATCTGATGTGTCTACCGCATCTTGATTAGTCATGTACTCCCTATGCTGAGCCTCACATCAATCACCATGGAGAGGACCCATTGTCTTTATGCTCTTTTGACTGAGACTCCCACCGACTATGGCTACTTGGTCACATCCACGATGAAGTCAGTGCAACTTGCAAACCAGAGTACCGCTTTGCCCTACGGAGCCCTAATCACCCAAATTGCCGAGTATGCTAGGGTATCCACCAAAGGCATGAGGGAGGTACCACTAGCCAAGGGACCCATAAACTCGCATTTCCTCAATGCAAGTAACGCTCATCTCCGTGAGGCCGAGCAAGAGTGGAGGCCCCTACGACCACAGAGGGCAGCTGGAGCAGATGGAGCATCCACTTCCACTGGTCTGAACGAACGTCTAAGCCATCTAGAGATGTCACTCCAAGAGTTGCACGCAGCACAACCAATGGGTCACGCCATACTAGTGCACCTGCGAGACCACTTGATAGGATCCCTGGATGTAGTGACCCAAATATTTAACTAAGCATAAGTGCTTAGTTAAAGGGTTGATCTGGACTTTGGGTCATTAAGATTAGCTAGAAGCGCATTTTAGGAAATTATCTTTTGGTTTTTCTTTTAGTGCGAACATACGATACTTTTTGACGGACGTACGCTCTTGTTTTTTAGCCCAAACGTACGCTAGGGTTGGCGGAAGTATGCTCTTGTCTTATTCCTTGGACGTACGCTACTTTTTGGCGGACGTACGCTAGGGGACCACTTGACATATGCTGACATATAGTACGCCGTACTCTATGAATAGTACAACAGACGTACGCCAAAAGTATCGGACGTACGCTACTTTTTGGAATACCCTCCGGGTAATACCTAGACGTACAAAACAGCCTTTGGACCACTGTGGAAAGGTACCGGACGTACGCCCTTAAGAGCGGACGTCCGCTGCTTTCTGGCCCTATAAATACCCCCTCACCGCCTCGCCCATTTCACACCATTCTCGTCCCTAAACCCCCCTCTTCGTCCCTAGGCTGCCAGTAGGCCGTTTCATGAGTGTTTAGGTTTCGGTGCTGCCGGAGGAGGGAACTCTTGAGGTTTTGCTTCAAGGAGGTAACACTTCGTTTCCTTAGCTTTTTAATACGTCGTTATACTGCTCGATTATAGTTCTATGTTGCTAGTTGTAGTTGTTAGCTTAGTTATGCTTTAATCTTCCTTAGGCTAGCGTTTTGATACCTTAGCGTTGTTGTCTTTGCATAGGGGCTTCGATCAGTGTTAGGAGGCCTTAAGTAGCCTTTGTTGGCCTTAGGAGTCAGAGAATAGGCGGACAGTGGAGAGAAAATGAGGTTCTCCCTGGAAGACGTCGAAGCGGACGTACGGTCTCGTGACCAGACGTACGGCCTCGAGCCCGAACGTAAGGCCAAAGTGTTACAGGGAAACCATATTTTCACTAGCCGTCCCATAGCTCATGCTTCCTTGTTATAGAGTTGTGCTTTAGTAGAAATAGAACTGATGATAGGTCTCTTCTCAGTATTCGAGGTTATGGAGCCTCAAGGGAATTACATGGAGGAGCTTTATGCCACGGGTGAGTACAAACTCACATGGATGCTTTGTTGTTACTTTTCCTGCATTGCACATATTTTATATAGATGTCAAACATGCATATTTTGCAACTCTCATGAAATACATTTTTGAACTACGGGTAACTCTCTTTTGTGAAAATGTGTGTCTGTTAACAAGGTAATAATGAGACTTGTAAAACTGTGCATGTAAAAGACTGATAAGACTAATTGCATCGTATGACATGGTACACCGGTACGTGCTGTATAATGGCCATGGGCGTAAGGTAAGTAGACATGGGCTTACTATACGGGTTAGCATTATGGTCAATGTGTGTGTGTGTGGGGGCTTTGGATCCAATGCCTCGTGACCAATGATGCAGCCATTCCCAACGGATGGTCACTATAGGACAGACGTCATTAGCGGTGTGGGCCACCCGAGGTTGAACTCGGTCGTGTCGCTAGTGTTACGTACGGTATGTTTCGTCCAATTGCTGGGGCACTGGCATTGTACTACAGGTCCCTCAGGACAGCGTCAACCCTGCTGAGAATGGGTAATATCTCGGGTAGACCATATTGTTGAACAATTACTGTTACTCATGATTATAAGCATATATTATATATATACCACCTGCATAATAATTGTCATCTCATAATACTGCATGTGTTTTATAAGTAAAAGAATCCACAAATTAATGACGGGTACGTCATGTGGATTCTACTCACTAAGTCATCGGACTTACCCATGTATTATTTCCCTTTTTTTTCTCCATATATACAATTATGCTGTTATAGATAGTGGATACCGTGAAGCATCCAGTTCTTGTGGAGGATTCGATCCAGGAGATGCTTGAGAACTTACTGCAAGCTTAAGCGGGTACTCATGGTAACTAGTACTTTTGAGTTAAGTTGTAGACATTAGGGCTTGATGCATGCTTGCTTGCATATTAAGGTTTAGCATAGATCCCTTGTAATGATGTTATGATTTCTGCTGCTTTGAGGATCTTTGGTTAGATGCTCTGGTTATATTGATTAATGTTTATAGTACTTTATTACTTCCACTGCTTAGTATCCTCTGTTTTTGAGGAGTAGAGGTCCTGGAGGTCTTGTTCAGAGTGGAACGAGGCTAGGAGACGAACCGTTCAATTAATTACCAGTTAATTAATTCTCGGGGCGTTACATTGGATGTCCAAGACTATTGTATCCCCACTTTGAGCATCAATCGGGGTAGAGGGAGCCCAAGCACGAGAGGTATGCCTAGACGAGGATCTGCGGATCCTACCTTTAGGAGAGGGTCCCGCTCATAGCTATCCATTGTTTGTTTTGTTGTTTGTTTTGGTTGTTTTTGTTAAGTCCACTACAATGGTGGCAATTGTATATCTGGCTACACTATAAGTCCCCCTTAGAGGTGGCAATTTTGATGTGTTTATGTTGACTGCTTATTATGCTTTGGATCTGATTACTGCTTTAAAACATCTTTTTTCAAAATTTTGAGTTGCCAGCCTTTTCAACCATTTTATCATTTTCTAGCAAAAATAATTATTCTCCTGATTTCAAGTATTCTTAACTTTGAGGACGAAATTCTTAAAAGGAGGGGAGAGTGTAATACCCCGATAAAAATAATTGTTTTGGTTAGAAGATTTTCTACAAAGAACGGCTAAGAAGGATTTTAATAAACCTCAATTTTAACAAAGGACCCAAGCCCATAATTATAGCCTAACAACTCCCAAATCCTTTTGAAGCCTATCCCTAAACCTAATCCTTTTGAGTGGCTGTACGCTAGGGTTACCAAATGTATGCCCCTATTTCTAGTGAGCACATATGTGAGGGGACCACCGGACGTCTGCCTCTAACCTTTTGTGAGTATGTATTGGGGACCACACCAGACATATGCTATTTTTTTATTAACCACTGGTTAATAACAGTACGTATGAGACAACCTTTAGATCTGTGAGCAAATAGTACCTGACGTACACCACAATAGTACCAAATGTGCTGCTTTTTAGAGGAGTTGGTAGCGCCTCAGCTTTTATGGCCTACAAATACCAAACCCTCCCCCACCCCTTGAACTCATTCTTTCGCCCCTAGGCCAGACCACCAAAGTGAGTGTTCTTGAAAGTTTTGTGAGAAAGCTTTGTGTTCCTGCCCCTTACCAAGGTAACCCCTGCCCATTTCTATGCGTATATGTTATTCTTATGATATTGCAAGCTTTAAAGGCACTATGTTGGGTTCATGCATTCCTTTTCCTACAAAAGAAAGAAACATTTTCAAAATAGTTTAAATCTCCTTTCGATGCAAGAAATGTGTTTTTCTTACATTGCATGCATCTGTTTTATGGCTTAAAAGGAGTTATAGTAGCCCTTAGATTGCATGAAAGCCTTAAAACCCCATTAGAGAGCTTCTAGCTGAATTGTCTACTCTCTAACCGGACGTACGCTCTTGGGCGCAGATGTACAATCAAGAGGACAAACATTCGCCTTAGCCCATTTTGTGCAACCTAGGTCCCAGTAACCCATACATTAGGTTAACCTAGTATCCTACTCATAAGATCCTCTAGTACTACATCTAACGGTGTGTTATATTTCATTATAGTAGAATTTAGCAATGTCGATTCAAGCGAGCGTGCAAGGTAAGTAAACACTTACGAACCTTTTTTCCTTAAAAACATAGGATATATTAGTTGACTGACCACAAGTGTGATATGAGCATGCCTACTTTTGTAATTACTTGGTAATTGTCTTATAAACGGATTGTTAAGATGCATTCTATGGCTTGGTACACTGGTACGTGTGGTATAACAACCATTGAATTACTATATAGACTTACTGATATGGTCAAATGTGTGTGTTATATGGGCCTTAGATCTGGTGGTTGTTTTGTGACCGGTGCAGGCTTAATGTCCGTCACTACAAGATGGACATCATTAGCGGTGTGGGTCTAATACCTCAATTAAAACAATCATTTTTATTAAAATATTTTCTATAAAATAACTGTTATGGAGGTTTTTACCAAAACTTGGTTTTAACAAGAACCCAAACCTAAGGGCTACTATAACTCCTTTCCATAGGAAGCAATCAACAAAGGTTCTCAATAAAGGTGTAACGAGACCCCAAAACCCTTAGCATTAGCCTAAACACACTTTGAATGGACGTACACTAGGGTTGGTGGACGTATGCTTGCAAATGGTACACGGATGTACATTGGGGACCACACGAACATCGCTACTTTTGGAATAACCCTTAGATAAATACTTGGACATATGCTACACCCTTCGGAACGTTCTGTAAATAGTACCAGACATTCGCTACTTTTCAGAGAGTTGGTAGCACCCTCAGCTATAAATACCCCCTACCTCCTTCATTCCCACACACCATTTTCCACTAATCAGCACGCCTCTATGTAATACCCCGATAAAAGCCAACCTTTTTATTAGACAAAATCCTTTCCATAGGAAGCAATCAACAAAGGTTCTCAATAAAGGTGTAACGAGACCCCAAAACCCTTAGCATTAGCCTAAACACACTTTGAACCTTTAAAGAATAAAAGCCAAACACTGACCCTCAGGAGGCGGACGTACATTGTTGTCTGTAGTACGGACGTACGGTGGGGGACCACCAGACGTACGCTTTGTAAATAGTACAACGGACGTACGTGGAACCACCGAACATATGCTACTTTTTGGGATACCCTTTGGGTAATACCTGGACGTACAAGACACCCTTTGGACCAATGTGCAAAGACCATCGGACGTATGCTAGGGTTGCTGGACATCCGCTGCTCTATCAGGGAGTTGGTGGCAAACTTTCCCTATAAATAGCCTCTCCCCTCCTCTCTTTTCTCACGCCTTCTTCCTTCCTCTAGTGTGCCCCTAGGCTGCCAGAACCCTTTCTTAGCATTTTGAGTGAGAAATCCGTGAGAGTGAACTTCAAAGAGGAGTTTCCGAGGAAAGGAGACCATCTCCGTGCTTAGCTTCGGGGTAAGCTCTATACCTCTGTATTTAACACTGTCTTATCTTGTGTTTCTGCCTTGATAATGGTTTTCAAGTGTTCACAAAACGTTTTCCTAAAGATAATGACATTTTCAAAGGGTTTTCTCAAAGAATCGTGGTTCTGTGATTTCTTACGTTGCATGTGATGTTTTGCTAGCTTAGGAGAGCTTTAGAAGCCTATGAATGCCATTAGGAACATGCCTTATCCGAATCTTAAAATGATGTGCTTAACACACTAAGCAGATGTACGCCATCAAGGCCGGACGTACGATCAATGGGTAGAGGACCTGTTCTTAAGTTTGACATGTGTATGCTCAGGCTTGGCTATATTTCTAGTTTTCGTAAGGCTTGGCTCACACATTAGTATTAACTGATGTGTGCCAAATATTGCATATTTGGACCCCCTTAATTTGCTATTGTTAATTTGTTAGCGGTGTTATTATTTGATGTTTTGGGTTAGTTTCGTGTTTTGTAGTGTTTTATAGGTTGCGGAAGGAAAACTATGGGTTTTATGTGGAAGTTGCTGATTTTGGATGAATAGTGCAGTCCCTGGTAGAGCAATTGAGCTCATATATGCTCGAGCGTAGGGAATACACGATCGAGCGGGAAGGCGCTCGAGCCCAGGACAGCCGCAATTGAGTACGAATGCTATGTAGCAGACAGGAGCTTTATGCATGAGTGCGCTCGAGCACATGCGTACGACCTGGCAGCAAATTTCAGTTTTTATTAAATTATAAATCCTAATTTTGGCCTACAAATAGTTAATTATCACATTAGTTTAGTGAGGCTGCGAATTACGAAATTTGAGAGGAGAAAGAAGAGAGTTCTAGGGTTTCCTAGCTTTTGGATCTCAACTTTGGGTTTCATTACTTATAGTACTCAATTTTTATTATGGATTCGATCAAATTTGTACAACAAATTTTGGCGTCGTTGCCGAGTAATTGTTTAAATCTTGAAACCAATTTATTTCTAAATTAGTTTTATTCTTCTATTAGTTATAATTAGGATTTGATTTTTATTCAATTTTTTTTTTTTTTTTAATTTCTGTTCTAACATAAAAAGGAAGAAAAAAAAAGTTTTGTTTTTGTTGTTTCGTTGTTGCAGTTCCGGAGGATATCTGTTTTTGTTAGTGCAATCGATCGCACTACAGATACGCTCGATCACACTCGAGGCCAAAAGAACTGAAGTGCGCTCATCTGTGGACGACATTAGCTCGATCGTACCCACGGATCAGGGCATCTGCGCTCGATCCTACCCTTCCTGTGCTCGAGCACAGTAACAAAGTCTAGAATATTTTTTTTTATTCTTCTTTCATTTCAAATTTTTAAATTGTTTGTTTGCCTTTTATTAATTGTTTTAATTGATGTTTGCATGCTTGGACGTAGATCTCTAAATCTGGAGCTAGCCAATTTTGATTCAGAGATTGAATGAACGGCAAGGGATAATCGAAGAATACCACTAAATTCGCCTGCCGATTCTCAAAGTTCTGAGTCTGAGTCGAAAAAGTCTGTGGAGATGGGAGAATGTAATCCACCCAGATCACTTAGGCAGCTATTTGCACCCGATGCTACCAATGCACCGTCATGTATAGCGGTGCCAGATAATGCTACACACTTCAAGTTGAAGCCAAGTTCGCTCAGCAACCTTCCGTGTTTTAGAGGGTCAGAGAACGAAGATCCATATGATCATGTGAGGACCTTTAAGGAGGTATGTGAATTAATTAAATCACCAAATGTCCCGATAGACTTGGTACGTCTTTGGTTATTTCCTTTTTCCTTACATGATAGGGTGAAAGCCTGGCTATATAATGTGAGACCAAAATCTATTACCTCTTGGGAAATGATGCAGAGTAAGTTTTATCATAAATTTTTCCCAATTGCCAAAATTAATGATTACCGTATCAAGATCACCAACTTCAGGCAGAAAGAGGGAGAGAGATTCACTGATGGTTGGGAGAAGTGCCCACCTCATGGGTTTGAGAATGAGACAATTGTTCAATACTTCTACAGAGGATTGACACCAAGTGAGCGAAACTCGCTTGAAACCATGAATGGTAAAGAATTCTTAAACCTCACGGGAGATGAAGCCTACAAAGCGTTGGATGAAATGGTTGAACGAGCACAACAATGGGACTTTCAGAACAGTTGGGATAGACAAGATCCCACTCCCAAGACAAAAGGCATGTACGAAGTGAAGGACAATGCTAAGTTAAGGGGAGATGTTTAGAAGCTCAAACGTCAATTGGCTACTTTGGTCTTGAACAAACCAGTGAATGCGGCAGAGACGTCCCAAGCTAATGTATGCGGGTTATGTACCAGTCCAATGCACTTCACTCAAACTGCCCTACTCTGTCAATAGAACAACCGATTGAGGAAGTTAATGCTTTCAATGAGTACAGAAAACCCACAAGTGGATCATTTTCAGAGACTTACAATCCAGAGTGGCGGAATCACCCAAATTTCTCCTGGAAGCATAATTATCCACTGAATCAGGGAGGTAATTCTACTCAAGCTTAGAATCAGTATCGGCCATCATACAACCTACACCCGAAGACTTCACTGGAAGGCACACTTCAAGCATTCATACAAGCAAGCTTCCAAACTAATCAAGAGTTGAAGAATGCCACCATGGCCAACAGCAAAGACATTCAAGAGCTAAAGAATGCCATCAGTAGAGACATACAAGAGCTGAAAAGTTATGTTTCCAATATAGAAAGACAAATTGGCCAATTAGCAAATCAAGTGGGGGAAAGAGAAAGGGGGAAGTTCCCGAGTCAACCAGTGCCTAACCCAAAGGGGTAATTCAGTATTGAGAGTTCCTCTACTCCTAATCATGGACAGGAACACGTGAAAGCAATCACCACTTTTAGGTCAGGAAAACAAGTGGATAATCAAGTGGCCACACCTGAAGAAGCCAGTGACATTGCAAGAGAGGAAGAGAACCAGGCCAAGCCTACAGCAGATGTTGGACCAGACACAGTCATTCCTAGTGTTGAGGATCAATCCAAGAAGTATGTTCCCAAAGCTCCGTATCCTAAAAGATTGATAGCACCAAAGAAAAGCACAAAGTATGATGACATTTTGAAAGTGTTCAAGCATGTGCAGATCAACATTCCATTCCTAGATGCCATCCAACAAGTGCCTTCTTATGCAAAAATTTTTAAGGATATGGTCACAGTCAAAAGGAAGACGAATGTGCCCAAGAAAGCTTTCCTGACTGAGCAGGTAAGCTCTATTCTACAATACAAGATGCCTGTCAAAGTATAAGGACCCTGGATGTCCTACTATCGCTTGCCAGATTGGTGACAACCAAGCTGAAAGAGCTCTGTTAGATTTGGGAGCTAGTGTCAATCTCCTGCCGTATTCAGTCTATATTCAACTGGGATTGGGAGAGCAGAAATCAACATCCATCACACTTCAACTGGCTGACAGATCTGTAAAGAAACCAAGGGAAATAATTGAAGACGTTCTGATCAAAGTTGATAAGTTCTACTACCCTGTGGACTTCATCGTCTTAGATACAGTAGCAGTGAATATAGAGCTTCAAGTTCCAGTCATCTTAGGGCATCCCTTTTTAGCTACAACTAACGCCCTAATCAATTGCAGAATCGGGGTTATGAAGCTATCTTCGGGAACATGACAGTGGAACTGAATATCTTTGATATCAGTAGGCAGCCATTTAAGTATGAGGAAGTCAAAAGTACCTGCTTGATAGAAGAAATTGTAGAGGAGACAGTAAATGAGCTGAGTAGTGACGACCATTTGGGGGAATGCCTTACTGCATATGGAGGTGACATGAACCTAGATACACTATTGAGAAGCGCTGAATGTTACACATTCAAGCCCTTTAACTCGCATATGTTAATTCCTTAGCGTTTTTATTTGTTTAATTTTGTTTTGTTTTTGTGTCTCAGGTCAAATACAAGAATTCCATTAAAAGTGGGCTTCAAATGACAATTTGGAGCCAATCTGTATCTAGGATCAATCGCAACTGTTCTTGGGATCGAGCGTGCATGCACTCGAGCGCACAAGTCTAGGATCGATCGCAATCCTGTGATCGCGCGCACAACAGTTAAGCTTGAGCGCAGTGCGATCGAGCGAACACATCCTTGCGATCGAGCGCACTCGGGAGTGCATAATGCGGTAGGCACCTTTTGATAGCTTAAACTCAATTTGCAGTCTCTTAATTAGACTGGGAGACTGGCCTACGATTGTAATTAGGGTTTTAGGGTTTCTAGGGTTTCCTAGTCCCTAGACTCTTAAACATTGTAAACGGGGAGCCATTTTAGAGTCAAAATTCAGAAACTTGTCTGTGGAGCTTAGAAGATCATGAGTGGCTAAACCCCTTTGTAGGGTACCGATGTACCCTCTCCAAGCACAATGGTGATTATATTTGATTTTAGTTATTCAATTTATGTTTGTTGATTGCATAACTGTGAGAATTGCTATCATTGATTTCTGTTCTTAAAATTAAATGCAACTGTTCTTCATTTACAAAATCAATATTCGTGAAATTCTTTTCTTGTCTTAGAAATTATTTTGCTTGTATTGAACTCAAATCAACCTTATTTTCTATGATTATAAGATTGATGGTTATGCAATAGGTTTTAATAAACATATGATTAATAGGATTAAAATAGGCCATGCCTAGGAAAGACGGGTCGTACTACACCCTAGTTTAGTGTAATTTAGGTAGACAATCCGTGCCAACCGAAGATGGGTTATGCTATTCCATTAATTATATGAAACTTATTAAAGGATTTTATAATTTATGCCTAGGGAAGACGGTTTGTGCTGCATCATAGTGGTTAGGCGGACGATACGTGCCAACCGAAGATAAATTATCCTTATTCTTTAATATTGTAATTTTTTGTTCTTTTATAACGTACATATCATGAATTTCTAGAATTAAATACAGTTAACCATTGTTGTGCGGATTGTGGTGAAATCGGTACTTTACTCTCTCTCTCTCTCATATATTCACTTTTAGTATTACGTTTAATTTTATGCACTTGAATTCACACAACAAACAAATCTCTTTTTTTTAATTAGGTTAAATTTAGGGTTTATTTAGGTTAAATTTCATCTTTTAGATTTAATAACGAAATCCCCACAGTCCTTGATGTTCGACACACTCTCTATAGCCGTATCATACAAAGATTCATCCTATTACAAGTGGAAATTTTATTATTGATATTTTTGGTCACAAAAATAACACATCAATTTTTGGCACCGTTGCCGAGGACTGTTTAACGGTTTTATTATTAAATTTTAAGGATTAAGTTTTGCTTGATTTTTATTTTTGTTTTTCTTTTCGTTATTTTTAATTTTTGGATTTAATCTCTTTTTTCAAGTTCACGTTCAGCTCCGCAAGTGAGTCTTTGTAACTGCGATCGATCGCACCCTAAAGTGCGATCAAGCGCACCCCTGACAGACTCTGTTGCATCCTCATTCCAGCACACCTAAGGGCCGTTTGTGAGCTTTTTACTTTCTATTTTTATTTTCGTTTTATTTTCTGTTTTTGTTTTTATTTCCTTTTTTTATTTAATTTTTTTATTTATTTCCTGTTTTTGTCCTTATTTTCTATTTTTATTCATGATTTTGTTTATGTTGGGTCGTCGATCTTTGTCTTTGCCATTAATCACTTGTGACCCCGACATTGAACACACTCTTAGACAAATTAGAGTCGAAGGGAATTCTAATTTGTCAAAAGAACACACCTCTGATACCATGGCTGGAGCTAATCATGTAACGTTGTAAGATCACTACATCCCTCCCAGATACACTACCCCTTCATGTCTCAGGCTGCCGGACATCACAGCAACCCATTATGAGATCAAGCCTAGCACCATACAGAGCTTACCTACTTTCCTAGGGCTAACCCATGAAAATCCTTATGACTTCCTTAGTGAATTCCAAACAATCTGTTCTACCATTCAATTGACGGGATTCACTAAGGATGCCTTAAAGATGCATATCTTTATTTTCGCTCTCAAAGATAGAGCCAAACATTGGTTCCAGTCTTTAGAGCCTAACTCTATCACTTCTTGCGATCAATTGCAACAAGTTTTTCTCCAGCGGTATTTTCCTATAGGAAGGACTAATGACACCAGGAGAGCTATCACTAGTATCACCCAATATGAGGGTGAACCATTCCATGAGACGTGGGAGAGGCTTAAGGACTTGCTTAGATCATGTCCACACCATGTTGTCCCCAAATGGAAGCAAGTGCAGAGTTTCTATGATGATCTGACTGAGTCTAGTAGGAGTATGGTAGATGCATCCTGTGGGGGCACATTTATGTTGAAGAGTGAAGATGAAGCATGGGCTATGTTTGAAAATCTTAGTAACAACTCTCGTCAGCAGGCTTCTAACAGACGGAGAGCACCCGCACCTAAAGCACCAAAGACTGAGAGTCTTCTTGAAGTTGGGCAATCTTCAGACATGGCCACCCAAGTAGTTGATGCTATCACCAAGAAGCTGGATCAATTAATGACTGCTGGTTTTGCTCCTAATGCTGCTCACATAAGCACACAACCTAAACCATGCTCATTCTGTTCTAGTACTATGTATCAGGTAAATAATTGTCCTACTGTTGGAAATTATACTGATGTTTCTAATAAGTAGGTCAATGCAGCTTTCTCCAGACCGGGTAATGATCCGTACTCCAACACTTACAACTCAGGGTGGAGAAATCATCCCAATTTCTCCTGGAAGAGTCCAAATGCAAAAAACTCAGCCACAGGGCAGCACAATCAAGCTCAATCTAGCAGGCAACCCTATCAACCATCTTCAACATACCGACCTCCACAGCAGCAATACCAGGCTACCCCACTACCTCCTCAGTCAAATTCAAACTTTGAAGAACGGATACTCAAAATGATGAGTGATATGTCTAACAGAATGGTGGGCGAGGTTGTAGTGACCCAAATTATTAACTAGGCGTAAGTAGCATAGTTAGGGGAATTAATTTGGGCTTTGGGTCACTAAGGACGCTAGGGGTAATTTGGACTTTTGGGCAGACGTACGTTGCTGTCTGTAGTGTGGATGTACCTGGGGGAATGATGCAGATCAGATCTAGTTCAAACCCAATCTGCTAAACAGCGAACATTCGCACCAAGCCAGCGATCGTTCACTGAACTAGCACCCAAATGCCCAACTCTACTTAGGAAGCAACCGATGAGGAGGGAACGTGCGCCTGATCGTTCGCCCATCTGCGAACGATCGCCCCCGTGTTGCGATCATTCGTTCACGGGCTATTATGTCAATTTTTCGCATTTTTCTTATTAATTACGACTCTATCTCTTTGTTTTAGCAGTATTAGGGTTTTAGGAGTCTTTATTTCGTTATTTTATTAGGTTTAGGGTTATGGGGGTTATTTATGTAATCTTTTTAATAGGTTTAGGGTTTGTGGCTATAAATATATGTTTATAGCCTCCAAACAATTCAGTTGTTATTTAATTATTGATTTTATTAATGAGAATTACTCAGAGTTGAGTTTATTCCCTTTTTTCCTTCAAAATGCTAGAGAGTATCTAGATTTTTGAGAAGAATTCTTAGATCATTGATAGACTCAAGATTTGGAATTACATATCCGCTACGTTATTTGTTGTTCTTCGTTGCAGCCCACTAAGTCGCGCTGCATCAGGGGACCGCCGGACGTGCATTGTGCAAACCATACAGGCAGACATACGTGGGACCAACGGACGTACGCTACTTTTTGAATACCCTCTTGTTAATACCTAGATGTACGAGGCAGCCATTGAACCGCTGGGCAAGAACCACCGAACGTACGCCCCTTGGCCGGACGTCGGCTGCTTTCTAAGCCTATAAATGGCACCCTACCCCCTTCGTGTTTTTCATAACTTCATAACGCCCCCAGGTTGCCAGAGTGTTCCCAGAGTGTTTCCAACTATTGTGAGTGTTTGGTGAGTGTGTGTGTGAGGCGTTTGCGAGTTTTGAAACATTCGTGAGGTGAAACTCTTGCAGTTTTGTTTCAAGGAGGTAACGTTAGATCTTTAGCTTTTAATTACGTCGTTATGCTGCTCGTTTTATGTTTAGTTGTAGTTATTAGCTTAGTTGTGCTTTAAGACCCGTTTAGATTAGCTTATTCATTAGCTTAGCGTTGTTACATTGCGTGGAGGTTATTAACTAGACTAGAAGGCTTTAGGTTGTTCCTAGTAGCCCGAGGAGTCGGAGAATAGGCGGACAGTGGAAGAGAAAATGAGGTTCTCCCTGAGGACCCATACAGCGGACGTACGGTATCGTGACTGGACATACAGCTTGTCATTCCATGACGGACGTATGCACTCGAGCCCGGACATACGATCACTGTGTGACAAGGAAACCCTATTTTAACCAACCGTCCCGTAGCTCTTGTTTTCCTTACTTTAGAGTTGTTTTAGTAGAATTAGGACTAATAGAAGGTTTTCCACAGATTTGGAGAACCCGGATCTTTTGGAGTTTTCAAAGATGCGTATCGATCCAGGTGAGTTTTAACTCACATAATGCGCATTGTTATTTTCCATGCACTGCATGTCTATTTTGTGTACTGAGCAAACATGCATATTTTACAACTCTCACGTTTTGTACGTATTGCACATGAACTCTATTTTTGGTAAAAACTTTGTGCTGAACATGTTAACCAAGTGGGACTTGTAAAATAACATGTATATAAAATACAGACAAGATAATTGCATCGTATGACATGGTACACCGGTGCGTGTGATAGTAATGGCCATGGGCTTACTATACATGTTAGCTTTATGGTCAAATGTGTGCGTTATTTGAGGGCTATGGATCCATTGGTTTCGTGACCTTGATGCAACCATTCCCAATGGTTCGGTCACTACAAGACGGACGTCATTAGTTGGTGTGGGCCATTCGGGGTCGGACCCGATCGTGCCACTAATGTTACATACGGTATGTTGTACAATGGCTGGGGCACTGGCATTGTATTATAGGTCCCTCGGGACAGCATCAACCCTGCTGAGAAGGGGTAATATCTCGGGTAGACCATACTGTTGAACTATGACCATTTTTTACATCATATGCATATATCATTACTATATATATATCACGCATAATTAAACTGTCATGATGGAACTGCTTTTGCTTATTAAACACCTGAGTTCATTACTAAAATTGGCATGGGCATTATCTGCGTTAAAGGTCACTAAGTCTTAGACTTACCCCCTTTATTTTATGTCTTTCCCCATCATTACGAAATAATTGCACGGTTTAGCTGCTTTAGACGAGGATGCCGTCGGAGCCTACTTGGGTGATTGCTCATGACCTGATCCGGGTGATCTTTGAGGATATGGATCCTGTTTGGCTTAGAACGATGTGGAAGGATGGAGGATCCGCCCGTGCAGACATGATAAAGATTCTGATCTCATTAGCTTTGTTGAAGCTTAAGTCTAGGCTTTGATCTGTTGATCTTTTGTGAACAATGTTGTAGTATCTTATTTTGGGAATGTATTTGTTTGATGGTCTGATGACCGATACATTTGGTGACTCTTTATAATATTATGGATGTAGTACTTTATCTCTAGTATCTTGTGTGATGTTTCATTTTACTATCTCTTGATCCCATAGTCTTGGTAAAGTCTTCCGCTGCAGTTTTCTCATTACGACGAGGAAGGTGTTTTCCCGGAGGTCGTGTCTCGGAGGGACATGGCTGGGATGGCGCGTCGTGGGGTCAATTACTAGTTAATTCATGGAACATTGGGTGGGGCGTCACAACGTACGCTCTGTAAATCGTACAGGCCGACGTATGTGGAACCACTGGACGTACACTACTTTTTGAATACCTTCTGGTTAATACCTAGATGTATGAGGTAGCCATGGAACGACTGGGCAAGAACCACCGAATGTACGCCCTTTGGCCGGACGTCTGCTGCTTTTCTGGGCCTATAAATATCACCCTACCCCCTTCGTGTTTCTCACAAGTTTAGAATGCCCCCAGGCTGCCAGAGTGTTTCTAGAGTGATTTTCAAGTGTTTGTGAGTGTGTTGTGAGCATGTGTGTGAGGCGTTGCGAGTTTCGGAAAGTTCGTAAGGTGGAACTCTTGCGGTTGTTACTTTGCATGGAGGTTGCAAACTAGACTAGAAGGGTTTAGGTTGTTCCTAGTAGCCCTAGGAGTCGGAGAATAGGCGGACTGTGGAGAGAAAATGAGGTTCTCTCTGAGGACTCATACAACGGACGTACGGTGTTGTGATCGGACGTACGGCTTGTCATTACACGACAGACATACGCTCTCAAGCCCGAACGTACGGTCGGTGTGTGACAGGGAAACCCTATTTTCACCAACCGTCACTCCTGTTTTCCTTACTTTAGAGTTGTTTAGTATAATTAGGACTAATAGAAGGTTTTCCACAAATTTGGAGAACCCGGATCTTTTGGAGTTTTCGGAGACGCTTATCGATCCAGGTGAGTTTTAACTCACATAATGCGCATTGTTATTTTCCATGCACTGCACGTCTATTTTGTGTACCGAGCAAACATGCATATTTTACAACTCTCACATTTTGTAGGTATTGCACATGAACTCTGTCTTTTGAGAAAAAACGTTGTGCTGAACATGTTAACCAAGTGGAACTTGTAAAATGACATGCATGTAAAATACAAACAAGATAATTGCATCGTATGACATGGTACACTGGTACGTGCGGTAGTAATGGTCATGGGCTTACTATACATGTTAGCTTTATGGTCAAATGTGTGCGTTATGTGAGGGCTGTGGATCCATTGATTTCGTGACCTTGATGCAACCATTCCTAATGGTTCGATCACTACAGGACGGACATCATTAGTTGGTGTGGGCCACTCGGGGTCAAACCCGATCGTGCCACTAATGTTATGTACGGTATGTTGTACAATGGCTGGGGCACTGGCATTGTATTATAGGTCCCTCGGGACAGCATCAACCCTATTGAGAAGGGGTAATATCTCGGGTAGACCATACTGCTAAACTATGACCGTTGTATACATCGTATGCATATATCATTACTATACATATATCAAGCATTAATAAGCTGTCATGATGAAACTGCTTTTGCTTATTAAACATTTGACTTCATTTACTAAAACTGGCATGGGTATTATCTGCATTAAAAGTCACTAAGTCTTAGACTTACCCCCCTTTATTTTATGTATTTCCCCATCATTACAAATAATTGCGCGGTTTAGCTGCACTAGACGAAGATGCCGTTAGAGCCTACTTGGGTGATTGCTCAGAACCTGATATGGATGATCTTTGAGGATATGGATCCCGTTTGGCTTAGGACGATGTGGGAAGATGGAGGATCTGCCCGTGCAGACGTGATAGAGATTTTGATCCCATTAGCCCTGCTTAAGCTTAAGTCTAGGCTTTGATTTGTTCATCTTTTGTGAACAATGTTGTAGTATCTTATTTTGGGGATGTATCTATTCTCTTGTTGATGGTCCGATGACCGGTACATTTGGCGACTATTTAAGATATCGATGATGTAGTACTTTATCTCTGGTATTGTTGTGTGATGTTTCATTTACTATCTCTTAACCCCATAGTCTTGGTAAAGTCTTCTACTGTAGTTTTCTTGTTACGACGAGGAAAGTGATTTCTCGGAGGTCGTGTCCTGGAGGGACATGGCTGGGATGGCGGCCATGTGATCAATTACTAGTTAATTGATATTCCCATCGAGCGGGGTGTCATAGAGGCTCAAGTCGAACAAATTGGGGTTGGCGAGATAACCAACATAGTGGGCGAGATGAACAGTAGGATGGGTGAGATGTCTCATACGGTAAATTCGCACTCCCAATATATTGCCAAGCTAGAGGCTCAAGTCGGACAAATTGCTAACACCCTCAACAGGAGGGAAGAATGGAAGCTTCCAAGTCAGCCGGTTGTAAATCCTAAGGGACTATACATGGTAGAAGAAAGAACTTCTCATCTGGAGCAAGTTCAAGCTATTACCACATTGCGAAGTGGAAGATTGGTAGACAATCATGTGGAAGAAAAGAAGAAGGAGCAACTTGAGGCCAATAGACTATGCATCAGGACAAGGGTAAACAAGTAAGCATTGAGGCATCTACACCATCAGCCCCCACTTCAGAGATACCATATGAGCCTAAGGCCCCATTCCCAGAGCGTCTCAAGGCACCCTCCCACTTCGGGAAGCAAGGAGAGAAGATACAAGACATTATGGAAACCTTCAAGCAGTTTAAAGTCAACATTCCACTCCTAGATGCCATTAAGCAAATTCCAGCCTATGCAAAGTTTCTCAAGGACTTGTGCACTCAAAAGAGGAAGAATCGAAAGCACATTCCTAAGAAAGTCATTCTCACCGAGCAAGTGAGCGCCCTAATTCAGCACAACACTCCTCCCAAATTCAAGGACTCTGGAACACCTACAATTTCGTGTGTCATTGGAAACACTGAGGTTGAGAGAGCTCTCCTTGACTTAGGAGCTGATGTAAATTTGATTTCATACTCAGTGTATCAGCAACTTGGCTTAAGGGAACTAAAATCGACAAGTACTATCTTGCAACTGGCTGACCGATCCATCAAGAAACCCCAAGGAATTGTGGAAGATGTGATTATCAAGGTGGACAAGTTCTACTATCCAATTGATTTCATAGTCCTTGACACAGAACCTGTCCCTTATCGAGAGAAGCAAATTCCTGTCATCCTGGGGTGTCCTTTCCTCGCAACAGCCAATGCATGCATAAATCGTCGGACAAGAGTAATGAAGATTTCCTTTGGAAATATGAAGATCAGGCTGAAAATTTTCACTGCTTTCCAGAATGCACCTGATCAAAGGGCATGTTTCTTCTTGGATGCCATTGGAGAAACTGTTGAAGACCCACTGCCTGAGTCTCTATCTGAAGCCCCATCATGGAGAAACCCACCGGAGCCGATGCCCCTTACTTCAAGTACTCCCCCACCTGATGACAACCCCACAAGGGACATATTTCATGCAGAGGTTACTGAAGTGAACTTCATTGGGGTGGACAATTTTTTAACATGCTCCCAGGTTGCCCCAGTTTTTGAGGACCCTTACAGAGACAAAAGGTTGATCATGGAACTAGTTTAGGACAAACATCTAGAGGATTTCCATGGGGAGACTCAAGACCTTTCATCTAAAAGAAGCGGTTTTGGAATAGTAAGAAGATTTCTCCTCCTTGTGGAATGCTACATGATCATAAAGAAGAAGGGATGGAAGAGCTTGATTGGACTTCTGAAGGATCAAGGTAAGATCCTTCGAGACTCAGAATTACTTTGAGTATTACCTCATAAGATTGAGTGCAGACCCTGTGCGCTTGACTCCTCACTTTCCCATGGTACATGATCTCCATCCAGGTTTATTTCATCCATTGTTGTTTCATTCTTTGATTATATTTTTTTACAACAATGTGTGCACTTGATTGGTATTTGGTTGGAGTATCACTCTCTTATTCAGGACAAGTTTGGGGGTATGATATGCCCACATCTACTCATTCAGGTATTCCTATACTCTTGATCTTATTTTTCAGTTCTGTACATACATTGGGGACAATGTATGATTCAAGTTTGGGGGTATGGAAAAACAAAACAAAAACACTATCAAAAATTGTTGTTATGTCATTCTTAAGCATGTGGTTGTGCTTTGATATTGGTTTGAATTTCATTGGTAGGCTTAAAGTTATGAACACATGATCATATGACTTAGGAATTTTGAGTCTTGTTACTTACTTTTGCCAACATGAGATGCTTCTTGTTTCAATTTAATATTTATCTTGAGCACACTAGCACATGGTTGTGAGGCATGAAATTTGAGACCAATTATGTTTGTTTTCAATGTTTTGAATTCCGTTGGATGACATATTGGATGAATAACCTTGGCATGCTATATATTAAAAAATAAATAAATAAATAAATTCAAGTTGAGTTTTTCACCGAGTAACCGGACCTCTTGCCTCATTAAGCAATGAGTGTTCACGTCAAAAAGTGAGAAGTTGGTTTGATTAATAATAATATGGCTAGCTTAACTTTGTAGCTTTTATTACTCGAGTTAGTAAGTCCTTAGGGGTGTCTTTACACCTAGTGCCCTAAAGCCATTTAGTTTGAGTTATTGGCCTAACACTCGATACATGGGTCAACTAGAAAGCTTAAGGCAGCTAAGCATTGCAAAGCCTGTATGAAAAATAAATAAATTGTGTATGCCTTGGTTGTTTCATCTGATAGGAAGTCCAATAAATTCTGAGATGTTGATTCATTTATGTTGGAATTATTTTGAAGCCTCATGATTGTGTGTTAGTTCCCTTTGCACTAGTTGAAATTTGTTGTATCTCAACCTGCCATTTGTAAGTGATTGGACTTGAGAATTTCTTGAAATTTTGAAGATGGAGTTTATCAGTTTAAGCTTGCTAATGAATGAGAACCATTATTTGTGTGATACTTTATTCTTTTGAATGACATAATGATAATAATGTTTGTGGATATCATTCCTGGAAAACCCTCACGAGACTTCACTCGTCCTCTAGGGAATTCCTAGAGGTTTAAAAGGCTTGTTGCATATGCTAAATGCAATCGTACATCCCATGAAAGATGGATTTATCTTTGTGTTTTTAAGTTTATTTTATGTTTTGTATCTAAGGGACTAGCAATATGTAAGTTTGGGGATGTGATAAGTGCTGAATATTGCACATTCAAGCCCCTTAACTCGCTTATGTTAATTCCTTAGCATTGTTATTTGTTTAATTTTGTTTTGTTTTTGTGTTTCAGGTCAAATACAAGAATTCCATTGAAAGTGGGCTTAAAATGACAATTTGGAGCCATTCTGTACCTAGGATGGATCGCAGCTGTACTTGGGATCGAGCGTGCATGAGCTCGAGCGCATAAGTCTAAGATCGATCACAATCCTGCGATCGTGCGCATAACAATTAAGCTCGAGCACAGTGCGATCGAGCGCATTCGGGAGTGCACAATGCGGCAGGCACCTTTTTGACAGCTTAAATTCAATTTTCAGTCTCCTAATTGGACTAGGAGACTGACCTATGATTGTAATTAGGGTTTTAGGGTTTCTAGGGTTTCCTAGTCCCTATAAATAGACTTTTAAACATTGTAAACTAGGAGCCGTTTTAGAGTGAAAATTCATAAACTTGTCTGTGGAGCTTAGAAGATCATGAGCGGCTAAACCCCTTTGTAGGGTACCAATGTAACCCTCTCCAAGAACAATGGTGATTGTATTTGATTTTAGTTATTCAATCTATGTTTGTTGATTGCATAACTATGAGAATTGCTATCATTGATTTCTGTTCTTAATATTAAATGCAATTGTTCTTCATTTACAAAATCAATATTTGTGAAATTTTTTTCTTGTCTTAGAAATTATTTTGCTAGTATTGAACTCAAATCAACCTTATTTTATGTGATTATAAGATTGATGATCATGCAATGGGTTTTAATAGACATATGATTAGTAGGATTAAGATAGGCCATGCCTAGGAAAGACAGGTCGAACTACACCCTAGTTTAGTGTAATTTAGGTAGACGATCTGTGCCAACCGAAGATGGGTTATGCTATTCCATTAATTATATGAAACTTATTAAAGGATTTTATAATTTATGCCTAGGGAAGACGGGTCGTGCTGCATCTTAGTGGTTAGGTGGACGAACCGTGCCAACAGAAGATAGATTATTCTTATTCTTTAATATTGTATTTTCTTGTTCTTTTATAACGTACATATCATGAATTTCTATAATTAAATACAGTTAACCATTGTTGTGCGGATTGTGGTGAAATCGGTACTTTACTCTCTCTCTCATATATTCACTTTTAGTATTACGTTTAATTTTATGCACTTGAATTCACACAACAAACAAATATCTTTTGTTTAATTAGGTTAAATTTCATCTTTTAGATTTAATAACAAAATCCCTACAATCCTTGAGGTTCGACACCCTCTTTATAGCCGTATCCTACAAAGATTCATCCTATTGCGAGTGGTAATTTTATTATTGATATTTTTGGTCACAAAAATACCACATCAACTACTAGAACAAACTGATGCAATGTTGGACTCAGTTACAGCAAATGAGACTGATATTGATGGAACCACCAACACATCATCATCAGCATTTGAGCAAGCAAAGCGAGAGTTAAAGCCCCTACCGGACACATTGAAGTACAAGTAGCTGGACCCTAGTGAATCTCTACCGGTAATCATCTCTTCTGATTTGGATGTGGCTCAAGAAAAAGACTTGTTGAGTGTGTTGAGAGAGCATAAAGAAGCAATTGGATGGTCAATTGAAGACATCAAGGGAATCAGCCCTGTAGTGGTAATGCACAAGATTCACCTAGAAAAAAATGCTAAAACCTCTCGGAAGCCACAGAGACATCTAAATCCGGCCATGCAAGAGGTAGTTAGAACTGAGGTGATCAAACTTCTAGATGCAGGAATCATCTACCCGATCTCTGATAGTAAATGGGTAGGTCCCATTCATGTGGTACCAAAGAAAGCAGGGATAACAGTGATCAAGAACAAAGACAATGAGTTGGTCCCAACTCATGTACAGTCAGGTTGGAGAGTGTGCATCAACTATAGAAAGCTAAATTCTATAACAAGGAAGGACCATTTTCCTCTACCGTTCATTGATCAGATGGTGGAAAGATTGGCGGGCCATGAGTATTACTGTTTCTTGGATGGCTACTCCGGTTATAAACAAATTTCATTGGATCCAGAAGACCAAGAGAAGACTACCTTCACTTGTCCCTTCGGTATGTTTGCCTATCGTCATATGCCATTTGGGCTGTGCAATGCACCCGCTACTTTTCAGCGATGCATGATCAGCATCTTTTCAAACATGGTAGCACGGTGCAAGGAGAAGAATCTGGTACTGAATTGGGAGAAATGCCACTTTATGGTGAAACAAGGGATTGTTTTGGGCCATGTGATTTCCCCCAAAGGTATAGAGGTTGACAAAGCCAAAGTGGATCTGATTTCTAACCTTCCACCACCACGGATAGTTAAGGAAATTCGGTCATTTCTGGAACATGCGAGGTTCTATAGAAGATTCATCAAGGACTTCAGCAAGATAGCGAGACCTTTGTGTAATCTACTTGCAAAAGATGTTCCATTTGATTTCAATGACAAATGCCAGATAGCTTTCGAGATTCTGAAGAAGACATTGACCTCTACACCAATCATCCAACCACCTAATCGGGGACTGCCATTCGAGATAATGTGTGATGCTTCCAATTATGCTGTGGGAGCCGTGTTGGGGCAGAGAGTGGAGAAGCTTCCTCATGTCATATACTATGCCAGCAAGACCCTGAATGATGCACAACTCAATTACTCCGCCACTGAAAATGAGATGTTGGCTGTTGTGTTGGCTATTGTGTTTGCTTTAGATAAGTTTAGATCTTACTTGCTAGGATCTAAGGTCTTGGTCTACTCGGATCATGCTACTTTGAAGTATCTTTTGTCTAAGAAAGATGCTAAATCTCGTCTCATCCGGTGGATTCTGTTGCTACAAGAATTTGACATTGAGATTCTAGACAAGAAGGGTTCTGTGAATGTGGTAGCTGACCACCTATCCAGGCTGATTGTGGATTTTAATGAAGATGTCGTGCCTTTTTCTCAGATGTTCCCTGATGAACAACTTATGCACATATCTCAAATTCCTGCACCTTGGTTCGCAGATATTGTGAACTACCTTGTCACCGCCCAGATACCCTCACATTGGACCAAGCATGACTAATCAAAATTCTTGGCTGGGGCAAAATACTTCTTTTGGGATGACCCTTACTTGTTCAAATACTGCCCAGATCAGATTATAAGGAGATGCATTCCTGAGAGTGACCACAAGAATATCCTCTCTTTCTGCCATGATCATGCATGTGGAGGACACTTTAGTTCTAAGAAGACCGCAGCGAAGATTCTTCAAAGTGGATTCTATTGGCCCTCCATCTTTCGTGACGCCCATACTAACTGTTCAGCCTGTGAAAGATGCCAGAAGTTGGGGAGCATAGGAAGAAGAAATATGACGCCGCTGAACCCGATTCTTATTATGGAACTTTTTGATGTTTGGGGCATCGACTTCATGAGACCCTTCCCTAACTCTTATGGGTACCTTTCCATCCTTGTGGCAATTGATTATGTTTCTCAGTGGGTGGAGGCCATTGCTTGCAAGATGAATGATCATCGAGTTGAGCTTCAATTTTTAAAATAAAATGTGTTTGCACATTTTGGGACACCACGTGCCATCATCAGCGATTGGGGGAAGCACTTCTGCAACCGATTTTTCGAGCAACTCATGAAGAAGTACAGGATCACTCACAAAGTTGTAACATCCTACCATCCTCAGACAAGTGGGCAGGTTGAGATATCCAACAGAGAAATCAAGAGGATATTAGAGAAGACGGTGAACCCAACAAGGAAAGATTGGTCTCTACGACTCAATGATGCTTTGTGGGCGTACCAGACAGCATTCAAGACTCCAATTGGCATGTCTCCCTACCGATTGGTGTATGGCAAGGCATGTCATCTTCCTGTAGAATTGGAGCATCAAGTATATTGGGCTATCAAGCAGTTAAACTTCAATATCACCAAGGCAGGTGATCAGAGGAAGCTCCAGATTGATGAATCATAAGAATTGAGGAATGATGCCTATGACTGTGCCAAGCAATACAAAGCGAAGATGAAGAAGACTCATGATCAAAACATATTGATATGATCTTTTGAAGTTCGTCAAAAAGTCCTCCTTTACAACTCACACCTACATCTGTTTTCAAGGAAGCTAAAGTCCCGATGGACAGGACCATTCAGAGTGTGTGAAATTTCTACTCATGGAGCCATCGAGAGCAAGGATCTCAAGAGTGAAAATACTAAAAAAGTCAATGGACAGTGACTGAAGCCATTCCTAGAACTGGAGATTCCAGAGATTGAGGAATTGCCTTTGGAAGACCCGACTTCATCCAACGATCATCCGCTGTGGAAAGTCTGGCTGAAGATTGTAAACTTAGCGCTTTGTTTTAGTTGTAATTGTGATTGTGTTTTTTATTTTTTTCAGGACATCTATTTTCACAAGTAAGTTTGGGGGAGGATATCTCTCGACTAACTTCGGTTCTCTTCACCTTTTGGTATTGTATTTTTGCCCACATTGAGGACATTGTGTGATTCAAGTTTGGGGGTATGGAAAACCGTTGTCCATTTTTATTTTAGTTGTCATTTTTAAGTTTTAGTTATTATTTGCTGTCATTTTTAGTTTTTAGTTGTTTTCTTTTTAATTGTGTGATGTTGTTGTCAAGTTTGGCTTATAAACTGTGGCTGTGGTTTGCATTTCATTGGTTTGCTTAAAATGACGTATTTTCGGGTAAATGAGATTGTATGTGTTTTTGAGATCAATTTTTCTTTGAGCACATTAGCATGGTTTCTGTGAGTTATAAGGTTTTAGCTTAAGCTTGTTCCTTGTGAGATTTGTTGGATGACCTATTGATGAATAACCTTGGCTTGCAAGAAAAAAAAATTAAAAAAAAACATTAAAAAAAAAATATCATTTTGAGTTCCTCACTGAGTAACCAGACCTTTTGCCTTACTAAGCATTGAGTGTTCGTGTCAAAAGGTGTGAAGTTCAAGTTGAGTTATGGTATGGCTAGTATGGATTCGTAGCCTTTTTGACTTAAGTTATTAAGATCTTAGGGATGTTCTACATCTAGTGCCCTAAAGCCATTTGGTTTGGGAGTCATTGGCCTAACACTTGTTACATGGGTCAATTAGAAAGCTTAAAGGAGTCATACATTGCATAGCCTATAAAAAGAGAAAATAAATGTATATCTTGCCTTGGTTGTTTCATCTATTTGGGATTCTTACGAATTTTGTGGAACTTGTTTTAAGTTTAAACTGAAAGCTTCATTACTGCATGCTAATTTCACTTTGCACATTTCAAGAACATATGATGTCTCGGTTGTCCATTTATGGGTTATTTGATCTTGGATGCCCATTGATTGTGATGAGGGTGTTTGTCTTTTTAAGCTTACTCATGAATAAGAACCATGGTCTTTGTGAAAAAATTTTCTTGTTAACAACATTGTGCTGCAATGTTTGTGGGTGTCATTCCTGTAAACCCTCACGAGACTTCACTCGTCCTCTATGGATACCTAGGGGTTTAAAAGGCTTGTTGCATATGCTATATGCAACCATCTCTCCAACGACAAAGGATTTATGTTTATTGCTTTCATGTTATTTTTAGTGTTGTTTTGCTAAGAGACTAGCAAAAGTTAAGCTTGGGGGTGTTTGATGTGTGCCAAATACTACATATTTGGACCCCTTAATTTGCTATTGTTAATCTGTTAGCAGCGTTATTATCTAATGTTTTGGGTTAGTTTCGTGTTTTGTAGTGTTTTATAGGTTGCGGAAGGAAAACTGTGGGTTTTATGTGGAAGTTGCTAATTTTGGATGAATAGTGCAGTCTCTGGTAGAGCAATCGAGCCCAAGTCTCTGCGATCGGGCGCATATGCGCTCGAGCACAGGGCATACACGATCAAGCACCAAGGCGCTCAAGCCTAGGACAACCGCTATCAAGCGCGATTGTTGTGCAGCAGATAGAAGCTTTATGCACGAGTGCACCGACTGTGCGATCGAGCTCATGCTTACAACCTGGCAGCGAATTTTAGTTTTTATTAAATTGTATACCCTAATTTTAGGCCTATAAATAGATAATTATCACATTAGTTTAGTGAGGCTGCGAATTACGAAATTTGAGAGGAGAAAGAAGAGAGTTCTAGGGTTTCCTATCTTTTGGATCTCAACTTTGGGTTTCATTACTTGTAAGTACTCAATTTTTATTATGGATGTACAAATTTAATTGTATTCGCCAATTGCACGAGTCGATCGTAATAGAGTGGATGTGCAAGTGCGAGTGTCGAACCCACAGAGAATCGGTTTTGCTAAAAATCAACTTTACAATGCCTAAACTAATCCTATCTTAACCTAGTCCCAATATCAAACACAAGGCGTGCATAAAATAAAACTAAATTAAATGCAATAAAATAAATAAATAAAAATGCTAAGGTCCCTAATCTACCTCACCACAATTTAATCAACATATAAGCATGCTAATCCACACATCCATCAAACAATTAGGCTAAAATGTATGTCCTATTCTCACGATAGTCCACACACCCGTCGTACGGCCTAGCTCGACGCATGTTCTTTTGCCTTTACAAAATCTAGTCGAATCATGCGATGTATTAACCCATAAACGGTTACAACGGATGTTGAGCTGAGATCGAATCATCCGATGTGTCATTGACGACAACGGATATTGGACTCGCTTAAACTATCCGATGTAGCCCGGATAAATCACAACTCATATTGGATGATAAACGATCTATAAACAACAACCAATCACAATCTTGTCACGAGATTGTGATTGAATCGAACAAACGTTAAATTAAATGACAGAAAATGTAAACTAAACGTGAATATACATAAACAAATCCATGGTGAGGGAAAATAAGAGACTAAATTAAAAAAACTAAAAGCATTAAATAAATGATAAAATGACGTTTAGAGGGTTTTACAGTGATGAATGGGGAGGATTTAGGCCACAAGGGGCGCCTCCAAGCTTTTTCCAAATGTCAGGTTCGTTTACAAGAGAAAGGGGGATATTTATAGGCTAAATTTAGGGTTTCCGCGCTGCCAGGTCAGATAAGGTGCGTTCGATCGCACTAAGTGCATTCGAACGCACTCGTGCATGAATTTCGGCATTTGATGGGCACAAGTGCGTTCGAAAGTAAAACGTGAGTTCGAACGTACTGCCTTTAGAATTAGCCCTCACATGTGAAATACAAAGTTGTAGATCTTTGAGTTAGCTTTCCAAAGACACTAAGATCACCCCAATCGGAGGTCTACAACTCTAGATATGGTTGTTTTGGTGGGACTCATCGGGTGCGAATTATTGCTCAACTCAAATTTGCTGTCAAAGCTCCCCGAACTGTCTTAAGCCCCAGAGTTGATGGCATTAGCCCCAAATGCAACTTAACAACCTGCAAAACACTAAAATACCAAAACTAACCAAAACATTAGAAATTAACAATACTAAGAGCCTAACGAATGTAAATTAAGGGGTTCAAATAAGTACTTTTAGGCACTCATCAGATTCGATCAATAACGTTTTGTCTTTCAATAACATGAGAGGCTAATCCTTCAACTAATGTTGAAGATGAAGCCTCACTTATGATTAGCAATTTAGTTTCATGTAATCAAGATTTCCCAATTTAATGGTTCAATTGCTTATTGTTTTGCCTTTTTATTAATTGGATTGAATGTATCTTGGATATCTTTTGTGATTCAAGGATACATTAGATGTGATGCGAACCTCAATGATATGCCGTTGAGACCCAACAACAATATTGGAATATAGACCCAAGAAAGCTAAAATTCAGATTTGATAGAAAACCCCGACCCAACGTTTATAATTGAAACGCGAACCAAAGGTATAAAGTTACAAACCTTGACCCAACGTTTATAAATAAAACGCGAACCAAAGGTATAAAGTAACAAAACCTCGACCCAACGTTTATAAATAAAACGCGAACCAAAGGTATAAGGTAACAACCCCGACCCAATGATTATAAGTAAATCATGAACCGAAGGTATAAAGTTTGAACGCCACAAGGAAGAATCCTTGATAAGTTCAGAGGTTCTTTGAAGAACCAATTGAAGAAGCAAAACCTCACATTTTTAATATTTTCATTTCATTTCCTTCATTACAATGAGTCCATGCTATTTATAATGCATGGTTGAGAACGGAATACAAATTACTAAAGGAAAATAATAAAAGACTAAATAAAAGAATCCTAAAATTAAGGCTGATTTTGTCTTAAACTAGCAGCTCCTCCAAGAAAAGAATCACCTATGGAATGTCTTCAATAGATATATCAATCAGCCAATCAATTGGTATGGAATTGGAAAGGTCTGAAATAGGGATGCCAATCAGTCATTTAATCCTTCTAATCAACCATCAATCAGCCAGCAATGGATCCTTTAATGATGCTTATTAATCCTCATCATCCTTTAATGATGCTTATTGATTCTCATCAAGATGATTTATGATAATTCAATACAATTAACTGCTTGGTTTTCTTAGTTAAAAGATTGGATCTTTCTCGTGATTTATTCTCTGGATACAATGGATGTTGCAATATAGATTGGATATTTGCTTGTGATTTACGGATACAGCTAATGATTTAATTGATTATTGGATTTCTATTGTGATTTGGATAAAGAATGGATACAGGGAATGTTTTGATTAATTTGTGAAGCAAAAAGCAAAACATACCTAAGATTTATATGTGATAACTTTGGGGAATATTTGAGATCACAGAACTAAGTTGTTAAGAATGTGTGAGTGTCGATTCTGAAACCCTAGTGCTTCGTCAACAAATTACTTTTAACTTAATTAATTTTATGCTTTTGTTTCATTCAAACAATCATCATTCAAAAACTAGGAACTAGATTAGAATAGAATTATTTTAGGTTTAAATTTGCTTTCAAGAACACAATTCCCTGTGGGTTCAACCTCGCACTTGCACACCATTATATTGCACACGACTCATGCGCTTGCGAGTATATTTAATTTGTACATCAGTAACTGTGTTATTAAATAAATTATTAAGATGCATCATAAAACATGGTACACCGGTACGTACGGTATGAATGGCCATGGGCTTACTATATAAACTGTGTATTGTGGTCAAATGTGTGTTTTATACAAGGCTTTGGATCCATTGGTTTCGTGACCTTGGTGCAACCATTCCCAGTGGTTCGGTCACTATAGGACGGACGTCATTAGTGTGGGCCACTCGGGGTTGGACTCGATCATGCCACTTACGTACGGTATGTTGTGCAATGGCTGGGGCACTGACATTGTATTATAGGTCCCTCGGGACAGCACCAACCCTACTGAGAAAGGGTAATATCTCGGGTAGACCATGTATGGGAGTTATGGCTTATAATGCATTAGTATTTCCGCATTAAAACACGTAGGTAATTATCACCAGTTCTACACCATAAGCTTTGAAAACCCTAAAACCCATTAAATGGTGTATTAGAGGAGGTAATGCCCTCTTTTCGATTATTACTCAAAGTCCACATTTACTTTTACTAAATGGGCTCATGTCATACCTAAGTGTGAGGTTTACTTACTAAGTCGTTAGACTTACACGGTTTATTATTCCTTAGGTAACCTGGTTTACTGCTATGGAAGTGGCAAGAGATGCTACTACTTGACCGGTTACGCTTTACTTATAATTACAGGTTTGTCTTCACTATTTAGTAGCTCCATGTTCTTACTTGATGAATTATAGTGGCTCAAATTTATTCACCTTCCTTTGCATTTACTCTAACGTTTTTATAGGGGTGATTACCCATTTGGTCACAAGTTGGCTCAACTGGGTGAATTGCCAGAGACCCCACCGAGTTAGCCAAGGCTAATTTTGGGGGCGTTACACTCTAGGCTACTAGAACCTTGTGAGGTTGTGTTCTTGTGAGTTTTGAGTTGAAAGAGTGAGTTTTGTGAGAAAGGAGCTCATGTTCTCACCGAATTTTGAGGGAACCACTTTCTAGTCTTGTGCTTCCATTAGTGTTTCATTGCTTCCATAATATTGAGAGTTTTCAAAAGAGGTCGTGTTAAGCTTTTTGCTCATTTCCTTTCCAAACAATAAATGATTTCAAAAGCTTCTTTGATTTGCATGATGTTAAGTTTTCCAGCGTTGCATGTGTTAATTTACTAGCTTAGAAGAGATATAATAGCCTATAAAAGAGATAGGAGTCTCAAAACACCATTTGAGCCATAGCAGATTTGCTTAACTCATTGTTGTGCAAAAATCTACCTAAATTAATAGGCAAATAATTGTACATTTTACTTGCAAGTGCACAAGGTCAAAAGGTGTAGTACGCGTGTAAGTGCAAGATCGATCCCACAGGGATTTGTAAATTTTGCTTAAAATTAAATTCGCAATATAAAATAAAAGAGAGAAAAATTGAGTTTGATTAAATAATGAGAAAAAGGTAGGGCTTGGATTTCCACCACTAATCATGCTTATATAATAAAACAATATGTCAATGCTTAAATTACATGATGAGTATTTAATGGTTGCCAACCTAAGGGCATATTATATACTCCTTAAGCTATTGGTTTCCCTAAGCAACAAGTTAGGCATGGTGTATACTCTAACTCTTTTCTTTCCTAAAGGATTTAGCATGGTGTATACTGAGTTGTTCTCTAGGAAAGCATATGAACTGTGAAAACCGACAACCACATAAGACCTAGGGCATGGTGTATATTCCCGGTTTCCCATGTTGATTAACCCAAGAACCCGGTGTGGATTACTTTTGTTACTTATGTTAAACCCATGACTCGGTCATCCAAATTGATCTAACTAACAAGTCCATACCACATGCATATGTTGTTTAGGCAGACACATATGAGGAATTCATGGAAACAGGTATTAATCAAGTTAAATACTATCATGCAATTATCGCAAAGGCGCCAATATTGAATTAAAATATAAACATAATTAGGGCTTCAATCTAGCCCTACTAAAAGGTTTAGTTACACATAATATTGATGCTAATCATCTTCATAAAATAAAAATAGAGGAAAAGAATAAACCCGAAAAATCGCTTCCAAGAACGCAGTAAATTCTTCTCCAAAATAGTGTGTGTGTTTCTCTATGTTTACAGGCCTATTTATAGAGTCCAAGAGTATTCTAGAAATCCTAAAACGTGTAAGGTTGAATCTTGTGCAACAAGGATTAGCCAAAACCCTAGAATCAAAAACTTCCAAAACAGGGCTGCGGCTAGAGTGGGCTTCACGCACAGGTGCGTTTGATAGCCCTTGGTGCGTTCGATCGCCTTCTTCAGCGCACGATCGCTTCCTCAGATTCCAGTTTCTCCTCTTTTTGCTCTTTAAGTCCGAATTTCCAAAAATATTGCATTTTCTTCCAAAGACCTGTAAAACAAAGAAAACACAAAAAGAAAGTAAAATAGAACAAAATAACATAAACTAAAGGCATAGAAAATGTAAATTAAGGGGCTTAAATATGAGTATTTAAGCACTTATCACACCCCCAAACTTACATATTGCTAGTCCCTTAGCAATATAAAACTAAAAACCAAATGCATAATAAAAAAATAAATCCAACTTTCGTGGGATGAACTGTTGCATTTAGCATATGCAACAAGCCTTTTAAACCTCTAAGAATTCCTTAGAGGACGGGTTGAGTCTCGTAAGGGTTTTCCAGGAATGTTACCCACAAACATTATGCATAGTTCATGTTATCCAAAAATTAAAGTATCACTAAAAAAACATGATTTTCATTCATTAGCAAGCTTAAAAAGTCAAACTCCATCTTCACAATGCTTTGGACTTTAAAGGTAAATCACTTACAACAGGCAAGCTAAGGCATCACAAGTTGAAACAGTGTAAAGTGAACTTAGCACAAAATTATGAAGCTTCCAAATAATTTCAATATGCAATGTCTCAACATCTCAAGCTTCACTGAACTTCTTATTAGAATGAACAACACTGGCATAATTTTTTTTCTTTTTTTTTTCTTTTTTTTCTTTTCTTTTTTTTTAGGCTCTGTGATGTTTAGTTTCTTTAAGCTTTCTAATTGACCCATGTAGCAAGTGTTGAGTCAATGACTCCCAAACCAGATGGTTTTAGGGCATTAGGTATAAAAACACCCCTAAGGACTTACTAACTCAAGTCAAAAAGGCTACGAAACTAAACTAGCCATAATGTTAACCACATCAAATCTCCTCACCTTTTGACATGAACACTCAATGCTTACTGAGGCAAGAGGCCCAGTTACTCAGTGAGAAGTTTATCAATGGTCATCATCATTTTTTGTTTTTTTAAAGTTAACCAAATCAATTCTCTTCACCTTTTGACGTGAACGCTCAATGCTTACTGAGGCAAGAGGCCCAGTTACTTAGTGAAGAGTTTATCAATGGTCATCTTTTTAATTTTTTATTTATTTATTTATTCTCATGCCAATGTGTCCAACCAATAATTCATCCAGTGTTACCCAAAACATGAAGACATACACATCAAAACCATATGTCATACCCCACCAACCATGTGACAATGTGCTTGTGTCAGAGCAGATCAACATGTGAATTCTTACTTGCTTAAAGTAAGTAACAAACTAGAAAAATCCAATCATCAGATCATGTGTTCAAAATTTTAAGCTCACCAATGAATATCAAATCATAATTCTTAGATCACCCAAAATTTCAAGACAACATGAACATGTAAATTTGTTTTTTTTTTTTTTACAAAAACAGGGCAAAGTGTGTGTAAATGTGTCTCCCATACCCCCAAACTTAAATTGCACATTGTCCCCAATGTGTAAATACATGGAAAGAATTGACCTGGGGTTTGGAGAAACTGGCTGGAGCAGGTATGACTCAAAGCATCCCCCCAAACTTGAACTCAAGCACACTTGTCCCTGAAAAACAAAACACTAATAAAGTAACAAAGGAAAACAAAAACAAAAATAAAAATGAAAATAAAATCAAACACACAAAGAAATAAAAGGATATGCTGTGGGGTGCCTCCCATGAGCGCTAAGTTTAACGTCTTCAGCCAGACTTTGTGTCCTTTCACTGCTGTTCCTCATGTGGAACTGAAGATGATTCCCCAGCAGCCGGTGGTAGTCTATCCAGAATGGCTTTAAGCATCTCGCCTTGTGTAGTAAATTGTTGTTCCATATTTGCAAAACGTTGTTCCATCCTTTCCAAACGCTGATTGGCACCACGCAAGAAGTCATATTCAGTTTGGCTGATGACTACTGACCTTCTCCTCCCACCTTGTTGAGGTGCAGGTGCATCCTCTTCCATAATGTCTGCCTCCTCCATTCTCTCTTCA
>CM017324.1:16176398-16230518 GCA_006937295.1 Carpinus fangiana
GTTTAGGTCCAAAGGATCCAATGTGAAAATGATACACTAACTACAATGGATAAATGGACGTAACCCGAATGATGAAATGTATCCATCGGACGAAACACAAAGACTAAACAACTACGGCACAATCGATGCAACTTTGTCACGAAACTGAATCGAAACGAACTAACATGGCAAGTAATAAACGGATTAAACGTAAAACTAACTATGAAAGCATTTAAGTAAATCTAAAGTGAAGGGAATAAGAGACTAAATAAAAGTAAAATAAAACATAAATTAAATAAACGACAATTTAGGAGGGATTTATAGTGGAAAACAGAGGGTTTTGGGCCCTAGAGGCACCTCCCAAACGTAAGAAACAAATGATACATCGAGGTCCTATTTATAGGCTGGCGGGTCACTGAATTGCGTTTGAACGCACTACTTGCGTTCGAACGCACCAATTATTTGCGATCGAACGCAAGGTGCGCGGTCGAGTGTAAATAACTGCTGTGGCGGCTAGGGCTGACTAGGCGTGCGTTCGAGCGCAGACCCCTTGCATTCGAACGTAGATAACCGCTAGGGCCGGCTGTGCATGCGTGCGACCGCAACTCCTGCGTACGACCGTGAGTGCGTTCGAACGTACCAAGTGCGGTCGAACGCACTTTGGCAGGAATCAGCTTCTTCTCTTTCAGCACACTTTGCCCTTTGCTAGTCATGTTTTAATGCAATGACCTGCACAGCACAAAACACTAAAAACTATACAAAACATAAGTTATTAACACAACTAAGAGCCTAACACACATAAGTCAAGGGGGGTCTAATAAACAATATTTGACACCGATCAACTTGTAGATCAACACCTTCTGTCCCACATGAAACTCCTTCCTAACCAGCTGTTTATCATGGTATGCTTTGGTTCTCTCCTTATAAAGCTTGGCGTTCTCATATGCATCATGCCTCAATTCTTCAAGCTCATTTAATTGCAACTTCCTCTTATCACCTGCTTGCTTCATGTCAAAATTAAATTTCTTGATGGCCCAATACGCTTTGTGCTCCAATTCTACTGGTAGATGGCATGCTTTCCCAAAGACTAATCGGTATGGAGACATACCAATAAGGGTCTTGAATGCAATCCTATATGCCAAAAGTGCATCATTCAAATGTAGAGACCAATCCTTTCTGCTGGTGTTCACTGTCCTCTCTAGGATGCCCTTGATTTCTCTGTTGCTTATTTCCACTTGGCCACTGGTTTGAGGATGATAGGGGGTGCCAACTTTATGAGTGATCCCATACTTCTTTATCAAAGAAGCAAAGGCATGATTGTTGAAGTGGCTTCCTCCATCACTGATTATTGCCCTTGGAGTCCCAAATCTAGTAAAAATGTTATCCTGCAAAAACTTTACAACAACTTTGTGATCATTAGTCTTTGAGGGGACAGCCTCAACCCATTTGGACACATAATCCACACCCACAAGAATATATAAATTTCCATATGAGTTAGGAAAAGGACCCATGAAATCAATACCCCAGACATCAAAGAGTTCCACCACTAGAATATTTTGCAAGGGCATCTGATTTCTGGCTGAGATGTTGCCTGACCTTTGGCATCTATCACAAGAGCTGCAAAACAGGAAGGCATCTTTAAACAAACTGGGCCAATAAAAACCAGATTGTAGTACCTTAAGAGTTGTTCGCTTTGCCCCAAAGTGTCCTCCACATGCAAACTGATGGCAATGCTGCAATATGCTCGATTGATCGTTTTGTAAGATACATCTTCTGATGATTTGATCAAGGCAAGATTTGAAAAGATAAGGTTCATCCCAATAGTAGTATCTAGAGATAGACATCAACCTCTTCCTTTCTTGATTAGACATACCTGGAGGAAAAACTTTGGCAGTTAGATAATTCACAATATCTGCATACCAAGGAAGTTGTACCTCTACTGCAAACAATTGTTCATCTGGGAAGTTTTCATTCAAGGGCAGCTCATCTTCTTCTTCTTCTTCATGAAGTAGCCTGGATAGGTGATCTGCAACAACATTCTCACTACCCTTCTTATCTCTAATTTCCAAGTCAAACTCTTGCAATAGGAGTACCCATCTGATCAATCTAGGTTTTGCATCTTTCTTAGCAAACAAATATCTCAAAGCAGCATGGTTAGTGAATACAATAACCTTAGAGCCAATTAGGTATGATCTAAACTTTTCCAAAGCAAAAATGACAGCTAACATTTCTTTCTCAGTGGTAGAATAATTTAGTTGGGCATCATTCAAAGTTCTAGAAGCATAATAGATAGCATGAGGTACCTTATTGATTCTTTGGCCCAAAACAGCTCCCAAGGCAAAGTCACTGGCATCACACATCAGCTCAAAAGGGAGGCTCCAATCAGGTGCCATTATTATTGGGGCTGATGTGAGCAGCTGCTTCTTCAATGTGTTGAAAGCTTTCATACATTCATCTGTCCATTCAAACTTGGTGTCTTTTGCTAGCAGCGCACAGAGAGGTCTAGAGATCTTAGAAAATCCTTGATAAATCTTCTGTAGAATCCAACATGTCCAAGGAAACTTCTAACACCTTTAGTTGTCATAGGAGGGGGAAGTTTTGAGATGATGTCAATCTTGGCCTTATCCACCTCAATACCTTTGTTGGAAATAGAATGACCCAACACAATGCCTTGTTGCACCATGAAGTGACATTTTTCCCAGTTGAGCACCAAATTGAATTCTTCACATCTTTTTAAGACACTTTTCAAATGATAGAGACATTCATCAAAGTTAGAACCAAAAACACTAAAATCATCCATAAATACCTCAATGAACTTCTCCACCATGTCAGAGAAAATGCTCATCATGCATCTTTGGAAGGTGGCCGGTGCATTGCATAATCCAAATGGCATTCCTCTGTATGCAAATGTACCAAAGGGACATGTGAAGGTGGTTTTGTCCTGGTGTTCTGGTGCTATGGCAATTTGGTTGTAACCATTGTACCCATCCAAGAAGCAATAGTAACTGTGGCCAGCTAACCTTTCTAGCATCTGATCAATGAAGGGCAGGGGAAAATGATCTTTCCTGGTTACCTTATTCAGTCTTCTGTAATCAATGCAAACCCTCCATCCAGTGGTTATTCTTGTAGGTATGAGCTCCTCATCTTCATTCTTCACCACTGTGATCCCACTCTTTTTCGGGACAACTTGAACTAGGCTTACCCATTGACTGTCTAAAATGGGGTAGATGATTCCGACATCTAACAATTTCAATACCTCCTTCTTCACTACCTCCTTCATGTGTGGGTTGAGCCTTCTTTGTGCATCCCTTGTGGGTTTTGCTTCATCTTCGAGGTGGATTTGATGCATGCATTTGGCTAGGCTTATCCCTTTGATGTCAGCTATGGTCCATCCAATAGCAGTCTTATGTTCTCTAAGAACTCTCAACAGCTTCTCTTCTTCCCCCAAACTTAGGTCAGCAGCAACTATCACGGGTAGCGTCTTGTTTTCTCCTAGATAGGCATATGTCAAGTGCTCTGGCAGCTGCTTCAATTCCAAATTTGGTGCCTGGACAATGGAAGGAACAAGAGTAGTATTAGTAGGTACAAGAGTTTCAAAAGGAGGAGTATACCTACTTGGGTACTTTGGAGAAGCCTCTAAAAGGTGAACAGCTTTTGTGAGGTCCTCAATAAGTTCTTCAAATTCTGACTCAATGCCCTCCTTTGTGAGACTATGGGTGAGGGTGGCTTCCATTGGATCAATGTGCTGGACCTGAAAAACTTCCTCAACGACCTCTTGCACCATACATACATTAAAGCATTCCATATCATCTTGAGGTAATTTCAATGCATCAAATATTTTAAATTCTATCTTCTCACCATTCACCTTCATGCTCACAATACCCTTTTTTACACAAATTTTGGTATCAACAGTTCTCATAAAAGGTCTTCCTAAGATGATGGGCAGAGGTAATGGCATAGGAGATTCTTCCATATCCAATACAATGAAATCAGCAGGTAGAATAAATTCGCCTACCTTTACCAAAACATCCTCAAGTATACCTCTTGGCCTTTTGATACTTCTATCTGCCAATTGCAAGGTGACGGAAGTGGGTTTCAGCTCCCTAAAACCAAGTGCCTCATAAACTGTGTATGGCAGCAAATTAACACCAGCTCCTAGATCCAGTAATGCTTGCTCAAACTCATGGCCGCCAATCCTGCAAGGAATAGTAAAACTACCTGGATCTTTTAGCTTTGGGGGTAGTTTTCTTAATAAAACAGCACTCTTCAATCAAAGCCACTGTTTCATGTTCCTGAAACTTCCGTTTATGAGTGCAACAATCCTTCAAAAATTTGGCATATGCAGGTATTTGTTGAATTGCATCTAATAAAGGAATGTTTATCTCTACTTTTCTCAAAGTTTCAAAAATATCAAACAATTTCTTTTCCGTCTTTGGCTTTACTAACCTTTGAGGAAAGGGTGGTGGTGGATATTCCCTCTCCATTTTACTTACCTTAGATGTGGATGCTTCATCTGGAGATGCTTGTGTTGGTTCCTCCACTCCTATGATCTTACCGTTTCTGAGAGTTGTAGCAGCTTGCACTTGCTAATGACCTCCTGGATTAGGTATTGTTTGGGCTGGGAGTTATCCTTGCTTTCTGACATTCATCTCCTTAGCCAACTGCCCCACTTGTACTTCCAATCTTTGAATAGATTGCTCATGCTTTGTATTGGTTTGTCTTTGCTCATTCCTAAACTATTTTTCCTCCGCCATAAACAGATCTTGTGACTTCACCAATTGCATCACAAGACTCTCTAAGTTCCCCTTCTTTGGCTCTTGAACTGGTTGGGCTACTGGTTGGGAATTCCTTTGCTGCCCTTGAAAATTCAGAGCATTCTGATTGTTACTCCATGAGAAGTTGGGGTGGTTTCGCCACCCTGGATTGTAAGTGTTGGAGTATGGGTTGTTCTTGGGGGGATAATTGTTTTGCCCCACATAATTTGCTTGCTCTTGATCTGCCGATGAAAACAAAGGGCAAGTGTCAGTAGTGTGATCAAACTGAGAACAAATATCACATATCTGGGGTGATGCAGCTGGTTGACTAGGTGAGATGTTTTGTAACGCCATGGCCTTAACAATCATGTCTAACTTTCTGTCCACAGCAACCATGTGACTTGGAGATCCACCATTTAAGTTCACTTCATACAAGCCTTTACTCCTTACTCCTTGCTTTCCTTTGGATGAGAATTGTTGGGAGTGCTCACTTTACATCTCAAACAATTCCATGGCTTCTTCACTGCTCTTTTCCATCAGCACTCCTCCGCAACCAGAATCAACCACTCCTTTATTTGCTTCATTTAGGCCTTCATAAAAAGCATGCACCAATTCATCTTGAGGGAGCTTGTGATGTGGGCACTTCAGAAGCAAGTCATTGAAATGCCCCCACGCTTCAAAGAATAAGTCGCCATCTCTCTGTTGCCAAGCTTGAATTTCCTTCCTCATCTGTCTTATCTTCTGAGCTGGAAAGAATTTCTTTAAAATTTACTGGACAACACTTCCCAAGTATGGATGGTATTTGAAGGCATTGAGTTGTACCACAACCTTGCATTGTCTTTCAAAGAAAAAGGGAAGAGAATCATCCTAATTCCCTCTTGATCCAGGATTTGAACATGTTGAAACTTGCAAAGATCAGTGAATTCCCTTATGTGCAAGTTTGGATCCTCAGTTGGTGTGCCTCTAAAGTGTGTCAATGCATTGACTATTTGTGGCGATATGTAGTAGTTTCCTTCAACCTCATGTTGATAGGCAATGCATGATGTTTGGTTGGGATTGTCAGGGATGAAAGCTTGTTTCATGGGTCTTCGCTCTGGTAGCGGTTGGTTGACTTGCTGTTCCGCCATGGCTTCCTCTTCTTGAAGTTCTTCTTCTTCTTCCTTAACGTTGTCTCTGGGCTTCTGCCGAATGGTCCGCTCAATCTCTTTATCAAGTGGAAGGATAGCTGGATTCTTAGAGCGAAGTCCTTGCATGAATTAGATGAAGTTCTTCTAAGTACAACAGCTTCAATACTGCTGTTTGGCTGGTTTCTGGAACAACGAACGATCTCTGAGACTTGTACAGTTGATCGCTGGGCGTTCGATCGCACGCGGGCTGCGATTGTTCACAATCACAAAACTATATTGCCACAGAATTGGAACAATCCTAAAACGAAAAAAAAAACAAAATTAAACAAAACTAAAATTAAACAAAATTAAAATAAAAACAAACTTAAACTAAATGAAAGCAATTCTAAACAGAATTTAACGCAATCCCCGGCAACGGCGCAAAAAACTTGTTATGCACAAATCTACCTAAATTAATAGGCAAATAATTGTACGTTTTACTTGCAAGTGCACAAGGTCAAAAGGTGTAGTATGCGTGTAAGTGCAAGATCGATCCCACAGGGATTGGTAAATTTTGCTTAAAATTAAATTCGCAATATAAAATAAAAGAGAGAAAATTGAGTTTGATTAAACAATGAGAAAAAGGTAGGGCTTGGATTTCCACCACTTATCATGCTTATATAATAAAACAATATGCCAATGCTTAAATTATATGATGAGTATTTAATGGTTGCCAACCTAAGGGCATGGTGTATACTCCTTAAGCTATTGGTTTCCCTAAGCAACGAGTTAGGCATGGTGTATACTCTAACTCTTTTCTTCCCTAAAGGATTTAGCATGGTGTATACTAAGTTGTTCTCTAGGAAAGCATATGAACTGTGAAAACCGACAACCACATGAGACCTAGGGCATGGTGTATACTCCCGGTTTCCCATGTTGATTAACCCAAGAACCCGGTGTGGATTACTTTCGTTACTTATGTTAAACCCAGGACTCGGTCATCCAAATTGATCTAACTAACAAGTCCATACCACATGCATATGTTGATCAGGCAGACACATATGAGGAATTCATGGAAACAGGTATTAATCAAGTTAAATACTATCATGCAATTATCGCAAAGGCGCCAATATTGAATTAAAATATAAACATAATTAGGGCTTCAATCTAGCTCTACTAAAAGGTTTAGTTACACATAATATTGATGCTAATCATCTTCATAAAATAAAAATAGAGGAAAAGAATAAACCCAAAAAATCGCTTCCAAGAAAGCAATGAATTCTTCTCCAAAATAGTGTGTGTGTTTCTCTATGTTTACAGGCCTATTTATAGAGTCCAAGAGTATTCTAGAAACCCTAAAACGTGTAAGGTTGAATCCTTGTGCAACAAGGATTAGCCAAAACCCTAAAATCAAAAACTTCCAAAACAGGGCTGCGGCTGGAGTGGGCTTCACGCACAAGTGCGTTCGATCGCACTGCGGTCGATCGCCTTCTTCAGCGCACGATCGCTTCCTCAAATTCCAGTTTCTCCTCTTTTTGCTCTTTAAGTCCGAATTTCCAGAAATATCTCATTTTCTTCCAAAGACCTGTAAAACAAGGAAAACACAAAAAGAAAGTAAAATAGAACAAAATAACATAAACTAAAGGCATAGCAAATGTAAATTAAGGGGCTTAAATATGAGTATTTAAGCACTTATCACTCATTGACCGGATGTACACCCTCAAGACTAGACGTACGGCCAGGGAGTTAGGCATATGTCATTAGCCTCATTTACGTGTATTTTAGGGTTTAACGGACCTTTTGTTAGATAAGGCCTAGTATTATACTCGTAAGGATCCTCCAGTGCTATGTGTAATGATGTGTTATATTTCGTCATAGTTGGATTTAGCCATGTCAAAGGATTCAAGCAAGCGTGCGAGGTAAGTAAACACCTACAAACCTTTTTCCTTGAAAACGTGGGATATGTCAGTTGACTAACCACGAGTATGATATGAGCATACCTACTTTTATAATTACTTGGTAACTGTCTTATAAATTGATTGTTAAGATGCATTGTATGACATGGTACACTGGTACGGGCGGTATAACGGCTATGGTCAAATGTGTTGTTATATGAGCTTTGGATCCAATGGTTGTTTCATGACTAGCGCAACCTTAATGGGTAGCCACTACAGAACGGACATCATTAGCAGTGTGGGCCACCCGAGGTCGGACTCGGTCATGCTGCTAGTGTTATGTATGATAGCATACAATATTCAGGGCACTGGTTTTGTATTACAGGTCCCTCAGGACAGCGCCAACCCTGCCGAGAAAGGGTAATATCTCGAGTAGAATATCAGGTAGACCATACATGTGAGTTATGACTTATAAGCATTAATTTTTATGCATTAAAATATCTTGGCGATTGCCACCGATAGTACACCTCTCTTTGAAAACTAAAACTAAAACTCTATTCTATAGTGTATTAACGGAGACAACACCACATTTTGAATACTTACTAAAACTGCACGGTATTTTCGCTTAATTAGGCTCATGTCATACGGAACTATGAGGTTTACTTACTAAGTCATTAGACCTATGATGTTGTTACCCTTTTAGGGAATTTGTCTTTAGAACCAAGAAGTGGCATGACTACCGCTACCGACTTTGGTTAAGGGTTTACTTGCTGCCATAACGTTTGTTATTATGTCATCAATTGCTCCATGTCTTTATTTTGAGAAATACATTTGCCCATTCAATGATTTAGTAGTTTACTCAGATTTGTTTCACCTTCCTATGCATTAACTCTGATAATGCTAGACGGGCGATTCCTCATTTAGCGACAAGTTGGTATAACTAGGCTAATTGACAATAAACCTACCAAGTTAGCTCAGGTTAACTTTAGGGGAGTTATAATGGGCCACTCGAGGTTGAACTCGGTCATGCCGCTAGTGTTATGTATGGTAACGTATAATATTTGGGGCACCGATGTTGTATTGCAGGTCCCTCGGGATAGCGCTAACCCTGCTAAGAAGGGGTAATATCTCGAGTAGACCACACATGAGAGTTATGACCTATAAAGCCTTAGATTTTGTGCATTAAAATATCTCGGTGATTGCCACCGGTAGTACACCTCTCTTTGAAAACTAAAACACTATTTTATGGTGTATTATCAGAGACAACACCCCCTTTTGAATACTTACCAAAATTGCACATTTATTTCCACTTAAATAGGCTCATGTCATACCTAATTGTGAGGTTTACTTACTAAGTCGTAAGATTACATTATGTTACCCTTATAGGAATTCTGCCTTTAGGATTCCAAGAGTGGTACGGTTGCTACTATGAACCCTACCAAAAGACCCTTTATGCTAATATCAAGTTTGCCTACTATTATTGATTTGTTTCTCCATGTCTTTATTTCAAGGAATATACTTATCCGTTGAAGTATTTTAATAGTTTCTCAGATTTGTTTCACCTTCCTATGCATTAACTCTGATAACGTTTAAAAGGGCAATTTTCCATTTAGCCACAAGTTGGTCAAATTGGGGTAATTGCCAATAACCCTACTAGGTTAGCCGAGGCTAATTTTGGGGGCGTTACAATATGGTATCAGTGCAAACCCCGCTAAGAAAAGGTAATATCTCAAATAGACCATACTGTTGAACTATGACTGTTACTCTATATCATATGCATATATCATATATCTATATCATACTTATGGAAAACTGTCATAATGGAACTGTTAAATACTTTATAAAAATCAGAGTTAATTACTAAACTAGCATGGGCATTATATGCATTCACATTCACATTCACTAAGTCTTTAGACTTACCTCGTTATTTTATGTTTTTTCCCCTCCATTACGAATGTTGCGCGGTTTAGCTATTTTAGACGAGGATGTCGTCAGAGCAGACTTGGCTGATTGTGCAGGACCTAATTTGAGTCACGTTTTAGGAAATGAACTCTGTGTGGTTGAAGTCCAAATGAGATGACGGAGGAACCACCCTTGCTGACATGATTGAGATTTTGATCTTATTAGCCTTGCTTAAGCTTAGGATTTGATATGTTGATCTTTTGTTGAACAACGATGTTATGGTTTATAACGTTTATTTTGATGATGGTCTGATGACCAGTAGACTATGATGACTACTTCTATATTATGAGCTATTATGATTACTCTAGTATATAATTGTTTGGTTGTTTATTTACTATTCTTTATTTCCTATAGTTTTAGAAAGTCTTCCGCTAAGGTCTCTCATTATGAAAGGTTGAAATCCCTGAGTCTTGTCCTGTGAGGGATAGGATTGGAAGATGAACCATGGGATCAATTACCAGTTAATCAATCTGCCCATCAAGGTCATTATAGTTGGTATTAGATTCTTTTTGCTCTAGAAAGACTATAGGATAAAGGAGAAAAGAGCCTAGGCTATGATCACACCAGAGTTTAGGCCATATGAGTTGTTAAGACTTAGTTTTTAGATTGGTCACTCAGTTCTAGACAAGTCAGTTCTAACTCTGCTCTTTGTTCCAGAGAATGCTGCCCCGAAGGAACCCTGCAACCTATCTAACGCACTAGAGATCGGAAGCCCTAAGGACAATGTTCTGCCTGAGCTCATGGACATCCCAGTTTACGAAGCAGCACCCCCGGGAAGTCAAGTGATTGAAGAGATTTGCCAGTTAGTGTTGGCTTTAGATCGCGATAGGGTCACAAGGCAACCAATTGAAGGATCTGGTTCTTCTTTAAAGGACTTTTGTAGTCATCACTCAGAGAGCTTCAATGGAAGTGGCGGTCACATCAGCATTGATAATTGGCTGAACGATGTAGATGAGTTGTTAGCCACAAATGGATGTACTAATGAGCAGAAGGTAGCTTACACTACTTATAAGCTAACTAGGGAGGCTAAGAGCTGGTGGCAGGACAAGAACACGGTGTTTGTCACAGATTAGGGATTAGAGATTGCCATTACTTGGTATATCTTCAAGCAGGAGTTCAATCGGCACTTCTTTCCCAAAGTCATGCAGGAGGCAAAGGTGCGGGAATTTCTAGACTTGGTTTGAGGAGGAATGTCGGTAATCAAGTACGCCATGACGTTTCTACAGTTGTCGCGATTCGACATGTACCTCATTCCAAATGAGGAGAAGAAGGCAAAGAAGTTTGAATGGGTTCTGAACTCTCATATTCGGATTATGATGAGTTACTTCGACATCTATGATTTCTCTTAGTTGGTGGATCGAGCTTTGATCTACGAGGAGAGCATGAAAGAGAATGTGGCTCAGTACGCGGATCAGAAGAGAAGGGTTTAAGAACTTGGTACTTTAGCGGGAGGAGCTAGGCTAGCGAAGAGGATGGCGGTGGGGAGCTTTCCACCATAGAGGTTACAAGGACGTACCTCTAGTAACCCTCCAGTTCTACCACAGAGGAGTCAACTACTGGAGCTATGCAGAAAGTGTAACAAAGTTCATTGGGGACCATGTAGAATGGCAGTTGATACTTGCTACTGGTGTGGCCAGTTTGGTCACTTTAACAACGACTATGTGAGCAAATAAGGTGCTCAAAAACCTTTGGCACCAACTCGAGTTTATGCGCTTGTTCCAGGAGAATCGGAAGGAGGATCAGAAGTAGTGACAGGTAACGTCCCTATACTTGGATTTGAAGCTTCAATTTTATTTGATTTAGGGGCTACCCACTCTTTCGCATCTGTTATGTTCGTAAGACTGTCTAGACTTGTAGTACAAACTTTGGAACCCAGTCTTGTTGTAACTACTATGTAGGAAAAATTGTAGTTTGTAAGCATGTAGTTTGCGGATGCTTTGTTAGCATCTGTGGAAGAGTACTTCCTGTAAACTTATTTGTTCTTCCTATGATTAGTTACGACGTTATTCTCGAGATGGATTGGTTGGCAAAACATTTGGTGATTATCAACTGCACTCAGAAGCAAGTTATGCTTAGGTTGTGGGGAGAAGGAGAAGTGACGTACGTAGGATCGCGAGTGAGGTCTTTACCTCCAACTATTTCGGTCATTCGGGCCAGGAAGCTTATTCTTGGAGGAGCGCGAGCGTTTTTGGCATTTGTTGTTGCCTAAGTGAAGGAGGAGAAGAAGGACCTGCAAGACATCCCTATGGTGTGAGACTATTCAGATGTCTTTTCAACAAAATACTCTAGATTGCCACCATAAAGGGAGGTGGAGTTTGGAATTGAGTGCACGCCAAGCACTAATCCTATATCAAAGGCACCATATAGGATGGCACCATTAGAGTTGAAGGAGTTAAAGGAACAGCTCCAAGAGCTTTTAGATAAAGGTTTTGTCCACCCTAGTTCATCATCGTGGGGAGCGCCGGTGTTGTTCGTGAAGAAGAAGGACGGGTCAATGAGGATGTGCATCAACTATCGCAAACTGAATAAGGCGACAATCAAGAATAGGTATCCTTTACCAAGGATTGACGACTTGTTGGATCAGTTGTAAGGAGTGCGCATGTTTTCTAAGATTGATCTGCGCTCATGCTATCACCAAGTAAGGGTGAAGGAAATGGACATTCCAAAAACAGCCTTTAGGACTCGTTATGGACAATACAAGTTCTTAGTTGTCTTTCGGACTAACTAACGCACCAGCTGTCTTCATGGACATGATGAACAGAGTCTTTCAAGACTATCTAGACCAATTCACCGTGGTTTTCATTGACGACATTTTGATCTACTCAAAGACGCTGGAGGAGCACGAGGAGCATCTACAGAAGGCATTACAAAGGCTTCGAAGGTAGCAGCTCTATGCTAAACTTGAGAAGTGCAAGTTTTGGTTGGACAGCATGTCTTTCCTTGGACACATGATTTCCAGAGAAGGTGTAGCAATTGATCTGAAAAAGGTGAAGGCAGTAGTGGAGTGGACTAGGCCAATTAACGTGTTCAAGATCTGAAGTTTCTTAGGACTTGCTTTAAGGTGTGTGCTTATGTAAATGGCAATGTTATTGCCTACTCTTCAAGCCAACTGAAGGCTTATGAGCAGAACAATCCAACGCATGACTTGGAGTTGGTAGTAGTCATGTTTGCTTTGAAGATCTGGAGAAATTACTTGTATGGGGAGAAGTGCGAGATCTACACAAATCATAAGAGCTTGAAGTACTTCTTTACCCAGAAGGAGCTTAACATGAGGCAGAGGACGTGGTTGAAACTGATTAAGGATTATGATTGTGAGATCAATTATCATCCTGGCAAGGCTAACGTAGTAGTAGACACGTTGAGCAAGAAATCAAAGGTGGAGCTTGCCACTCTTGGAATTTCTCAACCCCAGTTGATTAAGGAATTCGCTGGGATGGGATTTGAAGTGGTAGGCGAAGGTACGCCTGTACACTTGGCTAACCTGGTGGTTCAGTTAGAGTTGCTTGCAAGGATCAAAGCCACTCAGTTGGAGGACCCTGAGTGCTTCAAGATCAAGCAGTTGCTTGAAAAAGGAAGGGCGAAAGAATTCTGTCTTAAGGACGATGGGTTGCTCATCCATTTCAAGCAAGTGTTTTTACTTAAGTGTAATACCCTGAATAAAACAATCTTTTTAAAAGAAAGATTTTCCACTAAAGAGCGGTTAAAGCCTAGTTTTAACAACGAATACCCAAGCCCCTAAAATGGCCTAAAACAATTCCCAATTCTTCCTTGAAAACCAAAGTTTAAAACATAAACCTAAGGAGTGGACGTATCCTAGGGTTGGCGGATGTACGCCCCTGTTTCTAGTGCGGACGTACGTGGGGAGACCACCAAACATACCCTTTGCAAATAGTACACGGACATACGCTCCTTTTTGGAATACCCTTTGGATCTACCTGGATGTACGCTACACCCTTTGTACCACTGTACAAATAGTACCAGAAGTACGCTAGGGTTTGGAGGACGTCTACTGCTTTTCTAGAGAGTTGGTAGCAACCTTCCCCTATAAATACCCCTACCCTCATTCATCTCCCACACCATTTTTCCACCACACAACACTCCCCCAGGCTACCAAGTTGAGTTTTTGTGAGTTTTGAATGAGAGAGAAAGGAGCTCATATATTTGCCGATTTCAAGGTAACCCCTTGGCTGCTTTATGCTCTCAAAACTGTTTTAATGCCTCCTTAATGTTGTGAGTTTTCAAAGATGATTGTGTTAAGCTTTTTTCCCAAAAACAAGAAATGTTTCCGAAATAGTATCAAAGGCTTCTTTTGATTCTTTGTATTTCATAATGTTAAGTTTTCCTACGTTGCATGTGCTTATTTACTAGCCTAGAGAAGATACAGTAGCCAAGAGATGAGGTAGGAACCTTAAAACACTGCTTGAGCCTTAGCAGGTTTTGCCTAACTCACTGACTAGATGTACGCGCTCAAGGCAAGACGTACGGCCAAGGAGCCAGGCATTTGCCTTAAGACTCACTCGCATGTGTTTTGGAATTTAGTCAGCCTGTTGTTAGATAAGGTATATTATTTTACTTGTGAGGTCCTTTAGCATTAAGTATAAGGGTGTGTTATATTCCGTTGTATCAAGTTTGGCAATATCTGAGGATTCAAGTGAGCGTACAAGCTACGTAAATACTCACGAACCGTTTTCGTAAAAATGTGGGATATGTCACTTGACTGACCACGAGTATGATATGAGCATGCCTACTTTTACAATTACTCGGTAACTATCTTATAAACTGATTGATGAGATGCATTGTATGACATGGTAGACCAGTACGTGCGGTATAACGGTCATGGGCTTACTATATAGACTTTATGATATGGTCAAATGTATGTGTTATATGGGCCTTGGATCCAATGGTTGTTTTATGGCCGGCGGAGCCTTAACGGGCAGTCATTACAAGACAAACATCATTAGTAGTATGGGCCACCCGAGGTTGGACTCAGTCGTGCTGCTAGTGTTATGTATGATAGTGTACAATATCTGGAGCACCAGTGTTGTATTATAGGTCCCTTGGGACAACGCTAACCCTGCTAAGAATGGGTAAAATCTCGGGTAGACCATACATGAGAGTTATGACTTATAAAGCATTAGTTTTATGCATTTAAATACCTAGGAGAATGTCACTGATTAGCATGAGCTTGCACAGGGGGTCGACGTCTCTGCGTTCAGTGCTCCGCAAAAGGGTTTGCAGATCCAAAACTGTTGTCGTCTTCATCTTCCACTTCCTCCTACCGGGGTGGAGTTCGACATCAACTTTAATGGTGTGCAAGTGTGAGGTCGAACCCACAGGGAATTGTATCATTGAAAGCAAATTTAAATCTAAACTAATTAAATCCCAATCTAGTTCCAAAAGGGTTTTGAAATTTGGGTTTTGAAAATTAAAAGACAAAACATAAATTAAATAAAAGAAAACAAAAGATAAAGTTACTAAGGTTTGGGAATTCACACTCACCGCTTCATAACAACATACTGTATGCTCATTAATATCAATCTGAAGTTCTCACAATTAAAATCTTATATACGTTTTACTACGCTTCAAAGAATTAATCAAAATCATCCCATGTATCCATTCATTGATCAAATCACAAAAGGAATCCAAATTCAATTGAAACACCAAATGTATCCGTAGAACAAATCACAAGGGATATCCAATTTTTATGATTTAAAAACCAAGCAATTAATCATATGAAATTATCTCAAATCATCACATATATCCTTGAATCACAAGAGATATCCAAGAATCACTCCACATAATTAATTAGGAGTAAAACAATTGAAATAATAAACTCTATCAAATCAGATCAATAAAAACTTACATAACAGCAATGTTGTTCTTCAACGGTGAGGCTTCATCCACAACCTTAGTTCGAGATTTAGCTCCACATGAATATGAAAACTAAAACCTAAACTATAGAAAAACTAAACTAAAGAGAAGCTGTGAATTTTTGTCTCTAGGCTTGTCTTCGTTTCTTGAATACAAAGAGGTCTATTTATAGGCTTAGAGAAGTCCTAGAAGCCCTAGTAAATCTAGATAATTCGTAGGTCAGTCTCCCTGTCCAATAGAAGTATGAAATCCGGATACGATTCGCTCAAATTTGCGTTCTCATATTGCAAGACAATTTTGGCATATGATCCAATTTTTATGGGTTAAAAACCAAGCAATTAATCATATAAAATTATCTCAAATCATCACATGTATCCTTGAATCACAAGAGATATCCAAGAATCACTCGACATAATTAATTAGGAGTAAAACAATTGAAATAATAAACTCTATAAAATCATATCAATAAAAACTTACATAACAGCAATGTTGTTCTTTAATGGTGAGGCTTCATCCCCAACCTTAGTTGGGGATTTAGCTCCACATGAATATGAAAACTAAAACCTAAACTATAGAAAAACTAAACTAAAGAGAAGCTGTGAATTTTTGTCTCCAAGCTTGTCTTCGTTTCTTGAATAGAAAGAGGTCTATTTATAGGCTTAGAGAAGTCCTAGAAGCCCTAGTAAATCTAGACAATTCGGAGGTCAGTCTCCCTGTCCAAATAGAAGTATGAAATCCGGAAAAGATTTTTTCAAATTTGTGTTCTCATATTGTGAGACGATTTCGGCATAGTAAAAGTCCGAATTAGGAAAATCCTATTTCACAATAAATTGTATAATTTTGAGCTAGCTTTCCACTTCCATTTGAATCAACTCAATCAGATATTTGAGCAGAAATTTATGGTCAAAACATTGAGACATGTGCAGAATCTGAATTTAAATCCAATCTGAAATTATCTCTATTTTGGGAAATTCTGATTTTATCCTTTTTTTGATTTGGTCAAACATAACCACATCTTCTAGGTCTTCTCAAATTATGCTTTATTCCAAGACTTTGCAATTTTCCCCTTTTAAGATGCAGTTTCTCTTCAACAACCTACAAAACACTAAAACACAAATCTAACACAAAGTGTTAGATAACGACACAACTAAAGGATTAACTAATGTAAAGAAAGGGGTCCAAATATGCAATATTTGGCTCTTATCAGTCGCCATCCTCCGGGGTGGTTCCACCTTGACATCTCTCCTCTTCTTCCTCATATACTCCCAAGCATCCCAGTCTACATCAGATTATCACTCTATATCATATGCATATATCATATATCTATATCATACTTATGAAAAACTGTCATAATGGAATTGTTGCATGCTTTATAAAACTTAGAGTTCATCACTAAACTGGCATGGGTATTATATGTGTTAACATTCACTAAGTCTTTAGACTTACCATGTTATTTTATGTTTTTCCCCCTCCATTACAAATATTGTGCGGTTTTGCTATTTTAGACAAGGATGCCGTCGGAGCATACTTGGGTGATTGCGCAGGGCTTGATTTGAGTCATTTTTTAGGGCATGGATTCTGTGTGGTTGAAGTCTATGTGGGATGACAGAGGAACCACCCGTGCTGACATGATTGAGATTTTGATCTCATTAGCCTTGTTTAAGCTTAGGATTTGATATGTTGATCTTTTGTTGAACAATGATGTTATGGTTTTAACCTTTATTTTGATGATGGTCTAATGACAAGTACACTATGATGACTTTTTTTCTGTATTATGAGATGTTTAATCTGGTGTATAATTGTATGGTTTTTTATTTACTGTTCTCTATTTCTTATAGTTTTAGAAAGTCTTCCGCTAAGGTCTCTCGTTTATAAAAGGTTGAAATTCCTGAGTCTTGTTCCGTGAGGGATAGGGCTGGGAAACAAACCTTGAGATCAATTACTAATTAATTGATTTACCCATCAAGGTCGTTACACTTGATGGGTCCTGCTAGTGTCGGGCTCATCCCGACAGGGTCTTGATAGGGTCTAAGCGGGGTCCTGGCGGGTCTCGGGTGAGTTTTAGTGGGGTCCTTGTGGGACTCGGTTTGGACACCTCTAAGACTTTGTTAGGACATTTTCATAATTTAAAGTTTAATATGATTTAATGAAAAAATATATATAAAAAAAATTGGTTTTTTGTGCACGCGTTAAACACCATAAAATGTTTTTGACAGAAAACATTTTTAGGAAAAATGACTTCCCTGAAAACTTTTCCGATGGAAACCATTTTATGTTGAAATAAATGGAGCCTAGTTTTTACGTTGATCTTTTTCACCTGTTCCGAGATTAATGGTTCTTATGGTGCCATGTCATCTAGGCCCAATTTTAGCTTAGTTTGAAAAACGTAAATTCTAAAGCGTGAAAAAGTTCACAATTTTTATAAGTAGACTTAATGTGTTTATTTGAAAATGCGCGAATTTAAACCAAAATAAAAAATTCACATAAAAAATAATTTGCATTATAATTATCAAATTTTCAAGCGAGAATGAAAAAAAAAAAACAATAATTATACCCACCTGAAATATGTTAAAACCCTTATTTTGTATTTCTTTTTCTTCATTCCCTTCTCTTATAGCGGGTGATGTACAAAAATAAAAGTACCCGTAATAGCACGAGTCGTTTGTAATAAAGTGTTGTGCAAGTGCGAGGTCGATCCACAGGGAATTTGTGTTCTTGTAAAAAATCAATTTCCTAATCAAATTGATTTTTATCTTAACCTAGTTCCGAAGTTCGAAGTTGGTCGTGCAAAAATATAAATGAAGTAAAAATGAAATTGCTTGAATAATAAAAAGGCACTAAGGTTTTCTGAATCCACCTTATCAAATCAAAACTCACTCTCATGTTTTGTTCATACATTCGTCAAGAATTAAACCCTAAGCATTTTCTATTGTTTTTATAAAATCTTATTGAAAGATTCGATGAATCCAACTCTATTGCGAAAGACAACGAATATCCAATTGAGATCAAAAGATCCAATGTATCCATTTGAACAACGAAAGACAATGGATATCCAATTTCAATCAAAAGATTCGATGTATCCGCTAGATGAAACACAACGAATATCCAACGTTTAAACAATTCTATAAACAACAATCAATACAAGTTTTGTCACATAACTAGATTGAAACGAAAATACTTCATATTAAATTCAGAATTGTACGAACAAAAACATGAGAAATAACGAGTTAATCAATGATGAGGCTTCATCTTCAACCTTAGTTGAAGGTTTTAGCCTCTCATGACGACAACAGACATAAACATATCCAATGAAATCATAAAGAAACAAAAACTTACAAAGAAAAGCGTTTGAAAAGCTCAAGAACAACTTTAGGTCTAAGTTTTGGACTCTACGGCGCCTCCCTATATGTTTACAATGAAAAAAAATGTATTTATAAGCTAATTCTAGGGTTTTAACGCTTCCAGGTCGGCCGAGTGCGTTCGATCGCACTTTAGGTGCGATCGTTCGCACTCGAGCATGCATTTTCAGTGCTGATGGGGGCAAGTGCGATCGATCGCACTATATGTGCGATCGTTCGTATATGCTTCAGAATTGGCCAAAACTTGTGAAATATGAATTTGTAGATCTTCGAGTTAGCTTTCCAATGACGCAAATATCACTCCAATCGAAGTTCTACAACTCTAGATATGGCCGTTTTGGTGGGACTCGTCGGGTGCGAATCATCGCTCAACTCAAATTTGCTTCCAATGCTTCCTGAATTGTCTTAAGTCCCAGAATTAATGTTGTTAGCCCCAGATGTACCTTAGCAACCTGAAAAATACTAAAACACCAAAACTAACCAAAAACATCAGAAAATAACAAAACTAAGGGTTTAACAAATACAAGCTAAAGGGCCCAAATATGCAATATTTGGCACTCATCAGCGGGTGTCTAATTTTCATAGAAATTAGGTCTGATGGCAGCTTGTAGGTGGTTTCATTGGAACCTATCAGTGGTCGTGAAGGGGAATTAGGGATGTTGACAAGTTGAAGAATAAATTTATGTTTTCAAGTTTATTGTGTAGGGCTGGTAAAATCGGTTGGCGTGTTGGGTTCATGTCAACTCCCGCGAACCTATTTATCCCAATCTGAACCGGGCATTGTTTATATAAGCGTGTCAAACACCCAAACTTAAATACGGCACACTTTCTTAATGAGTAACACGACACGACACAACACGACACATATAACCTATTTAGATAAATGTGTCATTTTGGGTTGACACAACCTGATCCGATCCAGCACAACCTGACCCGACTCAACATGACAATGAAGTCATTTTAATTTTTATAGCCTAACCAAAATGGCAAAATCCTAGCAACCAAGCAACAATGTGATAGTTTTTAATTGAAAAAGAATGGTGGTTGGGAGAATTGGAAGAAATCCTCCAAAACAACAAAAGCTAATTCATGGATTTATTATTAGTGATGATTGAGCTTAAGCATGTACATCTCAACATATTTGAAAATAACTTGTATAAATTCAACAAACATATGGAAAAATCTATTTAGCTCAATTTTAAGATACGTGTCTAATTCCAATGGACATCTATAGCATGTAATACAAAATAAATGAATGACAATTAAATTTTTTGTTTTGGGTTAAAATTTAAGTTAAAAAAAAATAAAAAATAATAATAATAAATGGGTCAACCTGCGAGCTTGCAGGTTGACACAACACGACCCGTTTATTAAATGAGTCATAAATGGGTGACTTGTTTATGACCCAAACTCAGTTAACCTAAACTTTAACCCTAAAATGTAGTGACCCAAATTATTAACTAGGCGTAAGTAGCTTGGTTGGGGGGATTAATTTGGGTTTTGGGTCACTAAGGACGCCAAAAGGGCAATGTGGACTTTTGGGGGGACATACGCGTCTGTTATTTTCTATGCACTGCACGTCTATTTTGTGTACCAAGTAAATATGCATATTTTACAACTCTCACGTTTTGTACGAATTGCACATGAATTCTGTCTTTTGAGAAAAAAGTTTTGTTGAGTATGTTAACCAAGTGGGACTTGTAAAATGCCATGCATGTAAAATACAAACAAGATAATTGCATTGTATGACATGGTATATCGGTACGTGCGGTAGTAATGGCCATGGGCTTACTATACATGTTCGCTTTATGGTCAAATGTGTTCGTTATGTGAGGGCTGTGGATCTATTGGTTTCGTGACCTTGATGCAACCATTCCCAATGGTTCGGTCACTACAGGACGAACGTCATTAGTTGGTGTGGGCCACTCGGGGTCGGACCTGGATCGTGCCACTAATGCTACGTACGGTATGTTGTGCAATGGTTGGGGCACTAGTATTGTACTATAGGTCCCTTGGGACAGCATCAACCCTACTGAGAAGGGGTAATATCTCGGGTAGACCATACTGTTAAACTATGACTATTGTTTACATCATATGCATATATCATTACTATATATATCACGCATAATTAAATTGTCATGATGGAACTGTTTTTGTTTATTAAACACCTGAGTTCATTACTAAAATTGGCATGGTTATTATCTGCGTTAAAAATCACTAAGTCTTAGACTTACCCCCTTATTTTATGTCTCTCTCCATCATTACGAATAATTGCGCGGTTTAGCTACTTTAGACGAGGATGTCGTCGGAGCCTACTTGGGTGATTACAGAGGATCTGATTTGGGTGATTTTTGAAGATATGGATCCGGTCTGGCTTAGGACGATGTGGGAGGATGTAGGATCTGCCCGTGCAGACTTGATAGAGATTCTGATCTCATTAGCTTTGTTAAAGCTTAAGTCTAGGCCTTGATCTGTTGATCTTTTGTGAATAATATTGTAGTATCTTATTTTTGGGAATGTATTTATTTGACGGTCTGATGACCGATACATTTGGTGACTTTTATAATATTGTGGATGTAGTACTTATCTCTGGTATCGCTGTGTGATGTTTCATTTATTATCTCTTGATCCCGTAGTCTTTGGTAAAGTCTTCCGCTGCAGTTTTCTCGTTACGACGAGAAATGTGTTTTCCTAGAGGTCATGTCTCGGAGGGATATGGCTGGGAGCCTGGGATGGCGCGCCATGGGGTCAATTACTAGTTAATTGATATTCCCATCAGACGGAATGTCACATAAAATCACGTGTCGTGTTTGAGGGTCGCAGATTAAATTGCCGGCCCTAATTCTCTCATTTTAGAGGATGCACAAAGAACTAGATTTGTGTCAAGTTAATTTATAAATTATTTTCTTTTAAAATACCACTTGAAAGTGACCTTATAGTTTAGGTTGTTTCTTTCTTATTGAAAAAAAAAAAAAAAAAAAAAAAAAACGANAAAAAAAAAAAAAAAAAAAAAAAAAAGAAAAAAGAACCTTCTAACTATAATTGCGGGGAATTGAATGGTGTTGTACCACATGTATTTTGTCGGACATCTCATAGGTGTTACTTAAAGGGGTTACTTAAAGTTAAACCCTACCCTACCTTGATTTATTGGTGACGTGGCATTATTAATTTACTTCGCTGCCAATTCATCTTAAATCATTTTTAGTTTTTATTTTTTATTTTTTTTTTAATTTTTTTTAAGGATTAAATACATAATACTTTAATAGGACTTCACAACTTTATTTTTTCTTCTATAGGATTTGATTTTTATCACAGGAGGTTATTGTGGTTTTGATAAAGGATTAAATTGGTCATTCTGTCAGTTGACCGTTAGTTTANAAAAAAAAAAAAAAAAAAAAAAAAGAACCTTCTAACAATAATTGCGGGGAATTGAATGGTGTTGTACCACATGTATTTTGTCGGACATCTCATAGGTGTTGCTTAAAGGGGTTACTTAAAGTTAAACCCTACCCTACCTTGATTTATCGGTGACGTGGCATTATTAATTTACTTCGCTGTCAATTCATCTTAAATCATTTTTAGTTTTTATTTTTTATTTTTTTTTTTAATTTTTTTTAAGGATTAAATACATGATACTTTAATAGGACTTCACAACTTTATTTTTTCTTCTATAGGATTTGATTTTTATCACAGGAGGTTATTGTGGTTTTGATAAAGGATTAAATTGGTCATTCTGTCAGTTGACCGTTAGTTTACTTAAAGAACTGACACGTGAACGAATGAAAATTTGACACTTGACACAAGTGGTCACGTCATCATGATAGCATGACCATCTAATTAAATTTTTTATTTAAAAAAAAGACAAAAAAAAAAAAAATTGGGGGTGGCTCTTGGACACCAAGGGGTGGCTCGGCCTCCACCCTTGGCACCTTGGGGTGGCCTGGCCACCCCCATCTAGTCGGATGGGGGTGGCTCCTTGGTGCCCAAGGCCACCGCCATTTTTTTTTGTCTTTTTTTTTTTAAATAAAAAATTTAATTAAGTGGCCACGTCATCAGTGATGACATGGCCACTTGTGCCAAGTGTCAAAATTTCATTCGTCCATTTGTCAGTCAGTTAAGTCAATTAACGGTCAACTGACAGAATAATCAATTTGATCATTTATCAAAACCACAGGGACCTCCTGTGATAAAAATCAAACCCTAAGGTGAAAAAATAAAGTTGTAAAATCCCAAATAGGTATTAGGTATTTAACCATTTTTTTAAAATTGAACAATAAAAGACAGTGATAAGAATAGTAAGTGCGAAATGCTATATCATCTCCCGTTGTTTTCTTTATATTCTTCTAAAAATCCGCGAAAGAAATAAGAATAATTTTTTTTTTCTTTTAGAAAATAATATTCACCTAAAATTATGATAATACCAAGAAAGTACATAATATTTCTTATAGTAAATAGTATATAGCGTTGGTAAAGAGAATGTTAAATGTTTTCTCCGTGTTTTCTTAATCCTAAGTGTATACTATTTTTTAAAAAGATAGAGGTAATTACCTTTTACCCCCATAAAATACAGCGCCTTGACACTTTTCTTCCATGAACTATCAACTATGACATTTGACCCTATCAAACTACTATATTATGACACTTTCTCCCCTTCTATTAGTCAAAGGGACGGTCAATGGAGAGAAAAAAAAAATTTCCATTTTTGTCACCACTTTAGGAGGGTATAAGTGTCATTTCAGTGATTTGAAGTGGGGGTAAAAATGGAAAAAAAAAATTATCTATCTGTTAACTGTTAGTTTTAATCCCTTTGACTGACGAAAGAGGGGAAAGTGTCATAAAATAATACTTTGATGGTGTCAAGTGTTATAGTTAGTAGTTCATTTAAGAAAAGTGTCAATGAACTGTAGTTCATGGGAATAAAATGTAATTACCCCAAAAAATACTGACATTTATTTTTCTCACCTTATTTTTAAAAAATAATATTAATTTAAAACCAAAAAAAAAAAAAAAAAAAAAAAAAAAACCCTCTAATTTTCCGCGTTATTAAGGTGCAAAACACCTCTAGCATTTGGAAACACTGCTACTCTGTTTGCCGTTAGCCTTGAAAAAAAAGTGGCTTGAAGCTGTAAAAAATTTGATCGACTCTTACGTATGAAAAAAAATAATAATAATAATTTATTTTGTAGTAATTTTTTATTTGAATAATAATAAAAATTAAAAATAAAAATATTAAAAGTTAATTTTGAAATGAATAAGGTTTTTTTTTCATAGGCAAACAGAGCCGCAATTTCTGAGTAAAAAAAAATAAAAAAATCTGAGTACTAAATAGTAGTTTAAAAGGTAAAATTCACTTAACCTTCTCAAACTACAACTTTCAATGATAATTTATCTTTCAAACTATTAATTATAACAATTTACAGATCAAACTATCAAAATAATAATAATGTACCCCCCGATGTTAGCAAAATGACAAAATTATTCTTATAAAATTTTTAATAAGATAAAAATACCCTTAAAATTTTGAAAAAATAAATAAATTTTAGTATTTTTGTTTTTATTTTAGTTATGGTAATTTTAACATTTTTTTAAATTAGAGATACATTGTCATTATTTTAATAATTAAAAAAATAATTTTTCGCAATGAATAATTTAAGAGGTAAATTGTTATAAGAGTATCCACAGCAGCCTCTTCAAATTTTTCTCTTTAAAATAATCAAAAGTACACTTTTAGTTATTTTAACAGTCCACCTTTTTATAGGACACTTTTCAGCCTCTTTACTTTAACAATTCTCTATCACTATTTTATTAAAATATTATTTTTCACTTTCTTTCTCTACTTTATTTTTCATTAAAATAAAGTAAAGAAGTTGAAAAGATGAGAGAGAAGTTGAAAAGGAAAAATGAGGAAAGATAAAATATAATTGTTTAAAGAGTAGAGAGTGAATAGTAATTGTTAAGTTTGAAGAAACACTGTTCATATTGTTAAGTTTTTTGTTAAAATAAAGAGGCTGAAAAGAGGTGTTTTTTGCTCTTTTTGTTAAATGGGCTCTTCAAACTAACAAAAAAGTGTGTTTGAAGAGCCTGCAGTGGGTGCTCTAAAAATAATAGTTTGAAGGGTTAAATAAATTTTACCTAGTTTAAATGTACTTCCTTGACTTGACATTTTCCACCGCCTGGCCATTAATTATTTTAACTTTCCGAGAAACTCTGAAGTCTGAATAATTTTCCCATTTCCCTGCTCCGCACGCCTTCTAGAAGCGGGCCATTGCAACTTAAATATTTTAGTCTTCCTCATTCAAACCCCCCGCTCCAAAATCCCCCACTACTCCACCTGCAACCCTCTCAGATCTCGCCACGTCACCCAACTCCCACCCACACCGACACGTGTCCATATCACATCGCCCCCATTCACTCCCACCAACCTATATGCAAGCACTTTGAATTTCTTCACCATTTGCAAAACACTTTTTCTTTTGTGGTCTGAAATCTTCCACAGCAAGAAACCCCCTCCCTATTCAACCTAGTTATAAAGCCCTTCTTTTCGCAACGTAGATAGCCAACTGCCGACATGAAGCTCGACGAAGAGGACCGTGAAATCCCGGCCCTAGATTTCCAGAATCTCAAAGTGATCTCAGCCGTCGGCCGCGGCGCCAAAGGGGTGGTTTTTCTCGCGCAAGACGAAGCGTCCGACGAGTTTGTGGCTCTGAAGGTGATCGCCAAGGCTCTGATCGAGGGAAAGGGAAAGGCCGATGGCGGCGAGTACAAGAGGATTTGCTTCGAGCAGCAAGTGCTGCGTCGTTTAAGCCATCCACTTTTGCCGAGATTGCGTGGAGTTTTGGCTACCGAAAATGTTGTGGCCTACGCTATTGATTACTGCCCTGGTGGAAATCTTCATTCACTGAGGAAAAGGCAGACCGAGAAAATGTTCTCCGATGACGTTATTAGGTAATTTTCTAAATCTCTGTTTGGTTTCCCAGAAAGCTGCGGGGGGAAAAAAAAAAAAACTCACACTATGCTATAAAGTTGATCCTTTTTAATTTTTTTTTTTTTTTTTTAAATTTTTGAATCTGTAGGTTTTACGCGGCGGAACTGGTTTTGGCGTTGGAGTATTTGCACAGTTTAGGCATAGTTTACAGAGATTTGAAGCCGGAAAACGTTATGATTCAAGAAAACGGTCACATAATGCTCGTCGATTTCGATCTGTCCACGAGATTATCGCCAAAACGTCCTCGATTGACTCGGGAATCCGACTTAGTCGCCAAATCTGACTCGGTGAAGAAAAAGCGGTTGTCGCCGTTGCACCGGTTCTGTAACTCGGGCATTTTGCCGGAAGACTCGATTTCGCCGTGTAACTCGGTGAAGCCCGAGTCCGACTCTGGGGAGAAGTGTAACTCGTTCGTCGGGACGGAGGAGTACGTTGCGCCGGAGATCGTGTTAGGGAACGGCCACGATTTTGCGGTGGACTGGTGGTCCCTCGGGGTTGTGCTGTACGAAATGCTGTACGGAACGACGCCGTTTCGGGGGTCCAATAGGAAGGAGACCTTTTATCGGATTTTATCCAGGTCACCGGAGCTCACGGGTGAAACGACGCCGTTGAGAGACCTGATTGCGAAGCTGGTGGAAAAGGACCCGGAGAAGCGAATCGAACTGGAGGGAATCAAGGGTCACGATTTCTTTAGAGGGATCGAGTGGGATTACGTGTTGCGAATATCGCGGCCACCGTTTGTTCCGGAAGATGAATCTGGGGGCACAGAGGGAAATAAAAATATTGACGCGGAGTTGTTTGTCAAAGGATTAGTTGGAAATGGAGATGCACATGTTCACATAAATGTTGAAAACAACAATAATCACAAATCCACTGAAATTGATAAATTTCTTATTTTTTGATTTTTTTTTTCTTTCCTAGTTTTAGTTTTATGTTTGTTCATTATATTTATTTGAACAGCATGAAGCTGTAACTGATAAAAATAATAAGCATTAATGCAAAATATATTACACTCTTATCTCATTAGACTAATTTTAATCTTTGATTTTTTTATTTTTTTATGAATATTATAGTTGAGTATGGAGTGCAATGCGTGTGTAATAAGTAGCATTTTGAAATGTAATTGTACGTAATTAAGTCTCGCTTATACTTTTATAAATTAAAGATGCATTCTATATTACAATTTTGTAGATAAGAAATGTAATTGTACGTAATTAAGTCTCACTTCTTATACTTTTATAAATTAAAGATGTGTTCTGTATTACAATTTTGTAGTTAAGAAGTATTAAGTTTAAATTAAATTGTAAAAAATTGATTGTTAGAGATTGTATTTTTTTTAAAAAAACTTTTTTAAGATTTAGAAAATATATGTTTTTCAAATCACGAGAAATTATAATTTTATCAAATATTTAATTACGTTTTAAAAAATTATATTTTCAAATTGTACTTTTAAAATCACTATATAAGAATGCTTTTGACCGTGCGATATTATAGACAAAAGTGCGATTTTTTAGGAACGCTAAAATTACAATTTTAAACTACAAACGCTATTTTTCGTGGCTTTGAATTTGCACACCTAAATGAAGATGGTGACTCATGCAATTTTATTTTTGTAAGAGAAACTTGTTGGGATTATTTAGAAGAATAGTAGAAGAAGCGCGTGCATAGCTTTAGTCAAATCTTGTAAAAGATTAAAGTATTACCAAGCACATATTTGTGTGCATTGAATGGCTTTAGTCAAATCTCGTAAAAGATTAAAATATTATCTAACGCGTAATTGTATTTGAATGAGGATCTTTCCTAGAATGGGCTTATTAAACTTTTATTTATTTATTTATTTATAGGTTATGTTAAGTTACGATTTCAAAAAGTGTTTTCTACTTTCAAGTTTTAACTAAACATGTTGTAGTTAGAGGAGTGATATTTATCAGATCAGTATAGGTGAACAGTATGCACGTTGGTCTTTTAATAATATTAAAAAAATTTAATATTATTTTTTAATAATATTAAAAGACCAGCGTGGGTACTGTTCATTCACACTGGTCTGGTAAGTATCACCACTCGTTATAGTCATGTGATGCCATGTAAAAATCGATTAACTAGTAATTGATTGTATAGTTTGTCTCCTTATCTTATTCTTCTCTAAACAAGATTCAGGAATCTTATCATACTGCAGCAGAAAACTTTTAGGGGAAATTAGCTTTATCCCCCATGAACTACCACTCTCTCTCCATTTGTCCCTATGAACTACCAAGGTTACCTAAGACGCCCCATGAATTACCATTTCGTTATCAAAGACCCCATATTGTTAATCAAAGCTGTTAAATTGAACTGTTAATTGTACTGTTTACGACACTGTTCACGGTACTATTCACGCATATGACCCGTTGACCGTCACGTTTGGCGCCTTTGACTAATGGTAGGGGGTCGTTGGTAGCGAAATGACAGTTTATGGGGGGTCTTAGGTAACCTTGGTAGTTAATGAGAGCAAATGGAGAGAAAGTGGTAGTTCATGGGGGGTAAAGCTAATTTCCCCAAACTTTTAACTAAAGGACAGAGATAAAAAAAAATTAATTTAAAACTACAATCATAAAATAATAACACATATCATGAAAAGTTGTTCTAAAAATACTAAAGCTTATGTTTAACTAAATAAAGCATAAAGATGATCTCGAGCAACTCCACATGAACAAACCCGTCGACATCCCACATTGACTAGATTCACACATGGTCTGAGTCTTCAAAAATGATCATGGGCAAATCCGTCATAACAACTATGTGCCTTCCAAAATTCATTCACATCTAAGCTAACTAAATAGTGTAATTATACATAATGGATGAAAAAGAATATAAATGCACATGATGTATATGCCATTTGAATGATGAACTCAATTATTAATAAATTAATGTAGTATTGTGGCATGATAGTGATTCATGGATGCAATATATAATAATAATAATAATATATGTTGTAGCTAATCAAGTGATAGTTCAAACTGTATAGTCTACCCAAAATATTACTCATTCTCAGAAAGGTTGGCATTGTCCCAAGAGACGTGTAATATAATGCAAATGCCCCTATCATTGTATGCTACCATTCGTAGCATTAACAGCCCAACCAAGTCTGACCTCTAGTAGCCCACGCTACTAATTATGTATGTCTTGTAGTGACCTGTCAATCAAACATGGTTGCGCTGATCATGAAACAACCATTAGATCCAAGGCCTGTATAACACACCCGCACTTTTAACTATAGAGTTAACATGTATAGTAAGCCTATGGCTGTTATCCTGCATAAACCAGTGTACCATGTCATACGATATAGCTAGTTTTATCCGTCTTTTACATCCATGCTCTTATAAATTTCACCATGCTTCATTATCTTGTTTAAGCAACACATATTTTCACAAAAATAGAGTTCATAGTATATTTAAAATGTATTTCATAAGAGTTTGTAAAGATGCATGTTTAGTACACATAAAATAATCGTGCAATATGGGAAAAGTAATGATAAGTATTCATGTGAGTTTGTACTCAGTTGGGTTTCGTATTGTTTCTCCAAATATTCCTCCAATGGTTCCACACTCTCCAAATTTGTGAAAATGCCTAGCATTAGTTCTACACTCGAACTACAGTGAACTCTAGCCCTAAGACTCCAAAACCAAAGGTTATACCTAGTCATCAAACGTTCTGTCAAACTAGGTGAATGTTCGGGTTTGAGACCAAACGTTAGGCTAGAATGTTTTCTTGTTGGGCAGAAAACTCATCTCAACAAAACTAGCTTTTAATCAGTTCTAAACAAATTATAATGCTACAAAAAGGATTCCTAACATACTCATAGCCTAAAACAACATCTCCATACAAAGTAAAACAAACTGTAACACCCCCAAAATTATCCTCGGCTAATCCGGTGGAGTCACTGGCAATTTACCCATTTAAGCCAACTTATGACCAAATGGGGAATCACCCTTATAAAACCGCCAGAGTAAATGTAAGGGAAGGTGAATAAATCTGAGTCACTATAATTCATCAAGTAAGAACATAGAGTTACTAAATAGTAAAGACAAACCTGTAATTATAAGTAAAGCACAACTAGTCAAGTAGTAGTATCTCTTGCCACTTCCATAGCAACAAACCAAGTTACCTAGAGAATAATAACCACGTAAGTCTAACGACTTAGTAAGTAAACCTCACATTTAGGTATGACATGAGCCCAATTAATGAAAGTAAACGTGCAATTTGAGTAATAACCAAAAAAAGGCATTACCTCCATTAATACACCATTTGATAGGTTTTAGGGTTTTCAAAGCTTATGGTGTAGAACCGGCGATAATTGCCTAATTGTTTTGATGCAGAAAAATGCTAATGCATTACAAGTCATAACTCCCATACATGGTCTACCGAGATATTACCCATTCTCAGCAGGGTTGGTGCTGTCCCAAGGGGCCTATAATACAATGCCAGTGCCTCAGTCATTGCACAACATACCGTACATAACATTAGTAGCATGATTGAATCCGACCTCGAGTGGCCCACACCAACTAATGACGTTCGTCCTATAATGACCGAACCATTGGGAATTGTTGCACTAGGGTCACAAAACCAATGGATCCAAAGCCCCGTATAACACACACATTTGACCATAATATGTAGTTTATATAGTAAGCCCATGGCCGTTTATACCGCACATATTGGCGTACCATGTCTTACGATGCATCTTAACAGTTAATTAATAATGCAGTTACTGAGTAATTACAGAAAGTAGGCATGCTCATATCTTACTCATGGTCAGTCAACTGATATATCCCACGTTTTACGTAAAAAGGGTGTAAGTGTCTACTTACTTCGCACATTCGAGCGAATCCTCCGAAGAAGCTAAGTTCTATCATAACGGATACAAGACATCATCATTCTAGGCCCTATTTAACCTAAAAATGTAGTTAGGCTAAAGCATACATGTGTGAAACTCAAAAACTAGTGCTCTGCCCACTGACCGTATGTCCGGACTCAATAGCATACGTCCACTCAGTGTGTTAGGCACACCTTTTTAAGATTCAAATAGTGTATGGTTCCTGTAGCACTTTTAGACCTCTAAACCTCCTCTAAGCAAATAAAAGAGCACATGCAACGTAAGAAATCACAACACAACAGGATTTTGAAAGAGTCCTTTGAAAACATTATCATTTCTAAGAAGAAACTTGATGAACACTTGGAAAACTCAACAAGGCATAAAACAAAGGCTATAACAGTGTTAAATACAAGGGAAACAAGAATTATCCCGAAGCTGAGCATGGACATGGCCTCCCCTCCTTGGAAACTCCTCTTGAAAGCATTCTTTCTCACCAAACTCTCTCTTAAAACGTGGAAAGGGGTTCTGGTAGCCTAGGGGCACACCAGAGGGTAGGAATTGGTGTGAGAAATGAGAGGTGGGGGTGGGTATTTATAGGGAAAGTCCGCCATCAACTCTCTGTCAGACCAGTGGACGTTCGGCAACCCTAGTGTACGTTCGGTGGTTCTTGCACAGTGATCCAAAGGATGTCTCTTACGTCCAAGTATTACCCAAAGGGTATTCAAAAAGTAGCGTACGTCCGGTGGTCCCACGTACATCAGTTGGTATGGTTTGCAGAGCGTACATCCGGTGGTCCCCGCCTGTATGTCCGCACTACAAACAACAGCGTATGTCCGCCAGACCTAGCGTACGTCCACTTCTTGAGGGTCAGCGTTTTGGCTTCTATTTGCTAAGGGTTCAAAGTGTGATTAGCTAAGGGTCTTAGGCCTTGTCTAAGTAGCTTTATCAAAGGCTCTTGTTAAATGCTCTAGTGGAAAGGATCTTCTCAAATAAAGAGGTTTGTTTTTATTGGTGTATTACACAAGCAAATAAATATTAGAATGCTACCTCATGCTAAAACTGAAATTAAAACCTAGAATGACAACATAAGCTAAAAACTACAACCAAGCTATGGAAATAATACTTAAACAGAGTAACAACTAAGTAAAACATGAGCTAAAACAAGAAGGTAACCTCTCTTGAACAAGAACCTCCAAGAAAGCTCTCATTCTTCTCTCAAAACTCACCAATCACTTAAGCAAAGTTTCTCTAGGGCTCAGAAGGTAGAATGAAGCTTAGAATTTAGGTTTTGTTTAGTGGTCAATGGCTGAACGTTCTGTATATTGTGTGCACAATGTTTCAAAGTTGTAGGTTTACGTTCGGTCATTACCTAGTGGGTCAAAATTTGGTCAACAAATGTTCGGTTTGGTCTCCTGCCAAATGTTCAATGTATTGTTTTACCCAATGGTTTCTTAGTTTAGGTCAGAAACTTCAATGGTCTCTTTGCCAAACATTTGGTCAGAACTGAAATTCCTCAAAATCTCCTCCCAACAACTCCTAATGAATTGAGAAATCTTGCTAACCATTCGACTAAGCTAACCACAGCCTAGTAATTAGTTGGTGCACTACAATTCGCCATATCTGCAGTGGCAGATCCATAAATTTATTTTAATAGGGGCAAAAATAAAATAATAAAATTTAATGATAAAATAATTTTTTTGTTCTCTTTATATATATTATATTTTTATTATAATATAGCAAATAAAATTTAAAATATAAATTATAACACAAAATGTGTATCACAAAAAGCATATCTATGAGACTTCATAAATATATGTCAAATCGATATATTAGTTAACATGTAGACACTGGGTACAAAAATAAAGAAAATAAAAATTATAAAGTGTCTAAAATTGCATTCTACGCGGTCTTAGAGAAACCAAATCATTAAGTATCAAATCTGAATTGAAGCTTTTAGAAATTTCCCTTTCAATGTAGACAACTAAATTATTCGTAAAAAACTCATCCTCCATTTTGTTACGAAGTCTTATTTTAACAATTTTCATAGCAAAAATCCTCGTTCGATAGTTGCTATAGACACTAGAAGAGTCAAAACAAGACAAATCAATCTATCAATAAGATAGTATGTATATGATTTGTTTACCTTTATTAATCCTTGACATAGTTCCGCAATAGAAGACATTCTTTGTAATTTTGGGTGATTAAGCATATTAACTTCAAAGTGCTTCAATTGAAATTGCAAACTAATTTTTAAATGCTTGTAATTTCGGATGATTAAGCATATTAACTTCAAAATGCTTCAACTTAAATCACAAACTAGTTTTTAAATGCTCAGAAAAATCAAGAGAATAGTACTTCTGTAACATCCCTAGCCCAAAAGGGTTAGGTTTGTTAATCCTCTTCCTTACTCGTAAAGATCCAAAAGGTTTATCAATTAATAAAAGACTAGTATAAAATAAATGAATGAAACTCTAGAATATCATGTCCTTAAAAATAAACTGAAATATTCCTGTTTAACAAAATGTGTCTCACAAACGATAATAACGTTCCTTAAAAAATATAAATTCATTAATCTCTAAAAGAAATTGTGCCAACGCACTTATTAACTTGACTATGTGAATAACAAGAATTTCCTAAACACACCCGCCCCCATTCCGGCCTCCTAAAGCAACCAGATCATCACCTGAAACAAGAAATAAAACTGATGAGCCCAAAGGAGGCCCAGTAAGTGAAATCCACAACCATAGGCAGTTTTACTTCTTGTCCCATTTTGAAAATTGAACTCATAACTACATATGTTCCCAATATTTTTAAATAATAAAATAGCATAAGAAACATAAAGAACATAAAGAAAAATATCATCATCAATAAAATTATTGATAGTCTTTAACTCATATTAGGGCCCATGTATAATGTTACCTCCGAATACTAGGGTTGCATGGTCTTTGCGACCTGGGACGAGATACTATGGCCGCAGCCCCATCCTCTGGCCAGCCGATTAACTCTGGGTGCACTTAGCGTGGCAAAATAAAACTGTGATGGAACCACCTTCTGGCAGAGCCTCTTTCAGCGGTTGCGCCTCCATCCTTAGCATCGGTACCGAGCTTCTTTCTTCTTTCTCTTGGGCCAAAAATACTCGCCTCCATACATGTGCCCTCATTGTAAAACTTTTTCTCATTTCTTTTACTTCTCTTAATACTTCTTTAAATACATCGTAGGGCATCATGTAGGAGGGTTTATCATCATTTCTCAAAATTTCTTAAAGACATCATTATTTTCTCAACACTACTTTTTCTCAAACTTATCATGCATGTAACATAATTCGGTAATATAAACAAAATGATCATTTGCAAATTTGAAACAAAAGCAAGGCATGATAATTTTTCTGGAAGGGATAGTAAATTCACTTACCTCTTAACTGTAGCAAATAATTTTCTCTGACTGCTAATTAACCCCCTGAAGGAAATACAGACATGTTACTACCCTCATACACATCATACTAATGCATTCTATTACTTCTATGAGTTGGCTTGCTAATTAATTGAGAATGAACTTTCTTAGGTAATTAGGTATGCTTTCCCATAAAATTCCAGATTTGGATTCATAAACATATATTTATATAATATATCTTAATGTACTTTAAATTGTTTGTTTATAAAATATTTCCAGTCATCCTATATATATATATATAGTTTAAAGTATTCCATATATATATTATAAATATATCTCTATACTTTACAGAATTCTTCATATATATATAAATATATATCTATATGTCATTCAAACCATTATATATATATAGATGACTGTCGGTGAATGCATGTCTACGGCTAGAGTGAATAAATAATACAAAATAATGTTTTATTGGGATACCTACTTAAGTGCTAACAGAGAAGGTGTGAGACAAATATATGTTGCTGCGCGTGAGGAGTAAAAGCAAGAACCCAATTCTCTCTTTCCCACTACAAGACAAAACTCCAATCATCAATGAAACAACTTTTTGACCCCTCCCCCCCCTCCCATTTGCTCTACGTTGAATATGTACATATATAAGAAAAGGCCAAAACAAATAGTAAGACAAGGAATATACAAGGAATCCATACCTGACTCAACTGTATACTTTGTGAATGAACAACAGGGTGAGCGATGTGAGGAGATAAACTGAGAGGCAGGTGTGACGTCCCACATTGCCTGGGTATGGAGATGTGCTTATATGTATACTTCCACCTTCAATGACAACAACGCGTTTTAAAGCCGTGATGGTCATGATCCCATCAGAACTCCGCAGTTAAGCGTGCTTCTGCGAGAGTAGTACCAGGATGGGTGACCCCCTGGGAAGTCTGGTTCGGGGGAGCCAAAAGCGGACAATATTGTATGTCATTGGGGTGGGATGTTACAGCAGGAAATTTATTTATTTATTTTTTCTCTTGGTGTGCGGCAAGAGCTGCTCTACACCTTTATATAGGTTGTACAAGATAGGACACGGGAAGGTTAGGGTTTCTCAAAGTGGCGCTTAGGGCTTTTTTTTTTTTTTATTGCTATTATTACTATTATTTTATTTTATTAATGATTTATTAATTATTATTATTATTATATACCAACATATATATCTATACAGATATAACTACATATATTTTTATATTAATAAATATATATATTTTCAATGGTCTAGTCTCAATATTAACTTAAGCCAACTCTTTTTAGGGTCCATTAAAAATACCCTAAAAATTTAGGATTGTTACAACTTCTTTGGAAGACTACATACATCATCAATATTAAAGGATTTATAAGCATCATTTGGATCCAAATTTGTACCAAGTGTCAAGAGTTCCACTGTCCCTTCACCAAATATACTATTGAGCTCTTGCAATTGAAATTCTATAGTAACATTAAATATGTCAAAATGATAATGATGCTCCACTATAGTATGATCCCTTTGATGACGACCTCAACCTTCAACATAATGATCACCCAAATTTGGGATGTGAATTTCAAATTGTTGGAATGAAGATACTACTTAAGAAAATTATCCCAATCTTCATTTCTCAATTTTTGGAGGAGTGCTTTTGTATTAGAAACTAACTGCATAGCATTCAAGATGCCTTGAGATTTTTGTAGCAAATGTTGACAAAGACAATTGGTAGTACCCATGATTTTCCCTCATCAAATGTAAAATGAATATGAATTCGAAGGATATAATCATTTTATAAGCAACATTAGCATCTTCACGTTGAGAGTAAGTGGATTCGTTTTTTTTTTTATATAATATTTTCAAGCACTGAATAAATAGGATTAAAAATTCTTAGTTGGCTATAAATAGAATGAAAATGGGAACTCCAACAAGAATCACCAACTTGTTTCAAAGTGCTAATTTGGTTAGCTTATTTTATAGTTTCAAGTTCATCAATAGCTACCAAATGTGTGATATCTTCTTCTTGAGCATCTTGTAGTTCACCATAACATTTACATGAAGCACCAACCACATTGATAATGAAATTCAAATTTGAGAAAAACTCATGAACATAAATTACCTATCGAGATGCAACAACTAACGCTAATTGTAATTGATGTGCAAAACAATGAACATAGTATGCACAAGGACAATAATTAAGAAATAATGCTTTCAGTTCTTTACATTCACCACGGATACTGCTAGCACCATCATCTAGGAATACTTTGAATATCAAGATGATTTTGAAAAAGAACATAAGATATTTTATTCTTTAAAGTTAATGTTGATATATCTTTAACATGGACAATATCAAAGAAGTGTTCTGTATAAAACCATCTTTGTTAACAAATCTCAAAACATTAGCCATTTGTTTTCTCTTAGACTCATCTCGTGCCTCATCAACAATAATGTAAAATTTTGAATCACCAATTTCTTCACGAATTGCATCTCGTACCCTTTTTGCCAAGACATGTAAAATATTTTAACGCCCCCAAAATTAGCCTCAGCTAATATGGTGGAGTCACTGGCAATCTACCTAGTTAAGCAAACTTGTGGCCAAACGGATAATCACCCTTATAAAATTGTTAGAGTAAATGTAAGGGAAGGTGAATAAATTTGAGATTTACTACAATCCATCAAATAAGAACGTGGAGCTACTAAATAATAAAGACAAACCTGTAATTGTAAATAAAACATAACCAGACAGGTAATAGCAACTCTTGCAACTTCCATGATAGTAAGTTAGGTTACCTAAAGAATAATAACCGTGTAAGTCTAACGTTTGTAAGTAAACCTCACACTTAGCTATGACATGAGCCCAATTAAATAAAGTAAACGTGCAATTTGAGTGATAACCAAAAATAGGGCATTACCTCCGCTAATATACCATTTAATGGGTTTTAGGGTTTTCAAAGCTTATGGTGTAAAACCGGCGACAATTACCTAAGCCTTTTAATGCAGAAAAGCTAATGCTTTATAAGTCATAACTCCTATATATGGTCTACCCGAGATATTACCAATTCTTAGCAGAGTTGATGCTGTCCCGAGTGACCTATAATACAATGCCGGTGCCCTAGCCATTGTACAACATACCGTACGTAACATTATTGGCACAATCAAGTCCGACCTCAAGTGGCCCACACCAACTAATGACGTTCGTCCTATAGTGACCGAACCATTGGAATGGTTGCGTCAAGGTCATGAAACCAGTGGATCGAAAGCCCTGTATAACACACACATTTGACCATAATACGCAGTTCATATAGTAAGCCCATGGCCGTTTATACTGCACGTACTGGATTACTATGTCTCACGATGCATCTTAACAGTTTATTTAATAACACAGTTACCAAGTAATTATGGAAAATAGACATACTCATATCATACGCGTGGTCAGTCAACTGACATATCCCATGTTTTACAAAAAAGGGTGTAAGTGTTTATTTACCTCGCGCACTCGAGCGAATCCTCCGACCAAGCTACTTCCTATTATAACAGATGCAAGACACCATTATTCTAAGCCTTACAAAACCTAGAAATGTAGCCAAGCTTGAGCGTATATGTGAAACTTAAGAACAGGTGCTTTGCCCACTGACCGTACGTTCGGCCTCGATGGTGTACATCCGCTCAGTGTGTTAAGCACACCATTTTAAGAATCGGACAGTGCATGTTCCTAATGGCATTCATAGACCTCTAAACTTCTCCTAAGCTAGCAAAACATTACATGCAACGTAAGAAATCATAGAATCACGATTCTTTGAGAAAATCCTTCAAAAACATCATTATCTTTAGGAAAACATTTAGTGAACACTTGAAAACCATTATCAAAGTAAAAACACAAGATAAGACAGTGTCAAATACAGAGGAATAGAGTTTACCCCAAAGCTAAGCACGGACATGGTCTCCTCTCATCAGAAACTCCTCTTTGAAGCTCAATCTCACGGATTTCTCACTCAATATGCTAAGAAAGGTTTTTGGCAGCCTAAGGGCACATCAGGGGAAGGAAGAAGGCGTGGGAAATGAGAGGAGGGGCAGACTATTTATAGGGAAAGTTCACCACCAACTATCTGACAGAGCAAAAAACGTCTGGCAACCCTAGCGTATGTCCGGTGGTCTTTGCTCATTGGTCTAGAGGGTGTCTCGTACGTCCAAGTATTACCCAAAGGGTATCCCAAAAAGTAGCGTATGTCCGGTGGTCCCATGTACGTCCATTGTACTATTTGCAAAGCGTATGTCTGGTGGTCCCCCACCGTATGTCCGTACTACAGACAGCAGCGTACATTCGCCAGACCTAGCGTACGTCCGCCTTCTGAGGGTTAGTGTTTGGCTTCTATCTTTCTAAAGTTTCCAAGCGTGATTAGGTTAACGCTAAGGGTTTCGGGTCTCGTTAAACTCCTTATTTGAAAACCTCTGTTGATCACTCCTAAGGGAAAGATTTTGTCTAATAAAAAGGTTGTCTTTTATCGGGGTATTACAAATATCTTTTTGGACATGATGTGAAGTATATTTTTCATTTTGTGGAGAATTTTCTAAAACAACCTTAGCAACATCCTCATTGTAAATGGAAATAAATTTTATCAACTCAAGAAAATTGCCACAACTTTTTGAATCGGGGCCTTCATCATGACCTCCAAAAGCACATCATTGAAATGTTAAATACCAAATAGAATCGATTGAAGTCTTCAATCGATTCTTCAATTTTTCTTCTGAAGTTTACTTATCAATATGTTGAGATTTGTTCATCAAACTGTCAGTCTGTCACAACACTTACATCGTTATTATAAGGTGAACATGACCCATTTCCTATACATACCAAAAAAGTACAATGCATAACATCATTAACTTTCTTCCAATTACGAAATCCTTCAATAGTAAATGCATTAGCTCCAAACTGCCCCATTGGCTTTTTAGTGAAAAGATAGCAATGTAAACAATAAGTAAAATATTTTGCAAAAGAATATTTTAATCAATTAAACATCTTATACCAAGATGATTGAAATCTTCGGTAATTTTTTTCAGTTCCTGAAAATGAATATTCAGTACTATGAGAAGGAATGAATCTATATGACCGACTTTAAGATAAGCATGTTTAATTTCATCTTGCAGATTAATAGGATATTCCCATATTTGAGGACGTAACTAGGCTTAGGTATCGGTCAAAACGGTCCAGTTTGACAGATTATCGATTATTAACCGAAAATAATCGGTTAATCAGTTTATTAACTGGTAACTGACTGATAAGGAATGTAACCGAAATTATCGGTCAAAACAGTACACGGTTAAACGGTCCGGTTAGACCGGTTAACTGATAGCCAAAAATTAGTTGTTTTGAGAGCCTAAATACTTTTTGTTAGGCTAAAATAACTTATTAAAATTTAAAAATTGGTTGTTTTTGGGCCCAAATACTTTGTGTTGGGCTAAAATAGCTTATTAAAAATTAATTGTTTTTGGGCCCAAATACTTGTAGATAGGTATTTATAATCCCCCAAAAAAATGTCGTTTTGTGCTTCCTCATTACCAGTTCATATCGATTAAATGGTTAACCAATAGTCAAGGCTTAACCAGACTGGATCGAACTGATAAGAATATCAGTATAAAATGTTCAACCGATAAGAATATCGGTATATCGGTTACGGTTAATATCGGTTCGGTTGAAGTCAGTAGATGGCCGATAATTGGTAATCGGTTAATCTGCCCACCCCTAGACGTAACCCTAGATCATGTTGAATTGTCAACTGATACAACTACTTGAGATTCAATTCTTGGCATCTTAGAAGGGCGATGCTCAAGAGGTAAAGTTTGAGGATTAGATGTCGATGAACAAATTTTAGAATTTGAATAAGCATTTTTCTTCTTAAAAAATGCATCAATTGTTTTTTACTTGCCTCATGATGCAATTTAAGATTTTTCGGAAACTTGAAAATTTTACTTATCTATCATTAATACTTCCCACACTAAGGAATTCATGGCTAATGGCACAAACTCTAATGATATTGTAATAAAATTATTAGCATATTCTAATAGCTATTAATCTAACAAATCAACAAAAAAAAGAAGAAATATTAATAAAAAGAACAAACAATAACAAATAACATACTTGAGTTTTTTTTGGAGGTATTATTCCGCTCTCTCGTAGAGTATTCTCGAAACTCTGTTTCCATTGCTCTCCCTGTTTTCCCTTCTTCCTTCATTGCTTTTGTCCCATGGCTTTTGAGAATTCTAGTCCTGAGATAGAAGATCTTATCAACCAAACTTCTGCTTTTGTGATGCGAACCTCAATGATATGCCGTTGAGACCCAACAACAATATTGGAATATAGACCCAAGAAAGCTAAAATTCAGATTTGATAGAAAAACCTTGACCCAACGTTTATAATTGAAACGCGAACCAAAGGTATAAAGAAGTAAAACCCTGACCCAATGATTATGAAAGAATCATGAACCGAAGGTATAAAGTTTGAACGCCACAAGGAAGAATCCTTGATAAGTTCAGCAGTTCTTTGAAGAACCAATAGAGGAAGCAAACCTCACCTTTTTAAATATTTTATTTCATGTCCTTCATTACAATGAGTCCATGCTATTTATAATGCATGGTTGAGAATGGAATACAAATTACTAAAGGAAAATAATAAAAGACTAAATAAAAGAATCCTAAAATTAAGGCTGATTTTGTCTTAAACTAGCAGCTCCTCCAAGAAAGAAATCACCTAAGGAATGTCTTCAATAGATATATCAATCAGCCAATTAATTTGATATGGAATTGGAAAGATCTGAAATAGGGATGTCAATCAATTAGTCAATTCTTCTAATCAGCCATTAATCCACGCCATTGCTAAGGAAATTATACTCAATTAAGCAAGATCAGCCCCATCAATAGCTTGGATTAAATTTATTACTCCTTCATCTTCCTTTGGGCCCAAGTTTGAATGCTCCGTTTTAGAACCAGCCCAAATCTCTTGAATCAGCCCACTAATTGCTTCTTTGATCATCTTGGATCTTGCTCTAGTAATAGGCCCAACTGGAACATGCAATGGATCCTTTAATGATGCCTGTTGATTCCCATCAATTACAGTCGTAGGTCAGTCTCCCAGTTGGACTGGGAGACTGAAACTCGAGTTCAGCTGTCAAAAAGGTGATTTTCGTGTTTTGCACGCCCGAGTGCGATTGATCACAGGATTTGGGCGATCGATCGCAATGCGATCGTTCACAGGCTTTGGGCGATCGTTCACAATGCGATGGTTCACAGGCTTTGGGTGATCGTTCACAATGCGATCGTTCACAGGCTTTGGGTGATCGTTCACAATGCGATCGTTCACAGCTACAGAATGATGTCAACTTGTCCATTTTAGCCTGATTTCCAATGGAACTCTTGCATTTGACCTTAAACACAAAAACAACACAAAATCAAACAAATAACAACGCTAGGGAATTAACATATGAGAGTTAAGGGGCTTGAATGTGCAACATTCGGCGCTTATCAAAGGCACATCATGATAAATAGCTAGTTAAGAAGGAGTTCCATGTGGGACAGAAGGTGTTGATCTACAATTCACTATTACGACTGTTCCTAGGTAAGCTCAAGTCCAGATGGTTTGGTCCTTGTGTTGTCACTAAAGTGTTTCCGCATGGCACTTTGGAGGTTCTTAGTTCAGAGAGCAATCAGACATTCAAGGTGGATGGACACAGAGTAAAGCCATACTTTGACATTAAATTGATACCAAGAGATGAAGATTTGGCACTCCAGTCTGTCCAATATCCAGTAGCACCAAGAGCACTTAAGTCACATTTGGTGGACCTCAAGTGCATCTTCTCAAAAGAGTAGTACTGAAGCTACTGTGGAGAGCGTTTGAGCAGTCCAGGAGCTCAAGTGCCTCTGTTGAGGTCAGTGGTACTAAGGCCACTGAGTACGGTAAATTTTTCTTACTTTTGGGCTTTTTTTTTTCCTTTTGTTGTTTTCCAATTTTTTCTTACTTCCCCTTAGTTAATTTAGTGATTCAGTAAATAGGGAATGGCATTCTGTTACTGATCTCGATCGCACCTTGTGTGTGATCGAGCGCAAAAACCTCTTACACAATGCTATGCATTCTGTTAGAGGGAACGATCGCACTGTAAATTATGATCGATCGCAATATCGTGAGCGCATCCACACACGCACTTGCCTATGCATAAGTACGATCGATTGCACTATGAAGTGCGATCATGCGCACTTGGGACAGAGGGTCATGTGAATTTTTTTTGAGGTCTTTTTTCCCCCTTTCCCCATCATTTTCCCATGCGCCATGACTACCTCTACACTTAGCCTACACGTCCCTCACCTCTCCCAGCACTCCCCACACTCTTTCCCACCGCCAAGCACCACTCACGGTCACTCGCCGGCCACCACACGCTACCGTAGGTCCCTGTTACCCACCGACCTTCACCACATTTCCTCCATTCCCTAGTTTTCATTTTTTTCTTCCTTTGGAACACTTTGTCAATCACTCCCCATTTCCCCAAAGTTTTTTCTGTTTTGACAACTACAATTTTTGTATACATATTGTAGTTGTCTTTTGTGGTTGGATTTCTTGTGTTTTGCAGGGGGTTGGAAAATTTTAGAGGTGGTTGTACACCACTTGGTTTGAGAGCTGCGCACCACCTGTTCAACAAAATTCCTGACCAACTTTCAAAGATACCTAAGACCATTGCTTCCGCATCTCAAGCTTCAGGATCCAGAACCCAATCCTCCCGACCTACTTTTGAGCAACGAGAACTCCTTTTTGAGACAAAATTTGACATCGATGGTGATTTCAAGAGTTTTGAAGCAACCTAATGGGTGGTTCAAGAATTCAAATGCCGTGGTTGAAAAAATTATTCAAGCCCGTCACCTCCACTGCATACAAGGGGTTGGTTTTTTAGTTCTATGAGAACCTATTCGTTGACTGCACAAGGCGGGGTGTCTTGTTCTCAACCTATTCTATTGAGGTGACCTCTTCCGATATTGCCGCTGCTCTCAAATGCAATGATGAACACCCCCCTGAAGATGCACAATTGGATGAGCAGCCGCCATCCTTCTATGTTTCCGAAATTATTGAAGATATGTGTGCAGGGCAACACGCTGATGGTCACAATAATGTGGGTAGCCGGTCCAAGTTGCCTCCACAACTTTGGCTTGTGGACTCTATTATGCAGCGTAATGTTTGCCCATTGGGACACAAGACTCAACGGCATGACCAATTCCTTCAAGCGTTGTATGCCTTTCATAAAGGCCATTAGTATTCCATCCCTTCAATCATTTGGAACCAAATTCACAAGTTTTGAGACTGGGTACATGCACGCTGAGCCACCACTACCAATTCATGGGGGCTACTGTTCCTCTTTTTACTCACCCATATCTTGAAGAAAAAAGGCATCAAGGGCACCTCCGAAGATGGACATGTCAAGGAGCACCCATACTTTGGGTGAATCCAGTGGAACCAAAGCCAGTCCCACATGCCAAGAGGACTTAGGTGCCAGCACCTGCGGCTGATAGGGTGGAGGAAAAACCTATGGAAGCGAAGGAACCTGCTGGTCAGCAGAGTAGGGAGAAATGACCTATAGTCATGGGCCGTTCAGAGTATGAATTCTTATGTAATGAGATACCCTTCTTCCGGCGTGAGATAGCTTACATTAGATGGGAGGATTGGGAGGATACGTTCCTGGAAAACCAGTGCTTAGGCAAGTTGGAAAAACGCTTTGATAGGTAAGAAGAGATGCTCAAGGCCATTTTAGAACAATTACCACCAGCTTCGGGGGTGTCATCTTCTGCACCACAAGGGGGGGCAGCAGTGAGCGGTTACACTGTCTGGCTGAAGATGTAAAACTTCGCGCTCATGAGAGGCACCCCACAGCTTATCCTTTGTGTTTTCTATTGTTTTTCAATTTCTTGTTGTTGTTTCTTTTTAGTTTCTTTTTGTTTTCCAGTATTACTTTCATATTGTGTTCTTCAAGGACAAAGAGTACTTCAATTCAAGTTTGGGGGTGTGCTATGAGCCATGCCAATCCAGACAGTTCTCCATCTCCCAAGTTAGCTCTTTCATGATATCTACACATTGGGGACAATGTGTACTTTAAGTTTGGGGGTATGAGAGACACATTACACACACTTTGTCCATAGTTTTGTTTTGTTTTGTTTTTGTTTTTTTTTTCCCTTTGAAAAAAAAAATAAAAATTGCATGTTTATGTTGTCTTGAAAATTTTTGTTGATCTAAGAATTGTGATTTGATATTCATTAGTTAGCTTAAAATTTTGAACACATGATCTGATGTTGGATTTTTAAGTTGGTTACTTACCCTAGGCATTTGAGAATTCACATGTTTGATCTAATCTGACACAAGCACATTAGCACTAATTTGTGGGGTATGACATGTGAATTTCATGTATATGTTTCTATGTTTTGGGTGAAACTGGATGACTTATTGGTTGGATACTTTGGCATAATTGATTAAAAAGAAATAATAATAATATAAAAAAAATAAAGAAAAAAAATGATGATCATTGATAAAATTTGCACTGAGTAACTGGATCTCTTGCCTCATTAAGCATTAAGTGTTCACGTCAAAATTTGAGAATTTTGATTTGGTTATATTATGGCTAGTTTAGTTTTGTAGCCTTTTTGACTCAAGTTAGTAAGTCCTTAGGAGTGTTTTACACCTAATGCCCTAAAACCGTCTAGTACAGGAGTTATTGGCTCAACACGTTACATGGGTCAATTAAAAAGCTTAAGGGAACTAAACATTGCAGAGCCTAATAATAAAAGAAAGAATAAAAGAAAAAGTATGCCATTGTTGTTCATTCTGATAGGAATTTCAGTGAACATTGAGATATTGAGACATTACGCATTGGAATTATTTGGATGCTTCATATTTTTGTGCTAATTCATTCTACACCGTTTCGAACTTGTAATGCCTTACCTTTTGTAAGTGATTAGACTTTAAAATTCCAATTCATTGTGAAGATGAAGTATATCCTTTTAAGCTTTCTAATGAATGAAAATCATGGTCTTGAATGATACATCAATTTTTGGATAACATGAACTTATGCATAATGTTTGTAGGTAACATTCTTGAAAAACCCTCACGAGACTTCACTTGTCCTTCAGGGAATGCCTAGGGGTTTAAAAGGCTTGTTACATAAACTAAATGTAATCGTATATCCCACGAAAGATTGATTTATCTTTTTTATTTTCATTTAGTTTTCAGTTCTGTATTGCTAAAGGACTAGCAATATGTAAGTCTGGGGGTGTGATAAGTGCTTAAATATTCATATTTAAGGCCCTTAATTTATATATGTTAAGCTCTTATTATTGTTAGTTTGTGCTATTTTACTTTCTTTTTGTATTTTCCCTATTTTATAGGTCTTTGGAAGAAAAAGAAGCATTTCTAGGAATATCGGGCTTAAAGAGCAAACTTGGGAAAAGCTGGAGTTTCTGTTAGAGCGATCGATCGCAGGAGACTAGCACTCGAGCACCCAAGCCAAGGAATGAATGCACCTGTGCTCACGCACGCAAGAAGAAGATTGATCGTAGTATTGCAATCGAGCACACGCAGGCTACAATCGAGTGCACCCGTGCATGAAGAGCAAGTCAGCCGCAGCCCTATTTTGGAAAGTGTTATTTTATTAGGGTTTTTGTTATTCCTAGTTGCACAAGGACTAAACCCTATGATTTTTAGGGTTTCTAGGGTTTCCTTAGACTCTATAAATAGAGAATTAGACACACGTGATTTTGGAGAATAATTGACGGCTCTTCAAGGGAGCGTTTTTTGGGTTTATTCTTTTCCTTCCTATTTTATTTTATGAATATGTTTAACATCAAACTCATGTGTAACTAAACCTTTTAGTAGGGCTAGATTGAAGCCCTGATTATGTTTATTTGATAATTCAATATTGGCGCCTTTGCGATAATTACATTATGATGCTTAACTTGATTAATTCATGTTTTATTGAATTCCTCATATATGTTTGTCTGATCAACATATGCATGTGGAATGTACTAGTTAGTTAAATCAATTTGGATGACCGAGTCCTGGGTTTAATAAGAGTAACAACAAAAATCCACGCCAGGTTTTTGGGTTAATCAACATGGGGTGCCGAGAGTATATACCATGCCCTAGGCCTTGTGTGTTTGTCAATTTCCACAGATTTATGCTTTCGTAACGAACAACTTAGTATACACCCATGCTAAATCCTTTAAGAAAGAAAAGAGTTAGAGTATACACCCATGCCTAACTTGTTGCTTAGGGAAATCAATAGCTTAAGGAGTATATACCATGCCCTTAGGTTGGCAAACATTAGGTATTTATAATGTGATTAAAGTATTGGCATATTGTTTTATCGTGTAAGCATAATTAGTGGTGGATATCAAAACCCTACCTTTTATTATCATCAACTCAAAATCAATATTTGTTTTACTTACGGAATTAATTTTAATCAAAATTTACCAATGCTTGTGGGAATGATATTGCACTTGCACACTATATTACTATTTTGACCTTGTGCACTTGCAAGTAAAGTGTACAATTATTTGCCTATTAATTTAGGTAGATATTTGCACAACAATCTCCAATTTTTGGGTTTTTTGCACGTGGAACCGGCTCCCCGGTTTCCTGGTTTCCGATTTCCTGGTTTCCCAATTTTTCGATTCCGGTTTCCCTGTTTTTTTGACACCCCCAGTGGCTAGTGGTGAAGTCAGTACCCTACTCTTTCTCTCTCTCATATATTTACTCTCTTTTTACATTTATTTTATGCACTTTAAATTTACACAAACAAATCAATTTCCTTTTTATTAAGTTAACTTTAATTCTTAAAAATTTGATAACCAAACTCCTGCAGTCCTTGAGGTTCGACACCCTCGATATAACCCTATCCTACAGGATTCATATTATTGCGAGTGGTAATTTTTATAATTGATATTTTTTGTCACAAAAATACCATATAAATTTTTGGCACCATTGCCGTGGACTTATTAGTGGTTTAGTTATTAAGTTTTAAGGATTAATTTTAGCTTAATTACATTCTACTTTTCTTTGGTTTCTAATCTTTTTGTTTTATTTTTTTTAGATTTCTCACTCAGGTCCGTAGCTGCCAAGTCCTTCCTTGTGACTGCGATCGAGCACACACCGAATTTGATCGAGCACACGTCCGCACTCAGCAAGCTGCGCTCAAGCCTTCCACTCGTATGCTCACACCCATTTTTGGCAATATGCTCGAGCACACTTGAAGTGCGATCAAGCGCACCAGTGCATGCCAACTTACAGCAGCAAGCTGCATCCAAATTTCATGGCATCTAAGGGCATTTGTGAGCTTTTACTTTCTGTTTTAGTTTTTATTTTATTCTCGGTTTAGCTTATGTTGGGTTGCCAATCTTTGTCTTCGCCATTAATTGCTTGTGACCTCAACATTGAACACACTCTTAGATAACTTAGAGGCGAAATGAATTCTAATTTGCCAAAAGAGCACACCACTGAGACCGTGGGCAAAGTTAATCACATGGCTTTGAGAGATCACTATCTCCCTACCACATACACTACCCCCACATGTCTCAGGCTGCCGGATGTTTCGGCAGCTCACTATGAGATTAAGCCTAGCACTATACAGAGTTTACCTTCTTTCCTAGGGCTTAGCATTGAAAACCTTTACGACTTCCTCAGTGAATTTGAAGCAATCTGTTCTACCATTAAAATGATAGGATTCACTGAGGACGCAACACCCCTAAACTTACATTTTGCTAGTCCTTTAGCAAAACAACACAAAAATAAAATGAAAGCAATAACATAAATCCTCTTTCGTGGGAGAGACGATTGCATTTAGCATATGCAACAAGCCTTTTAAATCCCTAGGCATCCCTAGTGGATGAGTGAAGTCTCGTGAGGGTTTAATAAGAATGATACCCACAAGAATTGCAGCACTATGTTGTTAACAAGAAAGACGTTTCACATAAACCATGGTTCTTATTCATAAGCAAACTTAAAAAGACAAACACCATCATCACAATCAACGGGCATCCAAAATCAAATAACCCAAAGATGGATAATCAAGACATCATAAGTTCTAAAAAGTGCAAAGTGAAAATAGCATATAATCATGAAGCTTTCAGTTTAAACTCAAAAAAAGTTCCAAAAAATTTGTAAGAATCCCAAACAGATGAAACAACCAAGGCAAGATAAACATATATATTTATATATATTTTTTTATGTAGGCTATGCAATGCTTAGCTCCCTTAAGCTTTCTAATTGACCTTGGTACCAAGTGTTAAGCCAATGACTCCCAACCAGTTGGCTTTAGGGCACTAGGTGTAAACATCCCTAAAGGTTTATTAACTCAAGTCAAAAAGGCTACGAAGCCAAATTAGCCATACCATCAATCAACTTTAAACTTCACACCTTTTGACGCGAACACTCAATGCTTAATGAGGCAAAATGTCCGGTTACTTAGTGAAAACTCAAAATGATTTACTTTTTTTTTAATCTTGCAAGCCAAGGTTATTCATCAATACGTCATCCAACAAATCTCAAAAAGAACAAGCTTAAGCTCAAACATCATACCTCACAGAAAACATGCTAATGTACTCATAACAATTTATCTCAAAATAAGTGAAATCTCAATTATCCAAAAAATGAGTCAAATGACTCAGACTCCTACTAACATAATGATGTGTTCAACCCTTCAAGCAAGTCAATGAAATGTAAATCACAGTCACAGTTTAACTCAAACTTGACAAAAACATAGCACAATTTTTATTTTATTTTTTTAATTTTATTTTCAAAATTTTTAGCACAAAAAGATAGATAAAAATAAACAAATAATAACAAAAATAAATAGACAAAGTGTTTTTTCATACCCCCAAACTTGAATTACACATTGCCCTCAATGTGTAGTATAGAAATACATTTCCCAGAAGTAAGGAAACATCAAGGTGTGAAAAAGGCCAAGGCGTCCCCCAAACTCAAACACCAAAACACCTGTCAACAAAACTAACATCAATATTTTTTTCATAGAAACAAAATATCAAAAGATTAATTGATGTTAGAAACAAAAACAAAACTAAAAACAACATGTAATGAAAAAGGAAAGAAAGAATTTGTGGAGTGAAGTGCAGAAAATAAACTGGAGGAGAAAACTTTACAGTGCTTTCCCCTATCATGCTGATGTCCAACCAATCCCCTCCACCCCTTCTTCTTCAAAACTTCATACCCCTCTGGAAGGATATTTCACCATCTTATGTAGAATTGCTTGCTTTGAAGGATCTTCTTAGGAAAGTGGTTTCTAGATTTTCGTGCTTGTGTGCATAGATCCTTGAGTATCTTGACATAAGATGGTTCTTGGAGACATTCTAAAGATGAAGCTTTGGGTTCTTGATGTGTCTCAAGAGGGACAGTGATGCAGGTAGGAGCTTCAATACTCACTTCCATGTCACTGGGTAGATTAGGATTTGTTGGGGGTTCACTTTTCTCATGGTGCTCAACTTGCTCTTCATTGTTATCCACGATTTCCTCACTTTCAAGTGTGGTGGTGACTTGGACATGCTCATGATAAGAATTTTCGAAATCATCCTCATCAATCATGTTGTGCCTTTCAGTCATCAATTGACTTTGAAACTCTTCTTTCCTCTACTCTATTTAATTCAGTAACTAGATAACTGATTTGTCCTTCCAACCTTGACATAGCTTGAGTGGTATAACTTTTTAGCTCTTGTATGTCTCTGCTATTGCTTATGGTGACATTCTTTAGCTCTTCCATGTTTCTGCTATTTGATTGTAGGATTTTGTCAGTTGATTGATGAATGCTTTGAGTGTGTCTTCCAGTGAAGACTGAGGTGCAGGCTGTGGCACTTGATAAGCAGGTGGTTGAGCTTGGTGATCGAACTGTGGATAGTGTAAATGGTGCACTTCATCAAATTGATGAGCATAATTTCTTGTAGCCTGAGCTGACCATGAGAAATTAGATTGGTTGCTCCAGTCCGGGTTATAAAAATTAGAATTTGTATCAAGCCTCGAGTTGGAGAAATTAGTGTTCATTTGCTCATATGAAGAATTATAAAGTTGTCCCCAAGATGGACAATTACTAGAACAATGATAAGGATTGGAGCAGTATGAACATGGTTCATGTGGATAAATATTTTGAGGGTAGTTGGTAAGAGCTAGTGTCCTACAACTAGGAGAAGCATTTTGTATAGAAAAATTATTAAAATCATTAAAATGAAAATCCATACTTCACCCTCACTTTTTAACATGCAAATATCCCTCATAAACATTAGTCATCTCTTTTTTTTTTTTTTTAATAAAATAAACTAAAGAAACAACTAACTAACTAAAATAAAATAAAACTAAAATTGAAAAACTCACAAAAAGGACCAAAAATAAATTTTTGGCAAAAATCTACTGAACTGCTGCCTTTGCTGTGAGTGTGCTCAAGTGTATTGTAGTGCGCTCGATAGCTCTCAAGTCAGTAGACGAATGAAGATGCGCCAGTTGATGAGCGCAGGTGCGCTTGACTTGCTGTCTTGGCCGCGAGTGAGCTCAATCGTAGCTGTAACGCCCCGAGAATTAATTAACTTGTAATTAATTCAAAGGTTCGTCTCCCAGCCTTGTTCCACTCCGAACGAGACCTCCAGGACCTCTACTCCTAAAAAACAGAGGATACTAAGCAACGAAAGTAACAAAGTACTATAAACATTAATCAGTATAATCAAAGTGTCTAACCAAAGATCATCAAAGCAACAGAAATCATACAATAACATTAGTACAAGGGATCTATACTAAACCTTAATATGTAAGCAAGTATGCATCAAGCCCTAATGTCTACAACATAACTCAAAAGTACTAATTACCATGAGTGCCCGCTCAAGCTTGCAATAAGTCCTCAAGCGTCTGCTAGATCGAATTCTCCACAAGAACCGAATGCTTCATAGTATCCACTATCTAGAACAGCATAATCGTACATATAGAGAAAAAAAGGGAAATAACACAAGGGTAAGTCCGACGACTTAGTGAGTAGAAATCCACATGACGTACCCATCATTAATTTGTGGATTCTTTTATTTATAAAACACAAGCAACATTATGAGATGACAGTTATTATGCAGGTGGTATATATATAATATAATATATGCTTATAATCATGAGTAACAGTAATAGTTCAACAATATGGTCTACCCGAGATATAACCCCTTCTCAACAGGGTTGACGCTGTCCCAAGGGACTTGTAGAACAATGCCAATGCTCCAGCCATTGCACGAAACATACCGTATGTAACACTAGCGGCACGATCGGGTCCAACCCCTAGTAGCCCACACCGCTAATGACGTCCGTCCTATAGTGACCATCCATTGGGAATGGCTGCATCATTGGTCACGAGTCATTGGATCCAATGCCCCCACACATGCACACATTGACCATAAAGCTAACATGTATAGTAAGCCCATGGCCATTACTACTGCACGTACCGGTGTACCATGTCATACGATGCAATTATCTTGTCTGTATTTTACATACACAGTTTTACAAGTCTCATTATTATCTTGTTAACAGACACACGTTTTCACAAAAGAGAGTTACCCGTAGTTCCAAAATGTATTTCATGAGAGTTGTAAAATATGCATGTTTGACATCTATATAAAATACGTGCAATGCAGGAAAAGTAACAACAAAGCATCCATGTGAATTTGTACTCACCCGCCCCCGTAAAGCTCCTCCATGTAATTCCCTTGAGGCTCCATAACCTCGAATACTGAGAAAAGACCTATTATCAGTTCTATTTCTATTAAAGCACAACTCTATAACAAGGAAACAGGAGCTATGGGACGGCTCGTGAAAATAGGGTTTCCTTGTCACACGCTGACCGTACGTCCGCTGTGACACTTCGGGCCGTACATCCGGTCACGAGACCGTACGTCCGTTCTGAGGTCTTTCAGAGAGAACCTCATTTTCTCTCCACTGTCCGCCTATTCTTCGACTCCTAAGGCTAACAAAGGCTTCTTAGGGCCTCCTAACACAGATCAAAGCCTCCATGCAAATACAACAACGCTAAACTATCAAAACGTTAGCCTAAGCAAGATCAAAGCATAACTAAGCTAACAACTACAACTAGCAACATAGAACTATAATCGAGCAGCATAACGATGTATTAAAAAGCTAAGGAAATCGAGTGTTACCTCTTTGAAGCAAAACCTCAAGAGTTCCTCCTCTGGCAACATCGAAACACTCACGAAACCTCACAAACACTCACAAGATGGTCTACAAGCAGCTTAGGGACGAAAAGAGGGGTTGAGGGGCGGATTTGTTGTGAAATGGGCTAAGGGGTGAGGGGGTATTTATAGGGCCAAAAAGTAGCGAACGTCCGGTCCTAAGGAGTATGTCCGGTACCTTTCCACAGCGGTCCAAAGGCTGTTTCGTACGTCTAGGTATTACCCGGAGGGTATTCCAAAAAGTAGCGTACGTCTAGACTTTTGGCGTACATTCGTTGTACTATTCACAAAGTACGGCTGTACTATTTGCAGAGCGTACATCCGGTGGGGGACCACCGTACATCCGTACTACAGACAACAGCGTACGTCCGGTATTTCAGTGTACATCCGCACTAAAAGACAGGAGCGTACGTCCACTAAACCTAGCGTACATCCGGTCCAAAAGTCCAATTCTCCAAAATGCCCTTCTGGCAGATCCTAGTGACCCAAAGTCCAAATTAACCCTTTAACTAAGCTACTTATGCTTAGTTAAATATTTGGATCACTACAGTAGCGGGGTTGAGATCGATCGCACTAGCAGGGGCTGTGGCAGAACTGTAAAACAAGCCAACAAAACAAAAAACAAAAGAAAAGTCTTTTTATTTTATTTTATTTTATTAGAAACAGGGAATAAAATAAAAATAAATTGAAGAAAAATAAAATCCTAGTAATAACTAGTAGAAAGATAAATCAATTTAGACATAAATTGGTTTAAAAAATTTAACAATACTCCGACAACTGCTCCAAAAACTTGTTGTGCAAATTTATTTAACTCGCAAGTGCATGAATTGTTTATAGTGTAATGGATTGCAAGTGCGAGGTCGAACCCACAGAGAATTATATTTTTGAAAGAACATATTTATATCTACTAATCTAGTTCCAAAAGGGGTTTTGAATTTGGTTTTTAAATTTAAACGACTAAACATAAAATAAATGACTCAAGAGATAAAGGCACTAAGGTTTGGGAATTCACACTCACTACATCATAACAACATACTCTATGCTCATCAATATAATCAAAACCATCCCATGTATCTATTCATTGACCAAATCACAAAAGAAATCTAAATTCAATTGAAACACCAGATGTATCCGTAGAACAAATCACAAGGGATATCCAATTTTTACGAGTTAAAAACCAAGCAATCAATCATATGAAATTATCTCAAATCATCACATGTATCCTTGAATCACAAGAGATATCCAAGAATCACTTCACATAATTGATTAGGAGTAAAACAATTGAAATAATAAACTCAATAGAATCAGATCAACAAAAACTTACATAATAGCAATGTCGTTCTTCATCGGTGAGGCTTCATCCCCAACCTTGGTTAGGGATTTAGCTCCACATGACTATGAAAACTAAAACCTAAACCTAAACCTAATGAAAAACTAAACTAAAGAGAAAAGCTGTGAATTTTTATCTCCAGGCTTGTCCATGGCGGTCCAAAAGCTGGGTGCCTTAGAGATAGGATTAGTGCCTGTCACACACTCAATCCCAAACTCCACCTCCCTTTGTGGTTGTAATTGTTGTGACAAATACTACCTAAATTAATAGATAATATTTGCTACGTTTTACTCGCAAGTGCACAAGATCAAAACGATAGTATAGCAGGCAAATACGAGAACATTCCCACGAGGATTGTTAATTTTGCTTAGAATTAATTAA
>CM017324.1:16230618-16260893 GCA_006937295.1 Carpinus fangiana
CTTAATTAGGTTAAATTTCGTTCTTCGAATTTAATAACGAAACCCCCACAGTCCTTGAGGTTCGACACCCTCAATATAGCCATATCCTACAGGATTCATCCTATTGCGAGTGGTATTTTATTATTGATAATTTTTGTTTAAAAAATTATCACATCACAAGTTTAGTAATGAACTCGAATGTTTAATAAGCAAAAGCAGTTCCATCATGATAGCTTATTTTATACGTGATATATATTATAATAAATGATATATGCATATGATGTAAACAACAGTCATAGTTCAACAGTATGGTCTACCCGAGATATTGCCCCTTCTGCGCAGGGTTGATGCTGTCCCGAGGAACCTATAATACAATATCAGTGCCCCAGCCATTGCACAACATACTATGCGTAACATTAGTGGCACGATCAAGTCTGACCTCGAGTGGTCCACACCAACTAATGACATCCGTCCTATAGTAACTGAACCATTGGGAATGGTTGCACCGTGGTCACGAAACCAAAGGATCCAAAATCCCGTATAACACATACATTTGACCATAAAGCTAACATGTATAGTAAGCCCATGGCCATTACTACCGCACGTACCGGTGTACCATGTCATACAATGCAAATTATCTTGTTTGTATTTTACATGCACGTCATTTTATAAATCTCACTTGGTTAACATGTTCAGTACAACATTTTTCTCAAAATGTCAGAGTTCATATGCAATAAGTATGAACTGTGAGAGTTGTAAAATATGCATGTTTTCTCGATACACAAAATAGATGTGCAATGCATGGAAAATAACAATGAGCTATGTGAGTTAAAACTCACCTGAATCAAAAAGCGTCTCTGAATACTCCTAAAGATCCGAGTTCTCCAAATCTGTGGAAAACCTTCCATTAGTCCTAATTCCACTAAAATGACTCTAAAGTAAGAAAAACATGAGCTATGGGACAGCTGGTGAAAATAGGGTTTTCCTGTCACACACTGACCGTACATCTAGGCTCAAGGCCATACGTCCACTGTGTCACAAAGGGCCGTACGTCTGGTCACGATACCATACGTCCGCTACGTGGATCCTCAAGAAGAACCTCATTTTCTCTCTACTATCCGCCTATTCTCCGATTCCTAGGGTTATTAGGAACACCCTAAAGCTTCCTAGTCTAGTTTACAACCTCCATGCAACGTAACAATGCTAAGTTAACAAAAATGCTAACCCAAACAAGATTCAAAGCATATCTAAGCTAGCAACTACAACTAAACATAATTTGAGCAGCATAACGACGTATTAAAAGTTAAGGATTGAACATTACCTCCTTGAAACAAAACCGCAAGAGTTCCACCTCACGAACGTTCCGAAACATACGAACACCTCACACACACTCACAAAGCACACTCAAAACACTTTGGCAACCTAGGGGTGTCTGCAACTCATGCAAGACACGAATTTAATTAACTAGGAACACTCTGGCAAGCTAGAATAGTTCGTAGTGAAAGGGGAAGGAATCAAAAACCATCTGTGGGATAATTGGCCACAAAAGGCAAAGCCCCGAGGCAAACTCAAGACCCTCGAAATCCTCAAAGGACTCCACTTTGATAAATGAATATTACCAAGGAAGATCTCCAAGTCTCGATAAATGGGGACCAGTGAGGCTGAGGACCATCGTCAAAGGAAGAATGAGAGGTACTGATCCCATAGGAACCTTTTCTTCCGTTTAAAACCCATGTATCCCAAAATTCTATGTATAAATTTGTTAGCAGCTTAGGCTACGTTTCAATCAACAGAAGTTCCAAAAGTAGTTTTGTCACAATTCAAAATAAAAGTACCCAATGGATTTCCCTTTTAGATTTTAAACCAATCATGTGACCAACGTGTTGTAAATTACCGAGAAACCCTTAGAACGAAGGTATCTTTAGTCCTCTTCGGCTCATAGGAGACCACCAAGTTTGAACATTAAAGACCGATTATTGGTTTGTCGTTAATCAAACACCACATCCACGGCCGATAGAGAAATCCTTGGCACAAAGTTCTGTTAGCAGACGAATCCTCGGCATAACCGAGGATTCGGTAGTATTCTGTCACTATGCCAACCACAGTATCGATAAAAAAGGGATTTTTTTAGTAGATCAGTTCTAGTACTCGGATTATGTAATCCACACAAAGATATTGGGAAAGTAGTAAAAGAAAGCAATGAGACAAAAGATGTATGGAAAACAGTAGCCACTCTATCCTTTAATTAAACTTTCTACAGTTGCCAATTACAAAGAAAAGGCTGATCATAAATGGCAAATTACAAAAACTCCAAGTACAAGTCTTCATCGAACTACCCCTGAAGAGAAACACCTCCTTAAGTCCGCAATTGACGACTTTGTACATGAGCAGTGGAACATGATAAACAAGAGACACCACCACGGACAAGAAGGGTATCCCACTAGACCAGCAGAGGGGCATCCTCGCCGGAAAGTAGCTAGTGAAGTTGTAGAGAGAGGAGAGGTTACGTTCAGCCTGAATGCTCATCTCGAGAAGCACCACCCGACGGACTGGGTTTGGCCAAAGGCCAAGACCTCCAAAATAGGCACCTCCTATGAAGTTGCCGACACTCCCTCTCAGTATCCACAAGGAGACGAACACTAGCGTGCACGCCTCTAGCCTCCTGCATCCTGCCCTTGTGGACACCGACCAGTTGCGCCTCTAACTCCGTAATTTGACGATCCCGCAACTTCAATTGCCAGTCCTTCAGTGCCAACTGATGGTCCTTTTACTCGAGTTCACCCATCATCCTCGATAGTTGGTTTGAACGCTCGACGAGGGTATACTCGCAAGATTGCAGTACCAACTTTAGCCCAGAAAGCTCCCTCCGTATATCTTGGGGAGCGCAAGAATTGACCTCGCTGGATGACCCACTATCAGCAACCCAATAGGGGGCAGTAGAGCCGACGGACAATGAGGAGTCCCCGGAGCTATCAAAAGAGAAACTTACGCGAGACCAAGTATCCATGGAGGCCAAAGAAGAAAAACGGAAGAAGGAGGCTAAGGATTTATACGGAATCAGAGCACAAGGTCGATATTTATAAAAAAAAAGACGTGTATGAAAGCGAACATCAGAATAAATGCGAGGCGACAAAACAGGCAAACCCACGGGGAAGGTCAATAGACATCGTATCGCAAGATTACACGTACTCCATCCCTGAACAGAGCGATTCAACGAAATGATGATCCTGGAAATACAAAATGACAGAAGGTGACAGGTCAAAAAATTCTCAGCCTCAAATCCTCGGTAGCAAAGCCAAAATGCCTAACAGTAACGACAAATGGTTAAATCATCAGCTTGAACAGATGGTCTGGCCGAAAAATTCTCAGCCACAAATCCTCAGTCGTAAAGCCAGAACACCGAATCATAATTACGAGTTAAATCCTCGGCTTTGATTCCTCGGCCACGGGGGGGTACACCTTTACAATAGTTCGGATATACATTGTCTGCTCTTGTTCCTATTCAAGGAGATACGCTTTTTTGGTCCGCCTAATTCGATCAGAAATCATTATTATGCTACAAACGTCATAAATCTCGTTTAAAGGCCCTGGACCACGAAAGGTTGAAAACCTTATCCCTTAGGCTACGGAACTTCTAATGCTCAAGCAAATAGTCGGAAAACACAAAGAAAATATTCTCCCAACCTATGCTCAGTAAGAAACTTTCTTAAGTCCATCTCCAAGATAAATTATAATTATGACCAGTGTTTTCGAAAATTAATTTCTAATGAACATAAAGCCTCTAAAGTATGAATGTTCTAAGAAAAGCTCATCAAGAACGTAAAGCCTCTGAAGTAGGATCATTCTAAGGCCAGAAATACTCGGGAATACGACTGAATTAAGCACTTTTTTGAGATAAATATGAACGTACAACCTCTGAAGTAGGAATGTTCTGAAAAACCCTGTTGAGAACGTGAAGCCTCTAAAGTAGGAGTGTTCTAGGGTCAAAAATATTCGGGAGTATAGCTGAACTAAGCACCTTCCCGAAGCAAAGCATTATGCCAACATAAAAGCCCGTTAAAAAAGTAAAACCTCTGAAGTAGGAGTGTTCTAAAGGTCAAAAATATTTGGGGTATAGCTGAACTAAGCACCTTCCCGAAGCAGAGCGTTATGCCAACTTAAAAAACAGCCGAAGTATTCTCTCAAAGAATAACTCTGGGAAATACAACTGCAACACAAAAATTTTGCAAAAAGGGTTTAGAGAAGAACGATTGGTAAATATTCCTATAGGACTCAAATGTCAAAGTGGATAGTAGCTCTACTATTACCAAAGAACAAGTGAAAGCCAAAAGAATTAGCTATTCAAAAGATAGAAGAACTCGTTATTCTCAAAAAGAAAAATAAGAAGACTTTGTTCTCAAAATTACATTCTCAAAGCAAAAAACAATATTAGAACAGTACATCAAAAGAATCCCTCGAACACTTCAAATATTGGCTATCTGGATCCTCGGTAGGGACACGATCCCATGATTCAGTAGAAGAGCTCACTGATCCCCTAGAATCGATGTCCGAGTCTGCCTTTCGTTCGAATTTGGGAGGAAGTTTCGCTTCGGCCCGTGGCAAAAAATTTTAAAGGCAGAAGCTCTTCAGCAGAGACCGTGTCAACCTTAGAGAAATTCCTGCGTTTTCTAACCCATGCCCAGAAAGTTTCAATACCTCCCATATAGCATGTACTGAAGCCCGAATCTGGTACCCATGAGGCAAAAGTAAGCTGCCTGTAAAACCTTCGAGCCTTCCCCTTGTACTTGCGAAATTGCCCCTTGGCCCGGCGAAATTTTGCCCTCACATCCAAGTTGGATTTCAACAGATCTTCGGCTCTAGCATATTGTGCCCCCGCCTCCTTTACCGAATGTGAAAGCCTCACGTCCATAGCTTTCAAATCAAGTTCAGCTTTAATCGTCACCAAGGAAAGCTCCTTTTGGATGTCCGAGTGATCTTGGATCGCCTTCTCAGACCTGGCGTTAGCTGCAACAAGTTCAGCCTCCAGATCATTAATTCTAGCCTAGGTTGGCAAATTATCTTCAGCAAGCTTGGCCTCCAATGCGACGATCCGTTCTCCCGAGAGAGCGAGCTCCATTTCCTTCTGAGCCTGAAGTAGAGTGAGAGCAGCCTCAAAGTCTTCTATTTTCTTCCTCAGAGACTCGTTTTCTACAGCATAGTCCTCCTGAGATCTCCGGTGTCTGAGAAAGTAGTCCATACCGTTCATAAAACCCTGCAAAACGGGAAAATGGAATAAATCTTTGGAAAATAAGTAACCTATCTGGACCAAAGCACAAAGGCACTTACGTCGGTTATATGATACAGCATGTGTTCCATAGTTTCCTTTTAAGACATCACCCAAACTTCTGCCATGGCAGGCGCCGGAATCAAGCCAGCTAAAGTAGTGAAAGGGTTTCCTAGCCATTTGTTGCCTAGCCGAGACAAAGGCTCTCCAATGGACCAAGAGATCCCCTCCGGAGTCCGAACACCAGCAGAGCCAGTAACCGATGGTGAATCAACCGCAACCTAACTAGCAATCGAAAATTCCCTTCTAAGCCTGACCCGTCACCAGCCGCGAGCTCCGATTGAGCCTCCTCTCTCCCTACTTCAGCTACCGAAGTACCCTTGCTAGCCAGAATCTCCATTCCCGTTAATTCGCCACGTTCAGACTCTAAAGGCTCCCCTGTTCCCTCTGGTTTAAGGGAGACTTGTGCAAAAGGCTCTTCTGCCGCCACGTCTGTCAGAATTCGCTCAATAGACCGCTTGGTTTCTTTATCCAAGTCAGATAGCAGTGCGGCCTCAACAAAAATTTGGGACAACGACACGTCAGATGGTGGCTCCATCGTTAAAAAATCAGGTTCTTCAACGGCAGTTACCATTTAGGAAGAACCACCCTCATAGGATTTCTTAGGAGTTGTCCACCCCTTTTGTAGAAGCTTTTTTGTATTGGCCAAAGAGCTCAAAAGGCCTATGTTTAGAGCTTTGGGAAGATTGTCGGAATGACTTTCAGTAATCACCCCGGTTGGCTCAACTTCAACATTTTTCCCTTGAAGAATCTCCACCATTTCAGACTCTGTCTCACTAGATGCAGCAACCGACAAAGGACTCTCTACAGATTCATTTGCCGCCTCAGGGACAGCAAAGAAACCAATTACGGCCGGAATTATCGACACATTGTCACCCATTTTGCCTTTTCCCTTCTCTTCTCTCGTTCTCCGAAGACGGGTAGCTTGTTTGGCAAGAGAAGGTTGAGTAGTAGTATGCTCTAAATATTCAAAATCTTCTTTCCAAGGGGCCTCGGTGGTCCGCTTCTGCTTTTTTGGGGAAACTTGAGCCGCAGATTCACTAGGAGGCTCAAGAGTTCCCTCCTGAAGGGTCTCAGATGCTTTTTCCCCTGCAACCCTGCTGGTTGATTTATCCGATGGAAGAGCTGAAGATTTCTACTTTTCCACCTCTGACGGTTGAGGCTCTGAAATTTGAAGTACCGCAGCCTTCCATTTTCTTTTCGACTTTGGTGTTGCTGGTGCCCCTTCTTCAACTATGCCTTTAACTGGGGGGTACTTCAGATGAGCAGCCAGTGCTGCCTGAGAAAGATGGCGTTGAACTCCATCTCCGAAGCATGATCCTTGGCATATCTCAACAGATCCTATACATTGGCGTTTTTCGCTCTAATTCAAAATAGGTTCCTCTTGCCCTGAAGTTGAAGGGAGACAAGTCTCCCAAGGAACTCTCGGACCTGCAACAATCTCCGTGGTAGAAAATTCCCAATCACCTTGGGCAAAGAAAAATTTATTCTTCCAAAACTTATTGCTAGAATAACCGGATAGCAAAATAAATTTGGTCTTCTGACGACCTTGAAAGTTAAAGGTAAACTCAGACCTGGGATTCCTCGTTAATTTGTATATCTTTAGAAACTCTCGAACCGAGAGTTCATGACCCTCTCCAAGAGCCCTCGGCCAAAGAATCACACAAGCAAAGAAGGTCCGCAAAGCATTGGGAGCTAGTTGATGAGGAGCTACCGGAAGATAATGAAGCATCTCCCTCACTACTCTCGGAAACGGGAACCTAAAGCCTGCCTCAAGCATATCTTCATACACACAGACTTCATGCTCATTTTCATGAACCACCCCGCCTTTATTTCTCGTATCGAAGCACAGCCTTACAGAAGATGGAATGGAATAATCTCTGCGAATTTGAGGTTCGTCAGCGTAGGATATCTCGGTTTTCCAAAACCCTGGGTAAGAAGTGTCCACAGTATCAGCAATATCAATCTCTTTCGGCCCATTTTTGGGGAAGACTCGAGAATAAGATTCTGAGGAATAGAGAAATTTTACGACTGGGACAAAAGATGGGAAGCCCACAAATGAATTTGATTCAAGGAAGGCTCAAGTATAGGGAGAAGAAAGTCTAAGTATTTTAGAATAGGGTTTTCAGAGTTAACAAAATTCTCTGCAGAAGGAACAATTTCTACAGAAGCTCTGAAATACACTGATCGCAGGAAGAAATATTGAGCGGTGTGACTTAAGTTAAACCAAGCCAGAGTCAGAGGAAGAAGCAGACGGAGAATCCTTTCTCGGATATTGCAGATAAATGAAATCAAAGGTTTTTTCTGAACTAAAGAAGAAAGGAAGAAGATTAGAAGACGAGAACCCAAAAATTCAAAATTTAAAGCTCCTTGAAAACAGCAGCGACTTTTTTACTATAAGCCGGCCCTGAATTGCCACATGTCTAAAGGTTGGAAGCTGTGCTTTCATCAAGATCGTCGGATGGATCCTTTAAAGATTATGCCTCTGCTTAAGTAACCAAAGTATAGGTCAAGATACTCACACAATGATTTCGGCGATTGCCCTTCCGAAGCCCTAGAAACCTAGACATAAATTTCCCAAAGTCTTTCTGACCAGGAAATTGGGGGTTAACTGTAGGACCCAGATTTATCCATATGGGCTTTGCAGCCCACCTAGAATATAAGCCCGAATAAAGGCCTATTAAGTACTAAACAAACCCGGTTCATCCAAATATTATATCCACTAGTAGATCCTCGGTTCTTCCGAGGATCAGTTCCACTGTTGAATCCTCAAAAGAATATTCGAGGATTCTGTTCACTGTTGGATCATCGGGGACATCTGAGGATCAGTTCTACCGACTACATGCTTATTACCAAATCCTCGGCTACACCGAGGATTTCCTCTACCAACCAGGCAGACGTCACCAAACACCTATAGAAGGAGAGCTCCACCCCCACTTTCAAGGTATCCAATATTTCTCCTAGTTCATTGTTTTCTCCAAGTTATTAGTTATCTTTGGAGTTCACATCACTGACTTAGGCATCGGAGCTCCCATCGCCGGGACACCACCGGCCGCTCTTATCCTATTTCTCTCTTTTGCAGCGAAGCTAATCTATACACAAACATCCAACCATCAACTCACCGACCAATAGAAGTTCGCCACATCATCCTTGGAAAACTATGTTCTAACAAGCTCGATTGCCATTACTTTAATATCTTTTCTTCTTCTTCTTCTTTTCCCCCTTACAACATTAGTACAAACCATAATATCTATAAATACAATAATCTCAAAAGTATACTATTATCTCCAATACAATATACAAGAGTACACATAAAAACTATTTCTACAAGACTTCGCATTGCAACTTCAAATTTCTCTTCAATACCTCTAGCTTTCACTTATGAAACTATTTGTAACGCCCCCAAAATTAGGTCAATTAATTCAACCTATCTTGATAGGGTTACTGGCAATTCCTCCAATACAATTACCTGGTAACTAAATGAGGGGGTTGTCCGTTAACAATTTAGAGTAAATACAAGTGGAAGGCGACAATATATGATCTAAGATTTCTATAACCATAAAGTATGCAAGTATTATCATTAACCATTGACTCGGAGCTTCCAACCACATTTAAAATTACACTTTAAACCTAGTACTATGAATTATTCACTTGGCATCTTCATCTTAGCGAACTCTCTTACTCTTATTGTGACCAACCTGCTAAATCGCAATTACTGTGTAAGTCTATGACTTAGCAAGAAAATATTACAGTCGAGTATGAGATGAGCTTGTGAGTTACAATTTATGTATTGGAATAATAAACATGAGTTTTTTATAAATGTGTTGGGTGTTGCCTATGTTATTGTACCGTGAAAATGTAGTTTTAGTTTCGAAAGGTATGTGCATAGTCCCAACAACAAACACCATTATTTTTAATGCAAGGAAATAATGCTTTATATAAGTCATAGCTACTTGTATCGTCTATCTGAGATATTACTCATTCTCGATAGGGTTGATGTTGTCCCGAGAAACTTATAATACAATACCGATGCCCCAGTAATAGCATGCTACCGTCCATATACTAGCAGGCCGACCAAATCTAACATCGGGTGACCACGCTTATTAATGATGTACGTCTTGTAGTGACCCACCAATCAAATATGGTTACACTAGTCACAAACAACCATTTAAAAATGGTTATTTTTGTCGAGATATTACAAGTATCACGCTAATCATCTTAGTTTGAAAACAATAAATTTAGCAAACAATTTAAGACATACTTAAGAAATCATGTAACGGTTTAAAGACTAAAAATTATGTTGATGAAGTGTACAATATAAAACAATCCACTGTTATCCTCCATATGGCCTATTCTATGCCCTCATCCTCTTTATAGTAAGGTTTGTGCACCCCATAGGACATATGGTACAATTCTAGTGCTTCATAAAGTTATAATAGCTAGCCATAGCCACTCTCTAGTAGCTCGACTGGATCGAACCGTAGGTGTGCACAGAACTGGTGACGCCACAAGTGTGACCTTCGCTAGGGGGCGGTTATCAGGTTATGTCGGTCACAGTAGCCCTAAGATCCAAGGTAATTTTAACATTACAATTAAGAATGAGCCATAGGGTCAAGTTCATATAGTAATGTGCACATACCCCCATATTCCTCACCCTTTTTTCTAATGACGGAATGCCACACATGCATTATAAATTTCATGTTATGTAAACATAATTTATTTCATGAATAGCAACACATTTTAAATAAATCATTTTCTAAAAATATTAGGGCTCACGACATACAGTTTTAGGAAAAAAACCATGTTCACAGAAAAAAAATGCACATTTTATATCGATGAAAATATTAATGTTCAGCAAATAATTTACTTTGGAATAGGATCTTCTCCCGTCCATTAGGGTATCTAATTCATGGCTGGGATTTCTTTAAAGAAATCCTAATGTCGCAAATGTACCACGTGTTTTTTTAATAAAAATAATGAAATATTAATTCATATTTAAAAAATAAATAAAAACTAAAATAAAAAATATATATATTTAAAAAAAAAAAAACTACGGGGTGGCCGGCCACCCTAACCATTACCGTTGGCCTGGGAGCCACCCCAGACCGGCCGGTTTTTTCGGCCACCCCATGGCCACCGGCCGCCCCATGGCCATTGGGGGTGGTCCGGCCACCCGCAAGGCTCAAACAAGAAAAAAAAAAAAAAAAAAAAATCGTTGGCTAGCGGGGGTAGTCCAACCACCCCCTATGGGTTGCCAGCTACCCATTTTTTTAATTATTTTAGTTTTTATTTATTTTTTAAATATTAATTAATTTTTTATTATTTTTTTATTAAGAGGACAAGTGACACATTTGTAGCACTAGAATTTCTTTAAAGAAATTACAGCCATAAACTGGATACCCTCCGGTCCATAATGGACTGGAGATGATCCAGATCCATTTGTTTTGGCATTCTCTTGGGCAATTATTTACCTTGTATGCTAAAATTCGACTGTGGATCCTTTTATCAATCTAGACATTACCCAATTGACTTATTCATGTCTACTGCCATCTTTCCTCGACGAGGCACCTATGTTTGTCGAGTTGTTCTTACTTCTTCGTTGAATTACCGGAGTGCGGTCGACCAACCGTGTTAATAATAAAACTACTCAAGGGACATTGTCTAATTCTGACTCATTTTAAATGGGTTTTTCTTTTTTGCATTTGCTTTTTATGAAAACTGCTCATCAACGCCAAAATAATATATATATATATATATATATTCCCATCAGAAAACAAAGCATTCGTATAGATACACAAAAATAGCCAGAAATGCCAAAACTCTTGGCTTCGTTGGTCAGGGCGTACGTGTCAACTTTTTGTTTGGTAAAGCTTTTTAAGTAATAAAAACATTTTTTTAACTTCTTAACACAATTCCAAATATACTCTTAACAATTTGGCAATTAGACAGCCTTGGTGTCAGATGGAGAGACCAACTTACGTGAGCACACAGCTGAATCAGCTGTCTATTGGAGTAGAATTACTTGGGAATTTATCAACTGATTTAAGCAAAATCATATTTTCGAGACAGCAAAAAGTTTTAGTAGATTCAAATCAATTCATCCGAAACAAAATAAATCTTGATAAAATTGATCACAATTGCTGGATACCACCTAATATAATTAGTGTGCAAACAAAATGAAGAGAATAATAGATTCAAGCTCACTCATCCTCCTGGCTGCGCAACCTGGCCAGTTTATTGGTCACAACAACATCCAACTGTGCTGCACGCTCAACAATCTCTTTTCGCTTCCCGGTCGATATGTTGTGTGCAATCTCAGCACAGTAGGTCCTAAAATATTACATGAACAAGCAAGCAATATTTAGGTGAGAAATGAGAGAAATTGCAGACGAATGAATTAAGGTGAAGTAAAAGAAACTGCTTTATACCTGTTGTGCATCATAAGAAGCTCCAGCTCTTTCGCATTGTGCACAACGAATTTCTTAAATCCATTGGGAAGATAGTGGCGAGTCTTCTTGTCAGAGCCATAACCAATGTTTGGCATCAAAGTGCATCCTTTAAACTTCCTCCTAACACGCGAATCAATACCCTTGGGCCTGCGCCAGTTTGTCTGCCAAGCAAATTACATGCATTCAAAATATGTTACCATCCAAAGACCCAATATTAAACAGGCAAAAATATAGCAACATATCATATGACTTGTGAGCAGGCATATTGTTTGAAGTCATGAAGGCATCATCTAAAATGAAATAATATTTACATGAGAAGGGAAACCTCTTATATGTTAAGTGAACAGTGAAAGAAAATAAGAACAAGAATGCCAGAGAGACAGAGAAAAACGATAAAAGAAAACACTATTTTTTAGAAAAATAAAAAATAAAAGGTAATTGGCTCTAATGAGAGCGGGGGAAGAGGAGATTCGAACTGGTGATGTCCAGTTCAAAAGGAGTGCGTCCAGCCAATTGGGCTTACCCCACGGGGTAAGAAAACACTATTATAAACTCCTTGAATTGATGCTCAGGCACACAGTTTTTAATATGATAAATACAAGCCACGAGTTCTAAGGTTTTCTGTATTGCTCCTCCTAGATGCAACCAAGAAACAAATGAAGAGCCAGAAACTCTATCCAGCAATGGTTGCATCACACTATGATTCCCTACAAAGCACAGTGAAAGAAGAATGCGGCACTCGGCTGATATCAATCAGTTAATACAGCAGCTATAGAAACTTGCAGGCAAGGGAACAACTATCCAACATGACATGTCCACCCAACTCTGAATTTGGGTAGCAAATGCATCATCTATCCACAAGCATCATCAAAGCACCAAGTGCACCTAAGGTGCAAAGCATAACCATTATACCTCAAGCCCCAATGCTCAACATGCCAAAATCTCTCTCTCACTCTCTCTCTCTCTCTCTCTTTGAGGCATTTTAAAAACTGGAGCCCAGTGCTAGCACTCATCGTCCCAGCCTTGTTTTCAATCACCAAAGCAATCTCTCTCTCTCTCACTAGCTATAGAAACTTGCAGGCAAAGGAACAACCATCCAACATGACGTGTCCACCCAATTCTCATCCTCCCAGCCTTGTTTTCAATCACCAAAGCAATCTCTCTCTCTCTCTCTCTCTCTCTCTCTCTCTAGCTATAGAAACTTGCAGGCAAAGGAACAACTATCCAACATGACATGTCCACCCAATTCTGAATTTGGGTAGCAAATGCATCATCTATCCACAAGCATCATCAAAGCACCAAGTGCACCTAAGGCGCAAAGCATAACCCTTATACCTCAAGCCCCAATGCTCAACATGCCAAAATCTCTCTCTCACTCTCTCTCTCTCTCTCTCTGAGGCATTTAAAAAATTGGAGCCCAGTGCTAGCACTCATCCTCCCAGCCTTGTTTTCAATCCCCAAAGCAATCTCTCTCTCTCTCTCTCTCTCTCTCTCTGTGAGGCATTTTAAAAATTGGAGCCCAGTGCTAGCACTCATCCTCCCAGCCTTGTTTTCAATCACCAAAGCAATGTTTTGTCACTATCAATAGAAAAAGTTTCAAGAAGTGCCCTTTAACATGAGTATCAACCTACAGAAATTGAGCATAAAACAGTCCAGTGCCATGCGATGAGCAATTCAAGTTCTACTTTTCAAACAAGCGCCATACATCGAAAGCTATAATGTATCTTTTACTACAATGAAAACAAACCAAATGAATTTGAGTCATACAACTGCGGTTGTGCATTAAAAGTGCAGAGTCTTTTGACAAGTCAAGTTGTACATTCCAACAAATGTCAGTAAATGAAAATCCCTAGTGCATATTTGACTACATTGCAAATAAACTATACTATTTTTGAGTCATATAAGCTTGTGCATCAAAAGTTCAGTGCCTTCTGACAATAATTTCTACTTTCCAACAAATGCCGTGCATCCAGTGGCGGAAAAAAGGGAGGTGGGTGTGCCCTGACCCCAGAAAAGGTTTGAAAAAAAAAAGTTTACAAAGTAAATTACGTAAGTACCCTCACTGCTTTTTCTGAATTTTCGTCCAATTAGATGGAAATTAGTAACGGAGGGTCATGAATTGAAAATTTTTGAAACATTAGAAGGGTACATTGCCAATTTGTAAACATTGAGGTTCAAATTGAAAAATTCCTGAAAGTTTAGGAAGTAAAGTGAATTTAACCCTAGAAAATAAGTACTTTTTAGAAGATGCTATTATGGATACTGTTTTGGTCAAGAAAAAAAGCTCAACTTGTGAAAGCAAGCTTCTAAGGCATTTGAAGATATGTTCAATTGCATCAAATATTTGAAGGTTCTTAAGGTAAAAAATGCAGAAAGTTGCAGCACTGCTTGCACAATATTAGGTTAGTTCATAGTTCATGTGTACATCCAATTGGTTGAATTTATAACTTTGATGATAAGTGTAGAATTCCTTGCATGTGATCCTGGATTTTAATTTAAATCCATAGATCCTAGTCATTTCGTTATCATTCCACACCAGTAAAATCACAGAAAGTACACAATGTGGAGTTTTTGGCCTGATGCCTGGGGAAACAGGTTTATTTTCCCTTCTCATTCTGTTTACACAATCTTACAAGTTTTTATCGCCCATTCAATGTGTAATTTTGACAGATTCACAAGGCTGCAAGGGTATGTTTGTCTTCAAATTTTGGAATTTTCCTGAGTATCAACAAGTTTCAAAAGATTTTTGACACTTTGAGACAATTTATTTTTTTTCCATTTTAAAAGTTATTCTTATTGGGTTATTGTTTGTTCCTTTTATTGATAATTTTTTAATTGATTTTTTGGTTTTATATTGAGATAGATGTTGGAAAAAAAAGAGATTAAAATGTATATTTAGTCCAGCCCCCTCAAGAATAACATCCTAGCTCTGCCACTGCATGCATCAAAAGCTCTAGTGCATCATTTTGCAAGTACACAATAGTGAATCTCAGTCGAACTAATATTTTGCACCACCACCTAGGCATCACCTTCTAAAAAACATGGAGTAGTTCCACAACTTAAAGCCAAAACAGAGGCTGAAATAGCTAATGCATATACCTAAAGCTTTTAGATGCCCACCTAAGAAGCCCATGCATATGTGCCTTCAAATTAGGCATTCCTTTAAATCTTTTGTAGCACTCAACAAACTCTTAAAGCAGCACCCTAATTAAGAAGCATATGAGTAAAAATCTAATCTCTGGAAGATTAGATGGACATATTCAAAACATAAAGGAATACAAAATCACTGGTTATCTCGTCAATAAACCAAGCTACTCAATATTTAAAAGCTTGCTCAATCTTAGATTTTGGCTTAGAAAAAGAGGCAAAGGCTTATACTCAGATATAATTTTAGACTTGAACCAATGAGCCATCATTCAATAATCTATACATGGTTAAATGATCATATAATCCTAGGGAAAAATTTGCAGTTAAATTAACCAAAAAAAAAAAAAAAAGATTGATTACTGATGCATTTGGACAGCTAAATTGACAATTCTGGCCAAAACGTAATACTCACAAACATTTAAATTAAATAAAAAAGCGTATAGACAACATTAAGCAAACACAACTAGATTTAGAAATTCGAACTAACCTTGACAGAAATTTTTCGGTCACTTTGTGGCCGCTTGAACTTCTTGACACGCTTCTTCACAATCTTCTTTGTCAACAAAGGAACAGCCATTTTTTCTGTATCATAAACACTCAAATTAAGCATAAACTGAGTATACACACAAATTCAAATACACAAACAGAAAAATGTACTGCCTAAAATAGTAAGATATGGTTAACAATTTTATCCCGATATCAAAGCCTATGCAAATTACTCATTAGTTTGGGGAAAGAAGTCTCCAAAGAGAATTAAAATAGAAAAACTCAGTTTCTTTTTCTTTTTCTTTTCTCGGTTCATGAGATTCCTGGAAAATATATCAACCGAGGCAAACAAATCCTTAAGAAATTCCGAGATCATTTTAGCAACTATTCATATTTCATCAACCAAAATCTACTCAGGAAAGTCTCTGGAAAATGTGCACCAACCCTAACCAGAGAGAGAGAGGCTCACAGGTGTTGAACGGCTCTGCAAACCCTAATTGAGATTGAGTGAAGAGGAAGCGGCTATACATATATGATCAAGGAGTTGCAGGTAGATCCATGGGCCTCAGGGTCCAGACCAAGATATTCGGGTTGTGAGTGGTGAAAAAGACAATTGAGGGCCCTGGCTGCTGAAACGGATGTTGTCAAATCAGTTGTTTGGGCTACAAGACACGTTGGGCCTGAATTTTTTTTTTTTTTTTTTACATGTTCGTACAAGAGATAGGAGAAAGATTTGAACTAATAACCTCCACTTCATTAGACGTAGTTCTAGCCGATTGAACTACTTCTTAGGTATGAGTGAAAATGCGGGCAGATAATAACCACCCACATCCGCTATCCACATCCGTACGCTATCCGTATATGCGGATGCGGATGTGGATAGCAAAAACTAATATCCGCAAATTCGGATGCGGATAATGGTTTTAGGGTATGCATATGTGGATATTTTTCGCATCTGTATTTCTTTATATATTTAATATATATTATATTTAATATTTTTTAATTTATGTTTGCCAGATTCGTAATTTATGTTTTTTATATTTGCTAAATTTGTAATGTTGTATGTTGGATTTCACTTTTAGAAAACGCATCTAATTTGTTCTGATTAATTGCCTTATATATTCTTCATTTATTATTATTATTTTAAATATTTTTTCTTGTTACCAACTATAGATTTACTAGAAGTTAAACATTAAATAATGTATGTGATGAAAATTTATTGGCAAAATGATTAGAAAGTGTGATAAAAGTGTGATATGAATATTGAATAATAGTGTTCAACTAAAACTTCATCATAGGCTCTAGGGTTCTCTCGTTTTCTCCCTAGCGTCGCACCCAGGTAAGCCACCCCCCCGGTGAGGGGAGGAGGGTTGGCCGCTTGCTGCCTCCCTCCTCCCCCTCACCTGTTCTTGCTCCTAGAGCCAGCAATTTACTTGATGTCCCTGACCCGTGCTGCCTCCTCCCTTCCCCTTCCTCGCCGCCCCTTCCCTTTTGTTCAATTTTTGTCCCTGGCGGGGATCTCTGGTGTGTTCCTTTCGTAGATTTGACTGTCTTGCCGCTCGGTTTAGGTGTTGATTTTGAGGGGTTTCATCCAAACTCTCCCCCAGGTTGTCTTGTTTTGTGTTCTTCGCCGATCTCCTCCGCCTGCTATGCCGCCCACCGTCTGTTGCTGGATCTTCCTCGTGCCCCCTGTGATGTGCTCCAACGCCCTTGTTGCGATGGTTTTTCGGCTAGCCGACGATCGGCTTCGCCGCCCTCCGCTCACTGGTTATGGGCTTATCTAACGTCCCTACCGCGCCGAGCCTCTTTCATCCCCTACTCGTGTCGATCTCTGGCGTGTGTACAATCGGCAACCTCGCCGTGTCGGCTTTCCTTCTAGTTGTATTTCTTTTGTACCATTTTTTAGCTCTCTTCTATTTCCATGTTTTGTTTTATTTCTTGTTATTGCTTGTAATAATGCTGTAGCCTCTTTGGTTTGTTTGGATTCCCTTTGTTCCTGACCTGTGTGTCGTAGATGTGTATGTTACCCTGGCCTTTGGGTCGAGGAGGAAGAATAGTCTAAATTGTTGTATCTTGAATGAATGTATATCCTAGCTTTCCAACCGAGGAGGATGAGCAAGAGGTTTTACCTCTTTGGGTCGTAGAAAAAACGCTTTCTATGCAGCTGATGGAGTCTGCTTGGTTCAGAAGAATTTAAACCTGTCAAGCAGAATTGATTTTAAACCTGCTTTTTAGTCATGGGGTAGTGGATGTCTTCGGGTTTGATTTTGCTTTCAGAGTTTTCTCTGTTTGCGGAATTGTTTGGGTTTTTGTCTGTGACTTTGTAACTTAGGCTATGGTTACTTCAGAACTTGCCCTATGATTGTAAGAGATTTCGCTCTCGATTTCTATGAATGAGAATGAGTTGTTTTCCCTTAAAAAAAAAAATAAAAATTAACAATAGTGTTCAACTATAAATAATGTATTTTTTTTTTTTTAATTTACTTGAAGTAATAATTAGTGAATTACAATTTCAATGTCTAAAATGCTCATTACCTCAAATGCGGATAGTGGATAATATCTGCATTAACTGCGTGGATGCGGATAATAATCACATGATGTGAATGCGGATACGGATATCAAAAACCATTATCCGCTTTTGCGGATGCAAATGCAACTATTGTTATTATCTGCATCCGCATCCGCATTTTCACCCCTACTCTTGGGGACTAAATTAAAATTTTGGGAGAATTACTTGTCAAACATCTGGGTCTACATGTTTTTCGAAAAAGTAATTGTATATGAACTTACAAATTATAATTCTCTTTTATTTATATATATATGTATATATATATAATTCTACCAAGAAAGTAAACTTTTTTTTTGGGGGGGGGTAATATAAGTATAGAATGATATGTACATTATATATGAAATGTCATTTATTACCGTTTTCCAAAAAAAAAAAAAAAAACAGATGTAGTGTATTACTTTTTTGAGAAAATATAAGATCTTATTAAGGCTCAAATAAAGAGCATATCACGAAAGAGAGGAAGATTCCTCCTTTCTAAAGAGCATATCACGAAAGAGAGGAAGATTCCTCCTTTCTAACAATACCATCAATACAAGATGGAATAGAATGCCACCAATAAGTATCGGTGACATGGGTACAGGCCTCCTTTGCTAATCTATGGGCTACTAAGTTTGCTCCCCTAACTACATGAATAAATCTTGAGGATGTGAGCTCACCCATACAACGTTTTACATCTTCCACAAAATGTCCATAAATGGCTTCACAAGGTCTATTGGAATTGATTGCGTTCACAATAGATAAAGCATCTCCTTCAAAAATCACATTTGAAAGACCAAGCACCTTTACAAACAGCGCTGCATGAAGGGCCGCTAAAGCTTCAGCTCTTGTCGGGTCTGCTGTAATTTTCAGATTAATACCACATACAACCAAAAATTTACCTTTCTCGTCCCTTGCTACTAGCCCCAACCCCATACAGACATTTCTTTGATTTATGGCAGCATCCCAATTCACTTTCACCATATTCACCGGCGGTGGTGTCCATAAGGTTTGAGATACCTGTTGGCCTGCATCATTAAACCTTTCTTTTGGTGCATTTATTGTCTGAAAATCCTCCAGTGCCGAAACAGTCAGCGAGGCAACTGTTTGGGGGGCCTCAAAAACATCTCTGTGAATGGTCTCATTACGCCGCAACCATATTCTCCTTGCAAGGACAGCAAACAGCTCCAAGTCATATTGCTCAAGCCGGCCTATCATCTCTTCAAACAAATGGGCAAAACTGTTGTATACACAAATACTCTTCTACAATTTGATAGATACACACCTCCAAACATCCGAGGCTGCTGGGCAAGACCAAATAACGTGCTCCACAGTTTCTTCTTCTAGCTTACAAATCGGGCACAGGGGAGAATCAACCACTCTTCTCTTGACAAGATTGTCTTTTGTGGGGAGAAGGTTATGGCATGCTCTCCATAAGAACATCTTCACATTGTTTGGAACATTTAAGTTCCAACACACCTTCCAAATGTCCTTCCCCTGTCTCTGGACCGATGCTTCCCCATGACCTTCAGATTGTCTCTCTACAGCCAAGTGGTACGCACTGCGAACGGAGAATTCACCATTTGCAGTACATCGCCAAATTAATTTGTCCTTGGGACGTAACGGGCTTAATGGAATTGCTTGAATCACTGCAGCCTCTTCTACTGAAAAAATTTCTGAAATCATGACTTTGTTCCAACCCCCCGTAGCTTCATCCATAAGGTCACAAACTTTAGCATCATGCTCAAGACGGGTCCTTGGGGATTGTACAGAAAAAGTGCTTGGCTTCGGTAACCAACAGTCTCCCCAGACTCGGATGTCTTCCCCATTTCCCACCCTCCAGATGGTCCCCTGCTTTATGAGTCCCTTTGCTGATATAATGCTTCTCCAAGCCAGAGAAGGCCTCTTTCCAACATTTGCATCCAAAACTGAAACTAAAGGGTAATACTTGGCACTAAAGATTTTTGCTACTAAGGACTCCGGATATTGGACAAGTCTCCATAATTGTTTCCCCAAGAGGGCTTTGTTAAACAAACCAAATCCCAAAATCCTAGACCCCCTCTTGTCTTCGATAAGCCCATTTTTTCCCAACTCATCCAATGAATCTTATTATTGTTCTCCTTGTGCCCCCACCAAAACCTTTGCATAAGCCTACTTGGTAATATATTTATGACAAGTTTATAGCCCTTCTTTTATGTATTTGATCTATATATAGGGTTGTTAAATTTTGATACGACTTATAAATTTAACACAAAATTAGAAGCTTAAGATTTTGTATAATAGGATTTAGGTCAATTCGGGTCAACTTGAATTAACCTATTTAATAATCATGTCAATCCTAAGTCAACTCGCCTAACCTATGAGTGAGCATTTTTATCTAGCTTCCTATTTTGAGAAAATCTCTATTTAGGGAGTCAAAATGTATTTTGGCTCATTTTTTAGCATCCATCCAGCTCCCGACTTTGAGGAACAATAAGAGGACTGAAAAATGCTCCCCGCTACTTTCTATTAAACCAATAAAAACAATTATAAATAATTTGCCTAAAAATTAGACATGACCCATTTTGATTAAAAAAAGAAAAAAAATAATTTATTTCGTCTGTAACGCCCCATGGAAATCAATTAATTGGTCATTGACTACATGGTTCGCCTCCTAGTATTATTCCTCTTGAAACAAGACTTAGGGATCCCATCCTCTTTGAAAAAAGACTGCAACAGAAGACTTTTAACTAAAAGATAGACACAACAATAATTTAAAAATCATAATCATAGTAATAACCAGAGTAAACTCAAAACATCGTAACATAATTGGATCTCCAAATGTATTGGTTAGAGCCCAATCATCAAAATAATAATACATGTCAAAAGAATTGTTTTGAAAATAGTAAGGCCTACATTTAACTAAATAAAGCATAAAATCCAATGTAGTAAAAAGGTATTGAATGGGGGGATTAAGGATTTAGGAGGGTTTGGTGTTGTATTCCAAGTGCATTAAATCTATAGATTATCGTCGTATCCTGTACGCGTGGTTCGGATAAGTGAATGTTGTCGGTTCGGCGTCATTACTTCTCGATCTGTTCCCACCAACCACGCATACCATTTTTTCACTCTTTTCTTCAAATTTTTTTTTTTTTAAATCAGATTTGGTCTTTAAAAAAAAATAAAAAATAAAAAAAAAATAAAATTGACTTCATTGTCATTTCGGTGTAAGCTTAAATGAGAGTTTTTATAATATTATTTCAATATATATATAATTTTAAGAGAATAATTGTAAAAAGGATGAAAGTTCAGTGGGATTTTAAGTGAAGTTTTCTTTGATTGTTTTTACTTGTTTTTTGAGTTTTATGTTTTTATATTTGTTTCTTATGGATTTTTTTTTTTTTTTTTTTTTTTTTTTTTTTTAAATTTTAAGAGAGTAATTATAAAAGCGATGAAAGTTAAGGGGATTTTAAGTAAAGTTTTCTCTAATTGTTTTAACCTGTATTTTTTGAGTTTTATGTTTTTATATTTGTTTTTTTGTTTTGTTTTGTTTTGTTTTTTTTTTTTTTTTTTTGGGTCTGCATCCATCTTCAAGGTTGTAGCAACCATATTTACTCACATTGGTCCATGGGCCATCTAAAAACTAAGCCCAAAGCACAGGCCCATCAAGTACTAGGCTTAAGCAAAGTCTGGCCCAAGCTCTAATACAATCCTCAGGTATTATGATCACAGTCCTACCAGCAGGGTGCCTACTATCAGATCCTCAGGAGAAATTCAAGGATAGCTCTGTCAGCGAGGCAGCTATGATCAAATCCTCGAACTGACTGAGGATCACTCTGCCAGCAAGGCAGCCACCACCAGATGCCTATAAAAGGAAAGCTCCACCTTCATTTCGTAGGTATTCTATAATTCTCCCAGTTCATTATCCTTTTGAGTTCTTTAATCTTCTTGGAGTTCATATCATTAACTTAGGCATCAAAGCTATCCCCGCCGGCCCACCATCGGCTGCTCTTATCCTACTTCTTCTTATTTTGCAACAAAGCTAATATATACACACACACCAGGACCATCGAAGCAGACCAATAGAAGACATCCACATCATCCTCGAAAAACTGTATCCTAACAATTTGGCGCCATCTGTGGGAACGATTGATTTCACAGTTCTTACTCTTACTTATTCTGAAGGATGGCTACACCGTCACCACAACAAATTGTCTAGCTAGAAGCTCCAATGATGGCTGAGGATCCAAATGTTTGGATATCTTCACTAAAGGAAGTTATCAAGCGTATCAGCGAATCTATGGAGGCCATGAAAAAGGTGAATGAAGATATTGCCTCTTGGCTGCCTACTAGGAAGGAGCCAGGGCTTGAAGAAAGGCGTGAGGTGAAACGAAAAGGCAAGATACCAGTGGGTCAAGGAGAAAATGAAAGCTTAGTCCACAGCAGTCACCATAGCTCTTTTCATAAAGGTCCTACCGTGCAGAAACTCAGACGTAGCAATCTTATGGCGAGGAATCTCACCATCGCCGGTCTCATCATAGCCAGTCTCATCATAGTCGGTCTAGCAAAGCCAAGGACAAAGAAGTCAAGGTTGATGAAGATGTCCAGGATCTGAAGGAGAAGTATGAAAAGATGGCCTTCTTCATTGAGAATGGAGAAGGTCGGTCGACAGCTGAGGATCTTATGTCAAATACCAACTTGCCATTTATTGATCGGGTAATGAGATTTCCTCTTCTTGATAAGTTTAAGGCTCCCCGGGTTGATAGATATGACTGAAGTGGAGACCCACCCTTCCGACCATATGGAAGGCTTTTGTGCACATCTTGCACTTCATGGTACCCCAAGTCCATCGATAACTTCGATACATTAGGACGCCAGTTTATGAATCAATTCCTGGTGGTCTGAAAGAGGAAGAGAAACTGTAACGCCCCGAGAATTAATTAACTGGTAATTAATTCAACGGCTCGTCTCCCAGCCTTGTTCCACTCCGAACAAGACCTATGGGACCTTTACTCCTAAAAAACAGAGGATACTAAGCAGCGGAATAAATAAAGTATTATAAACATTAATCAGTATAACCAGAGCGTCTAACCAAAGATCATCAAGCAGCGGAAATCATACTATAACATAAGTACAAGGGATCTATGCTAAACCTTGATATGCAAGCATACATCAAGTCCTAAGTCTACAACATAACTCAAAAGTACTAGTTACCATGAGTACCCGCTTAAGCTTGCAGTAAGTCCTCAAGAGTCTCCTGGATCGAATCCTCCACAAGAATTGGATGCTTCACGGTATCCACTATTTAGAACAGCATAATCATACATATGGAGAAAAAAGGGAAATAACACAAGAGTAAGTCCGACGACTTAATGAGTAGAAATCCACATGACGTACCCGTTATTAATTAGTGAATTCTTTTATTTATAAAACACATGCAACATTATGAGATGACAGTTATTATGCAGGTGGTATATATATAATATAATATATGCTTATAATAATGAGTAACAGTAATAGTTCAACAATATGGTCTACTCGAGATATTACCCCTTCTCAGTAGGGTTGACGCTGTCCCGAGGGACCTATAGTACAATGCCAGTGCCCCAGCTATTGCACGAAACATACTGTACGTAACACTAGCGGCATGATCGGTTCCGACCTCGAGTGGCTCACACCGCTAATGACGTCCGTCCTATAGTGACCATCCATTGGGAATTGCTGCATCATTGGTCACAAGTCATTGGATCCAAAGCCCCCACACATGCACACATTGACCATAAAGCTAACCCGTATAGTAAGCCCATGGCCATTATACCGCACGTACCGGTGTACCATGTCATACGATGTAATTAGTCTTATCAGTCTTTTACATGCACAATTTTACAAGTCTCATTATTACCTTGTTAACAGACACACGTTTTCACAAAAGAGAGTTACCAGTAGTTCCAAAATGTATTTCATGAGAGTTGCAAAATATGCCTATTTGACATCTATATAAAATGTGTGCAATGCAGGAAAAGTAACAACAAAGCATCCATGTGAGTTTGTACTCACCCGGGCCGTAAAGCTCCTCCATGTAATTCCCTTGAGGCTCCATAACCTCAAATACTGAGAAAAGACATATTATTAGTTCTATTTCTACTAAAACACAGCTCTATAACAGGGAAACATGAACTATGGGACGGTTGGTGAAAATAGGGTTTCCCTGTCACACTCTGGCCGTAAGTCCGGGCTCAGGTCCGTACGTCCACTATGACACGAAGGGCTGTAGTCCGGTCACGAGATTGTACGTCCACTCCGAGGCCTTTCAGGGAGAACCTCATTTTCTCTCCACTGTCCGCCTATTCTCCGACTCCTAAGGCCAACAAAGGCTACTTAAGGCCTCCTAACACAGATCGAAGCCTCTATGCAAAGGCAATAACGCTAAGCTATCAAAATGCTAGCCTAAGGAAGATTAAAGAATAAGTAAGCTAACAACTACAACTAGCAACATAGAACTATAATCGAGCAGCATAACAACGTATTAAAAAGCTAAGGAAACCGAGTGTTACCTCCTTGAAGCAAAACCTCAAGATTTCCTCCTCCGACAGCACTGAAACACTCATGAAACCTCACAAAACACTCACAAACACTTACAAAACGGCCTACTGGCAGCCTAGGGGCGAAGAGAGGGGTTTAGGGGCGGAATAGGTGTGAAATGGGAGAGGGGATGAGGGGGTATTTATAGGGCCAAAAAGCAACAGACGTCCGGCCAAAGTGGCGTACGTCCAGTACTATTCAACAGTGGTCCAAAGGCTATTTTGTACGTCTAGGTATTACCCAGAGGGTATTTTAAAAAGTAACATACGTTCGGTACTTTTGGCGTACGTCCGTTGTACTACTCACAGAGTACGGCGTACTATATGTCAGCGTATGTCAGGTGGTCCCCCAACATACATTTGCCAAACAGTAGCGTATGTCTGCGGAAAAAGACAAGAGCGTACGTCCGCCAACCATAGCGTACGTCTGCCAACCCTAGCGTACGTCCGCACTAAAAGACAAATCAGAAGACAAATTTCCAAAATGCCCTTCTAGCTAATCCTAGTGACCCAAAGTATAAATTAACCATTTAACTAAGCTACTTATGCTCAGTTAAATATTTGGGTCACTACATTCTCCCCTCCTTATAAAAATTTCGTCCTCGAAATTTCGTAGCCCCAAAACACAAGAAGAAACAACAACATTACTTCAACGTCCGTAGTTTAACAAGGTTCTTACTCAGCCTCGTCCTTGGAAAAAAAATCTTATCCCGTTCGTCCTTAGAGCACTAACCTCCTTCGTCCAATATAAACTGATCCATGTCATCATCCTCATGAGTTGCCGCAAATCCATTTACAAGTCACCAAGGGTGTCGTAGTCAATATTACCCACACTATATCAATCATCGCCCAACCAACGACTCCTAAATACACCAACATAAGTCAAGTCTGTGGGTATCTTTGACATGGTTCCATACTTCCTAGCCGGAAGCAACTTTTCCTTAATCGACTACTCTTAGAGAAACCAAATGTAACGGTTACCCAAAAAAATCGTAACAGATAGGCACACAACCCAAAAGAAATTAACCATACGAATAAAATCCTTGAACCTCAATGTACCAACATCATGCTCAATGTTTCCTACACTATACCAGTCCTCAACAATCTCAACACCCAAGTTGAGTAATTTCACACACAGTCTGGGTCAATGGTTATCCAAGCCATAACCCTATAGAGGAAAACAAACTCTTTTATACACGACTATCCCTTCAACCAAAACAGGGATAGGTATACTATCCAAGTATAATCTTGAGAAAAGAGTTATTAGGTCTGGGGGTAAGGCAACCCTATATGCCAACCTCCCCTTCCTACTCAAGTCACATCACTGATCAGTGTCAAATTGTGTATATTTGACCCCTTTAACTTATATTTGTTAGGCCTTTAGCTTTGTTAATTTCTAATTATTTTTGGTGTTTTTAGTGTTTTGAGTTGTCCAGGTCTTTACAACAAAAGTTGGCCACAAGAGAGCAAAAAGACACTAAGTGAAGAATTGGACCCCTGCCAAGTGCGTTCGACCGCACTTGGTGCGTTCGAACGCACTTGTGGTCGAACGCAAATACACGGTCGAGCGTAGTCCCCGTCAGCCCGCGTATCGCGCGGGTGCCCTAGGAGTCCATCGCTTCAGCATGCGCCGTTACGATTCTCTGCGGTCGAACGCACATTGTGCGATCGAACGCACAACTCAGTAGTACGTTCGAACGCACCTCCTGCGTTCGAACGCACTCGTAGAAAATTTTGCCTATAAATAGGACCCAAGGCCATTTGGTCGAACACACAATTCCTTTGGGGCGTTTTTGAGAGCATTTTGGTACTATTTGCATTGCTCCGCCCCTTTTAGTTGTAAACTTTTCTTTTAATTTAATTTTAATGNCATTTTATGCTTATTTTCTGTTATTTAATTCCGCATTCGTCATTTAATTTCTGTGACAAATAATTGAATGTGTGTTGTTGATGCATTGATAGTCATCCGTTGATGTGTTCCATGCCGGGTGCACAACGAGTGTTTGGTTGTGATTCAATATTCACTGTGATCTAAGGATACAGTGGATGATTTTATCCATAATCAATACTCAGTGTCGCTCCTTATCGGTAAACACATTATTCGGTTTGACTTGTGTCAATTACCGCAATAGAGTGTGTTGAAGGGTTTAAAGTTTATAAATGGAGAATAATTATTTAATGTATTAAGCTTATCTTTGTTGGGTGAGGTTCATCTTTAACCTTAGTTATTTTTATCCCTGCATTTTCAGTTTAATTTTATTTCTGCACTTTGAATTGTTTAAAATCAACCCTCTTTGGGACTAGGTTAAGATGCATTTAATTTAAGAGTCTTATTAGTTTTTGATTACAAAACACCGCTCTCTGTGGTTCGACCTCGCATTTTTACGTGCACTTTACTGCACACGATTCGTACAATTGGCGAGTATTATTTTTGATACGATCAGGGGCATCGATTTCATGGGACCTTTCCCAAACTCCTTTGGGTTTCTGTATATTCTNTTATAAACGGAGAATAAGTATTTAATGTATTAAGCTTATCTTTGTTGGGTGAGGTTCATCTTTAACCTTAGTTATTTTTATCCCTACATTTTCAGTTTAATTTTATTTCTGCACTTTGAATTGTTTAAAATCAATCCTCTTTGGGACTAGGTTAAGATGCATTTAATTTAAGAGTCTTATTAGTTTTTTAATTACAAAACACCGTTCTCTGTGGTTCGACCTCTCATTTTTACGCGCACTTTACTGCACACGATTCGTACAATTGGCGAGTATTATTTTTGATACGATCAATAAGAACGCCACAAAAGGTAGATGACGAAAGAAGAGGAAAGGGAAGGGAGGAGCATCGAGACTAAGGGCATTAAGTAAATAAGCTAGTGCCTGGTGCGAAGGGGGTGAGGGGAGGAGGGAGGCAACTGATGGCCAACCCTCCTCCCCTAAGGCTGCGGCACTCTGGAGGGGAAGTTAAAGTGATGAAACCCTAGCTTTATATTATATATAGTTAATATGGAATAATATGCAGTATAACACTTCAACATTAGGTTTCTAAAGAGTAGTTCAATTGAGTGGGATCACGCTTTATGAAACGGAGGTTATTAGTTCGATTTTCTTTCTCCCATTTCTCTTCCCTTGTGTGAACATATCCAAAAAAAAAAAAAAAAACTTCAATTAACATGATTAGTTTGAAATATGTATAAAGATTTGCCCTCATGAGAAATGATGAATAATTAGGTGTGAAGGGTTATCTTTCACAGCCTTGATATCTCGGTGTGAGGGTTTATCTCTCACAGCTAATTTAAATAAATTTTATTAGGAAATTTGGTTACCCATATCTTAGATCTAGTCTCAAAATAGATATGCTTTTTAGTTGTATTTGTACCTGAGTTAGCAGAAGATTAAAGTCATAGATAGCACTTGATTGTAAAATTTTTTCTTTGTATCTATGATTTTGTAATCTCATAGCATGTGACTATGATTTTATAAAACTTTATACTTTGTACTGTAAGATCTTTTTGCTCGGCTAAGTCTGTAAAAACTTTATACTCGTAATCTTTAATCAATTAAATTCTTAGATTTCCATTAAAATAGATATAGTGTTTTGAGAAATTAATTGATACATTAATTATCTGGCACATAAAGAAATATGTTAATTAATTTATTTAAGAAGTTCCTTAAATTGCTTTCGGGGTATATATTCCTCGAAAGATGTTGAGGGCTTGAGAATTTGACTTACAAACCTTTTTTTTTTTTTTTTTGTCATAAGGGGAAACTTCACAAAATTAAACTCCCATAAACTTTTCGTTTTGAAACTATCCTCTAAAATTCAAAAATTTTTAATTAAATGTATCGAACTTTTAATTTCTTTTAATTATCCTCATTATGTTAGAATTTTTTATTAAATCTGGTCAAAATTTACAAAATATATATCTATAACTTTTTATTATTATAAAAGAATAAAATAAAAATTGTAAAGATTCAGGAGTTTATCTTTTACTTAAAAAAAAAAAAAAACACACATATTTGCAATTTCTTTTATAAAAAAGGTATTTTGATAAAAATTAACGAAAAATCTCTACAAAATGAGATAATTGAATTAAATTAAAAGTTCAAAACTAATAATTGAGATTTTTTAAATTTTAAGAGGTAGCATCAAAATAAGTGAAAGTTCAGAGAGGTTTTCTGAAAATTTTCCTTAAAAAAAAAAAAAAAAAGAAAGGATAGAGCTTGAAAATTTTGTTAAATTATATTTTAACATTAAATAAAAAAAGAGATCTATGATTCATCCAAAAAAAAAAAAAAAAAAATTCTATAAAATCGAGATGAATTGACCCAAAAAAGATTTGAGTTAATTCGTTTGATTTCATAGGTAATTTGATCAAGTTTTTTGAAATTGAATTAAATTGACTAAGTCACTTAGTTCTGATCATATTGTGACAAAACGAATGGAGTAATTGGACATGAATAATGTTACAAGTCTTTTTTATGTTCCTCTAAGAATAATGTAGTCCTTAAAATTATCATTTGATCAATTACAAATCCAATGGTGATTTTAAGAGGCACATGATCATTCTTGAATGGACACAAGAGTAACATAAGAGAGACTTCTAGAATTACTCATTACACAGATTAAAAATTCATTTTTTATATATATATATCTTTTGTTTTGGGCTCTTAAATTTAAAAAAATAATAATAATAAACAACCCAAAACATAAAATTAATTTTCACTTTGTATCAAACAAATTTTTTTTTTAAAAAAAAAATACCCAAAATAAATTTAAAAACACAATCTCTATTATTTCTTTACAGTTTGTATAGGGATTTCCGTGGGTGCCTAAAAGAGCATGGGGCCCACAAAAGAAACAAAAACACGCACCGCCTTCTGGCCTTTTTTTTTATAATTTATTTATTTATTTTATGCATTCCAAAAATTACAAATTACTTGGTCTTTTTTTTATTGATCGACTAGAATTGGTCAAATTGGTCGACTAGAATGTGGTTCGTTCCACGTGAGATTCAATTCTATTCTAGAAAACCAAGAAACCACACATATGTTTCCTTCGTCTTGTCTTCCCTCACACACAGAACAGGAAACAGGAAACAGGAAACAGTAAGCAGTATTTACCATAAACGGTCTTCACGTCTCCTCCAAGAAAAAGGAACCCTAACCCTACATCATCATATATATTTTCCTCCAATATAAATACTTGCATTGCCCCTCTACTTTTCTCATAGCTTGAGCTTAATTAATTTCTCTCCTTTTTTTTCCTCTCTTTGTTTGTTCATCATCAACCATGGTGCTCCCGAAACCAACTTCCGAGTCTGACCTCTCAGTGCTCTCGACCTCGGCCTCTCGCTATGTCCGGGATTCTCTCCCGAGGTATATATATATATATATATATATATGCAGCAATCTTGTTGTTTTTGTTTTTTGGTGAAGAATTAATGTATATTTATGTTTTTTGGTGCAGGTATAAGATGCCGGACAACTCGATACCGAAGGAGGCAGCATATCAAATAATACACGATGAGTTGCTGCTTGATTTCAGGCCAAAGTTGAACCTGGCTTCCTTCGTCACCACTTTGATGGAGCCAGAGTCCGACAAACTAATCATGGAGTCCATCAACAAGAATTACGTTGACATGGACGAGTACCCTGTTACCACAGAGCTTCATGTATGTATAAAATCTCTCTCGCAGTCTCGCTCGTGTTCACACACACTGATAATTTTCTTCATTCACGGGGCTGACTGTTTCTCGTGCATGCGAAAAGAAAGGCTTTGAAAA
>CM017324.1:16262525-16272525 GCA_006937295.1 Carpinus fangiana
TGTCGCTCCTTAACGGTAAACACATTATTCGGTTTGACTTGTGTCAATTACCACAATAGAGTGTGTTGAAGGGTTTAAAGTTTAAAAAACGGAAAATGAGTGTTTAATGTATTTAGCTTATTCTTATTGGGTGAGGTTCATCTTTAACCTTAGTTATTTTTATCCCAGCATTTTCAGTTTAATTTTATTTCTGCACTTTTAAATTGTTCAAAATCAATCCTCATTGGGACTAGGTTAAGATACATTTTATTTAAGAGTTGTATTAGTTTTTATTTACAAAACGCCGTTCTCTGTGGTTCGACCTCGCATTTTCACGCGCACTTTACTGCACACGATTCGTACACTTGCGAGTATTATTTTTGATACGATCAATCACTCCCCTCATCGATGATGTCTTAAGGAACACACAATCTCCTACTCCGTGTTCCGAAGGTCATCCCTAGTTATCAGCATAACTCTTTTGCCGACCCTAGGATGCACTCATCCTTCATCCGATGGTAAGCACTTGAATCACTTAGGCCCCAATGTTGTTTCCTTCCAACATTGTCCCAATACTAGGGCGACCAACACTTACGTCCATAAAGTGCTTTGAAAGGCGGCATTCCAAAAGTCGCCTGTAATAAACTCGGTGAAAGGTAGGTACTACTACCTCTGAAGTCCAACACGCTAGCTCGTGACATGTCCTCCAGGATCTGGTTAGTCCGTTATGACTGACCATCCGTCTTTTGGCACTAAAATCCAATTTTGCCCTCCTCTCATCCTTGTACATCTTGGTACTTCCAGAATGTACAGTATATGGAGAGTGATGAGCCTTGCTCAAGATCTCCTTTCTTAGTCCTTCACCTTCCGACACACACTCATAGGTGAACAACCCAACATCCTTAAGACAAAACCCTTATGCCTTATCGATTGCCTGATCTTGGTGCACTTAAAGTCCTTCAACCGAGTGACCTTAATTCAAGCAAACAATCCTGATCCAACCACCAAGCTAGACAAGTGTGCAGACGCACCCTCATCTATCACTTCTACTCCCATCCTAGCAAATTCCATAACCAACTAGGATTGGGAAATTCTAAGAGCGGTAAGCTCCACCGTCACCTTTCTACTCAAGGCATCAGCTACTACGCTAGCCTGATCATAACCCTTAGATCAGCTAAAGCCACCTCCTTTGTCTCCACAGACAACTGTACCCGAGAACTCCTTAGTCCATTTAGGTATAGATAAATTCTCTCGAATCTCTTAGCTCTAAAGTATCCCAAAATCATGTAATCCAATACGAGATCAATGGGTACAAGATTCACTAACTACCCTATGCCAGAATCCAAGTCCAAGAATATAATGCCTTAACATACTTCTAATGGGCGATGAACAAAATCAGGAATCTTTTCATCAACACATCAACAAAGCATAACAAGCATCATGCACTAACAAAACTCTTAGTTAATGTTACACTTTTAGGTCCAAAACCCCAAATCAAGTGCAAGTACAAAGCAAAATACAACTAGCTGATGTATGAGCAGCATCCAGTAACCCATCCCTTAACTACAAAATAAGGCGAACCCACATGCCTTAAACAACTCTGATGGTTATGCTTAACCCTTGTCCTGCCATCATTTCCTTCTAGGTGGGCTAGTATCGTTCGAATGAAGTGTCCCACCTTGCCACATCTGTAGCACAAATTCTCCCTTGATCTGCATTTCCCAAAATGCAGTCTGCCACGCCTACGGCACCAACGACTCTTTTCCTTCTTGGAATGCAATTCTCGAGATGTACTCCTCCTTAAGCTCCACGAGTATTCCTGATAAAACTCTTCCTTGAATCGAGTCCACAGAATGGCCTCCTCGCTTCCTAATTCTATCACCAACGAGTTCATCTTAGCGTACCACCATTGCCTTGCTTCTCCAAAGAACTTGTAGGCTGCGTACTTGACTCTTTGCTCCTCAGTGCAGTCTATAACTCGTAGCAGCTCCTCCAAGCTCGTAAGCCAATCTCTCGCTTCTCCAGAGTTCAAGTTCCCCTTAAACATAGGGAAAGGATGCTCATAGAACTCCTTGAAAGAGCAACCTTTGCTTCCACTTGGAGTAGAGACTCCTTGTACGTTGACCAAAGCTTTCACAAGACAACTTGCCACAGCTTCCAATGCTTGGGTAGCGTCCAAAATGTTTCCCGTCCTTTCATTGGGTTGGGATGGTCTCCTACCATCGCTGCTCCCAATGACGTCATGTCATGGTGACATCTTTGCAGTCACAACGATCATCAGCCCTTAACTTCGAAGCGCTACACCGAGCCTCACTCAAAACATCAAACCTAATCACAAACCTATCCGTACTAAGCGCCTAAACTACTACTATCTTAACCAAAGACCTAAGGCAGATCTAAGCTTAAGACCTTATCCAGCTATCTTAGCACAAATCAATCCTAATCTCCAAGGTTGCACCATTAAAGCGGTCCTAGTCCTAACTGCAAAACCGTATCAAATCCCTAAAATCCTCAAGTCCAACATCCTCAAGATCGTAGGCATCAAAATTCTGTATCCCTTGTATAAATATAATCCATCCTATGCTATAGTAGATCATCTTATAACACCTTATAGATCATGTCCTATATTCTGCCGAGCAAAAAGCTCTAATCAATCCAGATCTAACTCCTAATAGATCCGTTCCTATGGTTCGAAGAGCAACAGCTCTGATACCAACTGTAATGCCCCGAGAATTAATTAACTGGTAATTAATTCAACAGTTCGTCTCCCAGCCTTATTCCACTCCGAACAAGACCTCCGGGACCTCTACTCCTCAAAAACAGAGAATACTAAGCAGCAAAAGTAATAAAGTATTATAAACATTAATCAGTATAATCAGAGCGTCTAACCAAAGATCATCAAGCAGCGAAAATCATACTATAACATAAGTATAAGGGATCTATGCCAAACCTTGATATGCAAGCATGTGTCAAGTCCTAAGTCTACAACACAACTCAAAAGTACTAGTTACCATGAGTACCCGCTTAAGCTTGCAATAAGTCCTCAAGCATCTCCTGGATCGAATCCTCCACAAGAACTGGATGCTTCACGGTATCCACTATCTAGAACAGCATAATCGTACATATGGAGAAAAAAGGAAAATAACACAAGGGTAAGTCCGACAACTTAGTGAGTAGAAATCCACATGACGTACCCGTCATTAATTTGTGAATTCTTTTATTTATAAAACACATGCAGCATTATAAGATGACAATTATTATACAGGTGGTATATATATAATATAATATATGCTTATAATCATGAGTAACAATAATAGTTCAACAATATGGTCTACCCGAGATATTACCCCTTCTCAGCAGGGTTGATGCTGTCCCGAGGTACCTGTAGTACAATGTCGGTGCCCTAGCCATTGTACAAAACATACCGTACGTAACACTAGCGGCATGATCAGGTCCGACCTCGAGTGGCCCACACCGCTAATGACGTCCGTCCTATAGTGACCATCCATTGGGAATGACTACATCATTGGTCACGAGTCATTAGATCCAAAGCCCCCACACAAGCGCACATTGACCATAAAGCTAACCTGTATAGTAAGCCAATGGCCATTATACCGCACGTACTTGTGTACCATGTCATACGATGCAATTAGTCTTATCAGTCTTTTACATGCACAGTTTTACAAGTCTCATTATTACCTTGTTAATAGACACACATTTTCACAAAAGAGAGTTACCCGTAGTTCCAAAATGTATTTCATGAGAGTTGCAAAATATGCATGTTTGACATCTATATAAAATACGTGCAATGCAGGAAAAGTAACAACAAAGCATCCATGTGAGTTTGTACTCACCCGGGCCGTAAAGCTCCTCCATGTAATTTCCTTGAGGCTCCATAACCTCGAATACTGAGAAAAGACCTATTATCAGTTCTATTTCTACTAAAATGCAGCTCTATAATAGGGAAATAGGAGCTATGGGACGGCTGGTGAAAATAGGATTTCCTTGTCACACTCTGGCCGTACGTCCGGGCTCGGGTCCATACATCCACTGTGACACGAAGGGCCGTATGTCCAGTCACTAGACCGTACGTCCGCTCTGAGGCCTTTCAAGGAGAACCTCATTTTCTCTCCATTGTCCGCCTATTCTCCGCCTCTTAAGGCCAACAAAGGCTACTTAAGGCCTCCTAACACAGATCGAAGGCTCTATGCAATGGCAACAATGCTAAGCTATCAAAACACTAGCCTAAGGAAGATTAAAGCATAACTAAGCTAACAACTACAACTAGCAACATAGAACTATAATCGAGCAGCATAACGATGTATTAAAAAGCTAAGGAAACCGAGTGTTACTCCTTGAAGCAAAACCTCAAGAGTTCCTCCTCCGGTAGCACTGAAACACTCACGAAACCTCACAAAACACTCACAAACACTTACGAAACGGCCTACTGGTAGCCTAGGGGCGAAGAGAGGGGTTTAGGAGCGGAATAGGTGTGAAATGGGCGAGGGGGTATTTATAGGGCCAAAAAGCAGCGGACGTCTGGCCAAAGTGGCGTACGTCTAGTACTATTCCACAGCGGTCGAAAGGCTATTTGGTATGTCTAAGTATTACCCGGAGGATATTCCAAAAAGTAGCGTGCGTCTGGTACTTTTGGTGTACGTCTGTTGTACTATTCACAGAGTACGGCGTACTATATGTCAGCGTATGTCAGGTAGTCCCCCAGCATACGTTCTCCAAAAAGTATCGTACGTCCGTGGAAAAAGACAAGAGCGTACGTCCCCCAACCCTAGCATACGTCCGCACTAAAAGACAAACCAGAAGATAAATTACCAAAATGCCCTTCTAGCTGATCCTAGTGACCCAAAGTCGAAATTAACCCTTTAACTAAGCTACTTATGCTTAGTTAAATCTTTGGGTCACTACAGAAACCCCGCCTATCTGTTATCCCTGGTGCAAGGGAAGCAGAGTCTTTGAAAGACTATATGAAAAGGTTTAATCGGGAGAAGCTGACGGTCAAGAGTCCAAACGAGTTGACGGTACTCTCGGCTTTGATGAATGGGATAAGAACTGAAGGGCCTTTGATGGCTGAGTTAGCTCGAAGGCCGACGTTGGGAACTCTTCGGCAATTTATGAGAAAAGCCGAGGAGTTCATCAACCAAGAAGAAACTATCAAGGAATTGACCAAGGCCAAAGCAGAAGGTCCTCGGGGCCGCCCTAGTGATGCCAAAAGGGAAGGAGAGTCTTCCTCGAGGAAGAGGAGGAAGAGCGCAAAGAGCCCTAATGATTATGGGAAGAAGTTCGAGCCATTCCGGATAGGGCCAACAATTTTTACACGACCCACGAAAATGAAAAGAAAAAACAGGTAATGGGTTTGGGCTTATCGGGTTCAGGTCTTAATCGGGTCTACCCGTTTAAGACCCATAAATTTTCGTGTCTAGCGGGTCTACCCACTGGGTCGACCTGCCAGACCCAGTTAATATTTGGTTCTGGGGGGTCTACCAGCCAGACCCGGTTTAAAAAAAAAAATAGAGAGAAAATAATAAAACCTAAAACTAAAGACTAAAGTTACTAGACTTGTTCCTCTTCTTAATAAGTTTAAGGCTCCCCAGGTTGATAGATACAACAAAAATGGAGACCCACCCTTCCGACCATATGGAAGGCTTCCGTGCTCATCTTGCACTTCATGGTACCCCTGATGAAATCACTTGCCGAGCTTTACCCTTGACTTTGAAAGGGGTGGTGGTCGTACCAAAAATAAGTACTCGCCAATTACACGAATCGTTTTGCAATAAAGTGGTTGTGCAAGTACAAGTGTCGAACCCACAGAGAATCGGGTTTTGTGTAAAAACCAATTTAAATGCCTAAATTAAACTTTATCTTAACCTAGTTCCAAAAGCAAACAGGTAACGTCCAGAAAATAAAAACTAAATTAAATGCTTAAAAATAAAGAAATAAAAACGTTAAGGTCCCTAATCCACCTCACTACAATTTAATCAACATATAATCATGCTTAGTCCATACTCAATAACGATTATACTACTAGGCATATTCTGAACACTAACACATTGTTCATATTTTCGTCTATCGATAAAGTACATATGCATATCCTATTGTTACTTCAAAATCTTGTCGAACTAACCAATGCAAACACTGTTTTAAGAGGTCACAATGGATATTGGTTCAAAGACGAATCATCTGATGTATCTCCGGTTGCAACGAAAGTTGACGTTTAACGATTTGTAAACAACAATCAACACACTTTTGTCACTAAAATGTATTGAAACGAATATACATAAAATTAAACGACAGAATAATACGAACTAAACATGAATATATATATATAAACAAATCCATAGTGAAGGGAATAAGAGACTAAATAAAAGTAAAATAAAACAATATAAATTAAAATGACAATTTAGTAGGGTTTTACAGTGGAAAACAGAGGGTTTGAGGCCCTAGAGGCGCCTTCCAAACGTAAAATAAATGAAATGAGGTAAGGTTCTATTTATAGACAAAATAAATCGTGCTGCCAGGTCAGGGGTGCGTTCGATCGCAGGGGGTGCGATCGATCTCAATGCCGCATGCGTTCGATCTTAGTGCTGTGCGTTTGATCTTAGTGCTGTCGTAGTGCTGCATGTGTTCGAGCGAAGGCATTGCGTTCGACCGCACTGCGTTCGATCGCACATATTGCGATCAATCGCACGTAACTACCCATGGTGCAAGTGTTGAAGCGATGGAGCATAGGGCCGGCTAGGGCAACGCGGGGATTACGGTTGACGTGGAGTGCACTCGATCGTGGCCTATGCACTCGAGCGCAATGTGTTCGATCGCACCAAGTGCGCTCGATCGCGCTGGCAGGGGCCAAGATTCCATCTTTTGCTCAATTCCACCCCTTTTAACCACTTTTTACACCAATGACCTATATCACACAAAAACACAAAAACAACTCAAAACATTAGATATTAACAAAGTTAAGATCCTAACAAACATAAGTTAAGGGGGGTCCAATATATAATATTTGACACCGATCAGGTGGCTAAGGAGTGGTTCGGCAATTTGAGTCCCAAGTCCATCGATAACTTCGATACATTAGGACACCAGTTTATGAATCAATTCTTGGCAGTCCAAAGGAGGAAGAAAAACCCTGCCTATCTGTTATCCTTGGTGCAAGGGATGACAGAGTCTTTGAAAGACTATATGCAAAAGTTTAATTGAGAGAAGCTGACAGTCGAGGGTCCAAACGAGCTGACGGTACTCTCAACTTTGATGAATGGGATAAGAACTGAAGGGCCTTTGATGGTTGAATTAGCTCGAAGGCCGTCGTTGGGAACTCTTCGGCAGTTTATGAGAAAAGCTGAGGAGTTCATCAACCAAGAAGAAACTATCAAGGCATTGACCAAGGCCAAAGCAGAACGTCCTCGGGGCCGCCCCAGTGATGCCAAAAGGGAAGGAGAGTCTTCCTTGAGGAAGAAGAGGAAGAGCACAAGGAGCCCTAAAGCTTATGAGAAGAAGTTCGAGCCATTATTTCCGGAGGTAGAGTCAATCTCAGGACCAGAAATGGACTCCTCTAAATGCAACTCTTTCGAAGATGCTCATGGAGGTCAGAAGAGATCCTAGCTTCAGATGGCTAGCGAGGATGAGGACTCCCCCAGAAAGACGCAATGGCCAAAGGTTTTGTGAGTATCATAACGATCATGGTCACTAGACTAAGGATTGTATCACTTTGAGGAGAGAAATAGATATTTTCATTCATAATGGCAAGTTAATTAAATTCTTAGCTGGTGAAAAAACTAGCGGCAATGACTCTCGGGGTTCACCTCAACCACGAAGAATAAGGCCTCCTCCTCGGAGAGCCTTCCTTGAAGATGGGTGTGATCAGAGAGGAGGTCGAGGTGCTCAACCGAATCCTCAACAAGAAAGGCCCACGCCAGGAGTGTGCATGTTGAAGAGGTGTGTCATGTGGAGAGATCGCCAAAATTTCAGAGAAAAGATCCAATGATTATATCATTTTCGGAGAAGGACGTTGAGGGAGTATCAATGCCTCACGATGACGCGTTGGTAGTAACCATGACTGTGCTGAATCATAACATTCATCAAATTTTGGTCGACAACGGGAGTTTGGCTAACATTCTATATTGGTCGGTGGTGCAGCAAATGGGTATAAATCAAGACAGGATCAAACCTTTTGGTTCGCCTTTGGTGGGTTTTAGGGAGAGCAAGTCCAGACGATGGGACTCATCTCTCTCCCAGTTACGTGTGGAATGTTACCCAGGCAATCAACGATGATGGTAGATTTCTTGGTGGTTGACCGACCATCTGCTTACAACATAATTATGGGTCGGCCGACGCTAAACAAGTTGAAGGCCATAACTTCGACTTATCATCTGATGATGAAATTCCTGACGAAGGAAGGGATTAGAGAGCTCAGAGGAAATCAAGTTGTCGCACAAAGGTGCTACAACATGTCTTTGAAGAAAGTTATAGGACCAGGGTTCCTTTCGGTTAGTATTGTTAGCAACATGCAGGAAGTGGAAGTCAAGGGCGAGCTAGTTGAAGAATTGGAAGAAGTAGTTGTGGGGGATGGAAAGATCTTGAAGATCGGTTCACAATTGACCCCAAAGATCCGAGAAGGAGTTGTCAGTTTTCTTCATGAGAACATAGAAGCCTTCACCTAGACACATGAGGATATGCTAGGAATTGATCTCAAGGATATAGTCCACTATCTAAATGTCAACCCCGAGATGAACCCAATGAAATAGAAACGGAGGAAGTTTGCCTCTGAGTGAAATGTAGCAATTGCCAAGGAAGTTCTTCTACTGTGATTGTCTCGATCCAAGCATGATTTTCAGGGTGTTTCGCCCAGTTACGAAAGGTCCCAATACCTGTTATATAGCTTGCACCCCAGTCTGAATCTCGTGCCCAAGAAGCAAAGGACAGTTGTTTATAAAGATCCCGAGCTTTCACCTTGCATCTGCGCAGTTGTTTTTTTGCTAGGTGAAACTTCTTCTTCAAACCAAAAGCTGACTCTACAGCCAACTCTACCCTATCATACTGAGCTACAGCCTTGTCTTGTGTCATTGCAAGCCTTACGTGAAAGATTGGACTTGAAGCTCAGTTTCGGCTTGTTTTCCCTTTATTTGGGCAATCTCCTTCTCACAAGCCGAATAGCCAATGAGCAAACCCTGGGACTCAACATGGGCCACAGCAAGGTCTGCCTCCAATTCTTGTATCCTCTATTGTGCCTTGGAGACATCCTCAGATAGTCAAGCCTCCAATGATGTAATATGTTCTCCCGAGAGTAGGAGCTCACTTTCCTTCTGAGAATATGATTTGCGAAGGGCGGCCATGGCAGGTTCGGAATCCTCCAACTTCTTCCTCAAGATCTCGTTCTCAGTAGTAGAGTTATCGTAAGATCTTCTGAACTTGAGAAAGAACTCCATGCTTTTCATGAAACCCTACAAGAAAAGAGAATGAATATGATTTTTTGAAATAAGAGGTACCTATGAAACAAATTATAAAATTACTTACGTCCAAAAGATGAAAAAGCATGTTCTCCATGGTTTCCTTTGGAGGCAGTGAATTGTCATCTACCAAGGATGGTGCCGAGATCAAACCAGCTAAGGCAATGAAAGGATTGCCTAGCCAGTTGTAACCTAGTCGAGATAGGGTTTCCCCGAACGACCAACTGATAGTTTCGGGAGTGCGACCACTTACAGAGCCAGTGGCAATTGGTGTATCAACTGCAGCCTGATCACTAGTTGGACTCTTTTCTCCAGACTTTGGATTCTTGGTAGTCGCAAGTTTATGTTGTGCCTCCTCTCCCTTTTCTTCAACTACCAAGGAATCTTCAGCAGTTGGGGGCTCCACATCCATTGGCTCGCTGCGGTTGGACTCCGAGGATTCTCCCACCTTGGTTGGCTCCAGAGCCACCACAGTTAGAGGTGTTTCCACCATCCTTTTGAAGGCGACATCCTTTAGGATTTGATCAATATCCAAGGGTTGGTCCCCCTCAGAGTTGGAT
>CM017324.1:16280025-16326161 GCA_006937295.1 Carpinus fangiana
AATACTAAGGCCACAGAAGATCAGCTTTAGAAATCCCAAAGATTGCAACAATAATTCCTAAAAATGTGCTTAAGGCAACGAAAAAAGGAAAAGTTGAAAATAAAATATTCTTAAGACAATTTCGGCCTCAATTTAAGGAAATCAAATCTGACTTTAATTCCTTAACATTTCAACCTAAAATTGTGTAACAAGAAAGAATCAATTCAGTCCTAAATCAACTCCCAATTTCCAGATAATTTCGGCCTCAATTTAAGGAAGTCAAATCTGACTTTAATTCCTTAATATTTCAACCTAAAATTGTGTAACAAGAAAGAAACAATTCATTTCAGTCCTAAATCAGCTCCCAATTTGCCTATTGACTTTCTTGGACTTGAATCACGCTTGTTAAGGGCTGGAGATTTTATTCATCACCATCAATGGGCCTCCACGTGCTTGCTTGAGCCCAAATCCCTTGAATCAGCCCTATTAACGCATTTTGGAATTTCTTGGCACGTGCTCTTGTAACTAGACCAACGGGAACTTGAATTGGATCCACATTCCATGATCTCGTGCTAGCTATGTCCTCATCACCTAGTGTGCTCGAGCGCACTGGCAGGGACTAGATCCTCATTTTGGCCAATTCCACCCTTTAAACACATTTCGATGCCAACGAACTGCAACACAATAAAACACTAAAACTAAACTAAACATTAGATATTAACAAAACTAAGAACCTAACGAACATAAATTAAGGGGTCCAAATAAACATTATTTGGCACTCATCAGGTACCCCAGACGGGCAGCTAGAGATGCCTGAGAAAAAATAGCGTTGAACTTCATTTTTGAAGGATTGTCTCGGGCATAATCCAATAGCTGATCAACCCGAGATTTTTCCAGTTTGTCCAAAATTGGTTCCTCCTGCCTTGTAACTGAGGGAAGGCATGTCTCCCGAGGAATACTGGGGTCTTTGATGATTTCTGAAGGTGAGAACTCCCATTCACCTTGACCGAAGAAATATTTACTTTTCTAGCCTTCGTTGCTGGAGTAGTCAGTCAGGAACACAAACTTGGCTTTCTGCCAACCCTGGAAGTTAAAGATATACTTAGCATTAGGGTTCTTTGCCAGTTTGTATATCTTCAAGAATTCTCGGACTGTGAGGTTTTTCCCTTCTCCGAGAACCTTCGGCCACAATATTATGCAGGCGAAGAAAGTCCTCCAAGCATTCGGAGCCAGTTAGTGAGGAGCTATCCTAAGATAGTGAAGCAACTCCCTCACAATCCTTAGGAACGGGAACCTGAAGCCTACTTCGAGCATGTCTTTGTACACGCAAACCTCATTTTCCTCTACGTGCACTACTGTGCCCATATCCTTGGTATCAAAGTGCAGCCTTATAGAGTCTGGGATAGCATACACTCGGTTCATCAACCCCAGTGATTTCAGTCTTCTATGTAGCCGGGTATGTAATACCCAGTATATCCGCATCTTTGTCTTTTCGGCCCATCAGGTACAAAGGTTCAGGAATTGATTTTTGTAGAGTAGGGGAATGTCGTTGCTGAAGTAAGAGATGATAAACCCACAAACGAATTTGACCTAGGGAGGTTCAAGTATGGGAAGAAGGAAATCTAGGCATTTCAGAATAAAGCTGTTTGGGTTAACGAAATGTTCTGCAGAAGGAACGATCTCCACAAAAGCTCTGAAGAATACAGATCTTAGGAAGTAATATCGAGCAGTTTGGCTTAGTTCAGACCACGCCAACAACGAAGAGAGAAGCAACGAAGGGTTTGTGAGCAGATGTTTTGAGTGAGGGAAGCAAGGGATTCTAAATAAAAAAAAAAAGAAGAAGAGGAAGGCAAGAAGACAAACGTTTTTGAAAATTTGAAATTTGGACTCCTCTAAAGAAGCTGTGTCAGCCTTGTTTTAAACCAACTCCGGGTTGCCACGTGTCCCATATTGGAAGTTGTATTTTCACTTAAATTGTCTGAGGTGTCGTCTGAAGCGTTTAAATCCTTGGCCCAGTGATTTCTCTTACAAAACCCTAAACCAGACATAAATTTCCTCAGTCTCTCTGACTAGGAAATTGAGGGGTAGCTGTAGGAACCATATTTACTCACACGGGTCCATGGGCCATCTAAAAACTAAGCCCAAAGCATAGGCCCATCAAGTACTAGGCTTAAGCAAAGTCTGGCCCAAGCTCTAATACAATCCTTGGGTATTATGATCGCAGTCCTGCCAGCAAGGTGTCTACTATCAGATCCTTGGGAGAAATCCGAGGATAGCTCTGCCAGCGAGGCAGCTATTATCAGATCCTCAGACTAACCGAGGATCACTCTACTAGAAAGGCAGCCACCACCAAATGCCTATAAAAGGAAAGCTCCACCTTCATTTCGTAGGTATCCTACAATTCTCCCAGTTCATTATCCTTTTGAGTTCTTTAATCTTCTTGGAGTTCATATTACTGACTTAGGCATCGGAGCTATCCCCGCCGGCCCACCACCAACTACTCTTATCCTACTTCTTATTTCGCAACAAAGCTAATCTATACACACACCCCAAACCATCGAAGCAAACCAATAGAAGATAGCCATTTCATCCTCGGAAAACTGTGTTATAACAAAGGTGTTGGCTTCAACAGTTGTAAACTGGAAAATATCACCAATAGAGACAGTGAGAGATCTAGAGGATGCTGTAGAAGAAATAACTAGAGGCAACGGCTAACTCCTCGACAAGTTCAACTAAATTGTTACTTTTCCCTTGTCCTTTAAACACAATACACACATAATTAGAAACACATCTTAAGCGATATATGAGCAAATAAAATCACTACACTTGTCACTTATAATATATATATATATATATACACACACATAAAATATATATAAAAAAAAAATGTATGGGGTTGGAAGAACGGGGTGGCTCGTCAGTCGTCGCCACCACCATGGGAATGTGACCCTGCCTCCCACTCCGTCACTTTCCAACCCCTTACCTTAGATCGCACTCTCATGGTCGCACTTGGATCAATCCTTGAGAAATATAACATTACTCTAAATTTATTGAGAAATGGTACAATTTCTCCTAATGTTCTCCTGATCATACGTAGGTATATATATTTTTTAAAAAAAAAAAAAAAAAAAAAAAAAAAAATCATGTATGACCAGAAAAAGAATAGAAAAACACCAAAAAGAACATAGCATTCTCTAAATTTATTAGTTCAGTGATAGTAGTCTCTAAGTGAGTACATTATAAGCAAACAATTCTTTATGAATGTATTACCAAGTACCAATAAGTCATTGAGGGTCCTATTTTTATTTAAGGAAAAATTCATTTTACCCCTAAAAGTTTGAGGTGTTTTTGAATTTGAACCCTAATGTTTAAAAATTTGCAATGTACCCCTTAATGTTTCATAAACTTGAAATGTGCCCCTTAATGATTCAAAAATTTGCCATGTATCCCCTAATGTTTCAAAAATTTGCAATTAACACCCTCCGTTACTAAATGCCGTCTAAGTACACGGAAATCATCTACTCCTTTTCTTTTTCATTCCAACACCCACACGACACCCAAAAGGGGTTTAAAAGAAGTTGACAAGAAAAAAAATCAACACATGCTTTGGGTTTTAATGAGGATAAATTATGTCATTTCACTAAATAGGTTGGGTGCAAAATTGAAAGATATAGCATAAAAATCACATGTGAGAGGCACGTGATGTCATTTCTATCTACTTAGACGGCAATTAGTAATAGAGAGTGTTAATTGCAAATTTTTGAAATATTAGAGGTTACATTGCAAATTTTTAAACATTAGGGTTCAAATTGAAAAACATGTCAAATTTCAAGGGAGAAAGTACATTTTTCTTCCCTTTTTATTAATTGATTCATTTTTACTTCATTTTTGTTGAAATATATATAAAATATAAAAATAAAAATAAGAAGGAAAAGAGGGTAGAAGTCGAGAGAGACGTATGAGCTACATTTTATATATTCATTGTCTCTTATATTTGTTGAATTGTCTTTTAAACGATTACATAACTATCTACTTGTAAAGAAGCAATAAGTAGTGAGCAAGAAATTCAAAATATATATTAAAATACATTAAAAATAAATAATAATAATAAAAAAACCCATAAAATAAATAAAATAAAAAAATATAAAAAATATTCTAAGAAAATAATATATTCAAACAATTTTTATAAAAAAATGGATAAAACAAAATCCTATACACATGCTCCATGTGCATGAATATAAATATATGTATTCCATTCTCCGAGGATAACTAATTAACTTGATGCCCAAAACATAGAACAATTAGAGAGGAACTCTCAATAGAATGAATTAACAAGTCTCACATGCCTTCCCACGTGATCTCTATTGTGGTTTGCCAGCAATCCTTTAGTCATAGGATCTGAAATCATCAATAATTTACTACTTGTATACTCAATTAAATTACTTTATATTTTTTTAATAATCTCTAAAACTTAGATATTTGATGTCGATTACACTTACTTTGGTTTCCATTCTTTTCACTCTTAAAAAAGATAACCATAGCCAAATTATTAAAAAAATATATATTTATTCCCTTGCTATTGAATTAATCTCGAGACCGATGACAAACTTCCTCAATCATACCGGTTGTATAGTAGCTTCATATATGGGAAGCAATAAATTAGGTCTTCGTTGTAAGAGTGTATATGCGGATGCAGATGCTGTTATTTACAACAAATGTCCAAATATGTATCCATATAATGTTTTTGTTAACTGCATATGCGCGGTAATTACGGTTATTATCCGCTATCTACATTTTAGGTAATAAGTGTATTTTTGTCTCTTACGCTTTTTTTGGGTTTCTATTACGACCTATTTTAAACGATTTTAAAAATAATTTTTGGCCACTTTTTAGTATTTTGGACTTGTTTTATTTTTCTTTTTAAAATGTTTTGAAAATATATTGATTTTTTCATATTATTTTTGCCTCTTTTTTTCCCGTAGTGAATGATTGAATTGTGAAGAAATAAACCTAAACCAATATAAACATAACATATACCTAATCAAAACGATATTTTTCTGGTGTAAATGTAATTAATAACCATATCTGCATACCCTAAACCTAATATTCACATCTGCATCCATATGTACAAATATGGTATGTATACCTATTTTTGTGGAGAGGAAACAACCATAGTTTGTTTTATTAAGTCCATAAGATATAACACCTCTAGCAATAAGGAAAACATATCTTAAACTAGACTTTCTTGTGTCTATACATACCTATGAAAATCAAATTTTTAATAAGGATAAATTATAGGTTACTCTCCCGAAGGTGTGCACTTTTTTGATTCCACCTTAAATATTTAAAAATTGACAATCTACTACATGAAGGAATTTTTTTTTATTTTTTTTTATTTTTTGCAATGTAGCCATTTTGTTTACAAATTCCGTCTTTTTGGACGGTAGGCATGTCACGTGTGAGGCATGTGGTCTTAAAGCATCAAATATGTCAAAATTACCCCTATGATATTTCAAATTACCCAAAATGTTCTCATGCTTTTTTTTCATTTAAAAAATATAAAACAAAATTAAAACAAAATTCGAATTGGGGTTGGCCTACCTCCCCATTAGGCCATGGGGTGGCTCATCACCCCCATTCCGATCAATTAGGGGTAGTTTTGACCATCCTCATTTGGACAAAAGAAGTGACTAGCCATCCCCAATAAGCCATGAGAGTGGCTCACCACCCCCATTCCGGCCAATTGGGGGTCGCCATGGAAACTGTAATTTTTCCTTATAATAACCAATCACCTTCAAATGATTAATCCTAGTCTACTTCTCTTCCTTTTTTTCTCCTATTCAATGGTCACTCCTAGTCAATCTATAGTGATTGGTACCTTGCAAGTATCTCTCGACTTTCTTCATAGCTTTCCAATGCTTCAACTTAAGATTGCTTTGAAAGCGACCAAGTAAGCAATCCTACAACAAATCAAATCAAATGTCCTGTCTTGTTCATACATATGTCCACTTCAAATGGCCTATAATAACCAATCACCTTCAAATGATTAATCCTAGTCTACTTCTCTTCCTCTTTTCTTTTTTTTTTCCTATTCAATGATCGCTCCTAGTCAATCTATAGTGATTGGTACCTTGCAAGTATCTCTCGACTTTCTTCATAGCTTTCCAATGCTTCAACTTAAGATTGCTTTGAAAGCGACCAAGTAAGCAATCCTACAACAAATCAAATCAAATCAAATGTCCTGTCTTGTTCATACATATGTCTACTTCAAATGGCCTACAGTTAGTAGATATATAATATGGTATTCTTTCATGTGTTCTCATTCAAATACATTTTGTGAGAATATTAATGTTCTTGAATCAATATATCTCGTCTCACATTTGGTGTTACACTAGAGTCACCATCCTTGCACAATATATCTTTCTAAAACCTTTTGAATATAAATATTTTGAGACAATCCTAATATATATCATCTATTACTCCTTGATTTCAAAATTTTGAGAGGGAAACTATTTTTGTGTCTTATTTGCTTGCATGTAAAATCTCATCTACATCTATACAAGAAAAATATATATACACATAGTAAACCTAAGATATCTACACTGATCAACAACATTCTCAAGAAAAATACCACTAGTAGCGGTGGTTCAATAATCTCAAGGCAATCTCCAAGTAGTTAGACATGCACTAGTCACGTTGGGTCACACTAATGTCTTAGTAGAGTTGGATCAGGCTATAACTTAATTGGTCTCGAGGGAGTGCGTGTGATTTTTCGCCGTTTAGGCCCCTCTTGATGAGCAATTCTCAGAGGATAGCCATTACCATGGTTACGCCCAAATAAAGTAGTAACAGTTAGTCGCTCCCTCCTACCATTTTTTTAATTAGAAAAAAAATTCTCAAGGAAAATATTTAAAATATAATGACTTCATTCAATTATCTATTATTTAAAATATAATAGAACATTTTAGTTTGCAAACTAAGTGATTGCCTTAACCAACACAAAAATCTTTATATTGGGTCACGTATGCGGAGATCCCCACTTAAGAACATCGATTTCATATGTATTGATCTCGCTCTAGGTCAAAATGAGCTACCAAAGATATAATAATTACATAAATTAATCGTTTTTTAGAAACTGACACAAAAAAAAAAAAAAAAAAAAAAAAAAAAAAAAAAAAAGAGCTTTTATGATATTCACATGTGATGAGAAGTTAATATAATAAATTAATTAATTAATTAATCGGTTTTTATTAGTTTAAGCTTTTGAGATAATTATTTTGGTTAGCATATGTTTTGACAGATCAATTTGATCATGAAAGAAAAATAAAACTTTAAGGTTTATTGTGATACACATAATGGCTATTCCATTAAAAAAATAAAAAAATAAAAAACCAGAATAGTTATTCTCTCATTACCTTTGGAAATGACAATTTTAAATATTATAGTATATTTAGAACATGTTTGATATTGCGTTTGAGGTGTCTAAAAATACGTTTAACATTCAAAAAATCTATTTGGAAAAAAAATATATTCGTTTGGTAAAAAAATTAAAAACGTTTTTAAATGTCCAAAAAGCCTAAAAATTGCTAAAACGCATTTTTGGCAAAACTTCATTTTTTGAAGCTTATGCCAAAAAATATTTTTTGACTTAAAAACTATATTTCTCAAATATAATCCCAAATATGCTCTTTTATACTTTAACACCGGAACTAATATCATTTCACCTTATTCTATTTTTAATAAAAAATTATTTATTTTTTTAATAAAATAATTATTTTGCATACCAAAAAAGCACCCTAAATATTTATTATTGGCATAATCTCAAAATAAGTCCTTGCATAGAAAGTAGTTGCTTTGTGAAAGCTGCCCGTTCTATTAAGGCATCGACTCACATGGTTCACCTTTTGACTTGGAACGGATGTGTTCCACATATTGATCCACCTCCAATTAAGTCAAAAATAAGCATAAATTTGTTGAACAATATAGCACTCATAAATTATTCTTTAAATAATTTAAGTAGAAATAAGCACTCACAACTCAATATTTAGAGAGAGGACTCTCCTAGCCTATTCTATATTTTTTATTTTCTTTTCAAAAAGGTGTAAGAGAGAGATTAATTAACTGGAGCTATTTTAACTAAGCGTGATTATTGTAACACCTGCTTATTGAGAGCTGCATAGGAGTGGCTTAAACGGTGAAAACCACATACGTTCTTTCAAATCCGACTGAGTCATAACACTTGCTTGCTGGAAGCCGCAAAGAATAAATCTAGACGGTGAGAACTGCAATCATTTCCTAAAACTCGACTGAGTAATAACCTAACCTACCTCTATCAGGGTATGAATAGAATTAAATGTGGCTAATACTAATAGGATTGTCGATTCTTATTTCGAGAGTCAAACTCTCATCCTACTACACGCCCAAATTACTTGACATTTTCTTAAGACCATTAAACTACTACTACTATGGCTCTAGAATATATTATTAGATTAGACTTTTATAAGGAGTTATACCTATTTTTATAAAGGCTAGGCTAGAGAGACCCATTTTCAGGCTAAAGTTCTTCGTCACCTTTTTTTTTTTTTTTTCATCAAGAAATTTAATTTTAATAAACTACCCACTACTATTTTTGAAGGGAACTACCCACTACTAGAATCCGATAAGAATGAGTGTTAGCTTATCTGCCACCCATGATGTCGTTGTTATTAAATTAAATTATGTTCTTATGTGACACATGCACCACATTAAATCTCCTTAAATCATGATGTTCCAATATATTCATGTCCACTAATTAAGTTGACAATTAAATAAGACAAAAATAACAATAATAATTAATTTGCAGGGTCCTGGATATAGCAATTGCAGATGACACCATCAACGCAGGTGACATTGAGGAAACAAAAACCTTTATTGGCCAGATTTCTCATCTTTGTCACCACAATTATGATGAACTGTTGCGTTGCTCAACTCCAGACATTCTCAGTGCAACAAGGGAACATCATGGACAGAATAATCAACAACTTCAAAATCCCCACACAATATTCCTTGTCAGTGTTTCCCCTCTTCATCATGCTTGCCTCCATACCCATATACGAGCATTTCATACGGATTTTTAGCTCCGAACTTTCTGGAAGGACCCAAAATAGTATTCCGACCACTTGGGATAATAGGATTGGAGCTGGCACTGGTGTCAGCATCCGTGGCCGTGGCGGCTATAGTCGAAGCCAAGTGGCGGCGCAAGGCGGCTGAGAATAACGCTGCGCTTTCCATCTTTTGGCTTGGGTGGAAATACCTCCAGCTAGGAGTTGCTGACATGCTTACTCTCGGCGGAATGCTTGAGTTTTTTCTACTCTGAAGCGGCGGATAGCATTAGGGGAGCATGTCTACTGCATTTTCATCGTGCTCTACATCAATGGGGTACTTCATTAGCTCTGTGCTTGTGAGCCTGTGCAATTGGGTGACTGGAAAATTGGGTCACCCATGGCGGCTTGGGGGAAATGATTTGAATCATGCCCGTTTAGATCTTTTTTACTCCCTCCTTCGCATTCTAAACTTCCTTAATCTTCTCAACTACATTTATTGGGCCAAGGGTATTAGGACGACAACTATCCACGACAATTACCAGTCTAAATTGTTTGTCATTGGGACGGTTAATATGAGAGGCATTACGTGAAATCCACCTATACAAATAAGTTTTAAGTTGTTTGGCCACCTACTCGAACATGTGGATCATATATAAAAACATTATATGAAATTCACATGTTCAAATAAGCTTTGAATTGTTCGATCACCTATTCTAACAAGTTGGTCATATATAAAATCTCTCAATTTGCTATGAAAATAATTATTGTGAATTATAATTTGTATTAACTACGTACTTGAAAGTTGTAGCTAGCTTTGTTTCGGTGCGGCATGCATGGCACTACAACTACAAGTCATTATGCAAGGTCGGCCCAACCACTAGGAGAGTTAGGCCGGCGCTTAGAGCCCCAATTTCATAAGACCCAAATATTTAATTTTTTTTTTTTTTTTTTAAGGCCAAACAAAAATTAGCATTAAATTTTAAGGCCCTCAAAATGCTTAAAAAATATTATTATTTATTTTTAATATCAAGACCCGCAAGTTGGTGTTACTATGACTACGCCCTAGTATGATAGCTACAATTAATCTCCCCCTCTAACCTTTTTGCTTAGAAAAAAATATATAAATAAATAAATATATATATATATATACATATCAAGGCCCTCAGCCTACTTTCTTGACGCCTTCAACGTTGTAACACCCCGCCCTAAATGATATGATATTATTCGCTTTGGGCTAAGCCCGCACGGTTTTAGTATTAAGTTTATCCCCAAAAGTCCTCATACCATTTAAAGAGAGTATATTCTATATAAACATATCATATAATCCATACCCAGGCAATGTGGGACGTCAGCGTCCTCGCTGGCGACTCCTATGGGCTTGTGCACGCTCCCTCATCTTAGGCTAGGCTATGGCTTTGATACCACTTGTAACGACCAAGAAAAAAGCGATAGCCACATTTGCGCTATCACCCCAAAAAGCCTAGTCAATTTAGAGCTTCCTTAAAATTTGTTATAAAGCCTAGTTTCACCTAGTAACTAGGCAATGTGGAACTTAGTACTCATAACTATCATTTGTAAACTATCCACTCTATGTGGGTTTCTTCTCATCTTTCCAATATGGGACCAGGATGTTACAAACGTGCTTTAAAAATATATATATTTTTTATTTCTTATAATATAGAGGCCTAGCATGCTTCCTGCACAATAGCCACAAGGCCCTCAACATGTTTTAAAAAAAGAGAAATGCTAGGCTTATAAACACATTTTACCAAAAAACAAAAAAACAAAGCGTTTACAAATTGATGTCGCACAATATGATTGGATATAAGATAAATTTAAATTTTGAAAAGCCCAATCATATTGTGCCACATCAATTTGTAAAAGTTTTTTTGTAAAATATGTTTGTAAGCCTAACATTTTCCTTAAAAAAAATTAATATTATTTGTTTATAATATCAAAGCCCTCAACATGTTTTCTTGAGGCCCTCAATATGCATTAAAAACATATTATTATTATTATTTATAATATTGAGGCCCTTAGCATGTTTTCGCTGCACAACGACCACAACTCACAAGGCCCACAACATGCTTCCTTGGTTGTACAAAAAATAGAACAATAAAACTATAACTCAGTTTTACGAGTAATGTTATAAGACTTCCTAGAGTCTTCCTAGAATCATCTCAAATGTGATAAAATTTTTAAAATTATCGTTAAATTTGAGATGTGATTTATTAACTTTTTATCTATTGGTGATTTTAAAAGGCACATCACATTTGGGATGACTCTATGAAGACTTATAGCATTACTCCAGTTTTATTGTTCTATTATATATATATATATAAATTGTGTTTGTTTAATTTGTTAATATTTTTAATCAAACATTTCTACTAAAAAATATAAAAATATGTATCTAGATATAAAAAGCTTGAAGAAAAAAAAAAGTAGAAAACCTAATTGAATCTCAAAGAGGAGTTCTAAATAAATTTGTTATTAACAATAAACAAAATATAGAGGATAATTTAAGTTAAAAACTCGTAAATGAATAATAAATTCATCAAAAAGAATTAGAAGATAATGAAATACTATTGATGTATCAAGTATGTTGGTACAAATATTTGAATAGTATCTTAACTCTATCGCTTTCTTCATTGTTACAAATATTTATGATTCAGGCCAATAAAAAAATATTGATGCAAAATTAAGGGATTTATTAGTAGAAAAATGGGTCTAATAAGATACAGTAATATAGATTTTCCTAAAGATGAGAACTCTATGCATATTTTTAGTACATATTATATATGAAAATTATCAAATGGAGAGAGCATTTTAGAAAATGGCTAGTCTATTCAAAAGATTTAGATAGAGTATTTTGGGGAGAATAATGATTTTTAAATAAAAATAACATTAAAATAAATATTATTTAATTAACATTTAAATATTTTAAAAAATAAAGCCTCATTTAAAGTTTCGCCTAAAGTCCCAAAAACCATTGGGCCGGCCCTGTCATTATGTTCCGCATCTTATTAGATCAATTTTTTTTTATTTTTTTTATTATTATTTTTTTTTTACCATGTCTACACAAGAGGAGGGAGGGGGATTCGAACTAGTGACCTCCGCTTCATTAAACGTCGTTCTAGCCGATTGATCTACCTCTTGGGGACAAATCAATTTCTCTTATATCTAGTTTACTAAAGATATATAAACATTAAATTCTAACAATAAATAAATATTTCAAATTTCATTTGAAATTAGACGGGGCAAAGAATATGGGTACTAACTTGGTATTTTATAAAGCATCTTGAAAGAAGTCCTGAAAATTATCTGTCTGAATTGCTAGTATTTTGGATAGTTAATACGAGAATCTGTAAAATACAACTGTCCAAATAAATTTTAAATTGTTCGACCAACTATACGAGCATGTAGGTTTCATATAGAATCTCTCATATTTATTATTCAAATTACTAGCAAATTGGATAACTAATTATTATGAATCAAAATCCGTATTAGGTATGAACTTGAAAGTTGTAGCTAGCTTTGTTTCATAATGTGGTGTGGCATGCATGGCACTACAACTACAAGTTATCATGTTACACATCTTATGAGATCAACTTCTCTTATATTTATTGGTCTAGTGAGGAAACTGTTAGAATATTGATTAAATGATTCAATTTATTTATTTTTATTAACTTAAATTTTTTAGATAAATGGTGATTTAACATGATATTAGAGTCAGCTCTAGAGTTTGAACCTTATACCTATAAAATAAAATTAAAAAAAAGAGAGAGAATTTGAGTACACACGTGAGGAGGAGAGCATTAAAATATTGATTATATGATTAAATTCATCTGTTTTTATTAGCTTTTAAGCTTTTGAATAATGAGTCATTTAAGAGCACTAACAGTGGCTTAACCATTTTTTACTTTTGTTTAAAATAAATAAGCAAAACACTAGAAAATCCTGTGCATTGGATTATGTATCTCCAATGCAAAATACATTTTTGTTGCATTTGTGTAGCCAACACTATTCACACATATCTCATTAATATTTTCTCAAAATTTTCTCATACTATTTTTCTCCTTACCTCTCTCTTTTTCCAATTTTTTTTTTTTTTTTAAAAAGAAAAAGGTTAGGGTACTAGCTTTTTTTATTAACAAATGGATATTAACATGATGCGGAGCTTATTTATTGGTGAGGATCAAAACAATTAATGAAGAAAAATGCTACAAATACTAATAAATAAGCTCAACATCATGTTAGTACCTCTTTGTTAGTAAAAAAGTTATTACTCCTAGCATTTCTCTTAAAAATTAGGATCTTTAAGAAAAACACAATCCTTATAAAAAAAAATGATATAGATAAAAAAAAAAAATTTTAAAAAAGGATTTTTAAAATTCATTAATTAGCTAAACTAAATAAAGTGAGTTTTAATCCGCCATTTTACATAAAAATATGACTAGACCAATATAAATAATCTAACAGATATTTGAAATGATATCAAACGTGCCAAAGGGCATGTGTTCCAACTTGATAATGTATAAAGATCTTGAAAGAAGCACTTGGAAAGTAGCAAGAGCCGCAACGAGAAATATGACTTTCTGGACAGGCGGCATTAATAGCGTTACAATTATTTGATTAAAAAAAAAGGTAGATAAATAAGTTAATAAAGCCAATTTTTTTTTTTAATATATAGTTTTTTTTTTAAATATAGTTAAAGTAGAGAAAATAATTATTTTATAGTAACGGCTCCTTGTGCTAAAGTTGTAAATTCCATTGCTTTTGTGCTGTCCAATAAGATTGAGACCGGATATGATGCTTCCTTTCACATTCACCAACCCACTTTTGTCTACCATTTTGCTTGTTTCAAAGCACGTTGCTACCCTACAAACATCTATCTTACTCCAAAGTTTGTTACCCTACAAACATGAAGTCGTTCGTTTCAAAAAAAAGTAAAAAAGCACGTTGCTTGCCTACAAACATGCATCTTACTCCAAAGTTGCGCAAGATATGCTCATTTATTCCCAAGCAAACCCTAAACAAAATGCCAAACTTTTAAGGAAAAAAATAAATAAATAAAATTGACAAATCAAACAGGTGACTTATCTGATTTTCAATTAGTTTTTTGTGGTATCAAAATGAATTCAATAGCCCTTAAGATATGTCAAAAAAATAATTTAGTCTCTGTATCCAAATTCTGTCATATCTAATAGCGTGAAACGTTAGAACCAATAAAATTATAACACGTGTCATATTTAAGTAAGTGTTATACTAATAGAATTTAACTATAGAGACTACTTATATATATATATATAAGAGACATTTGAGTTCATTTTGATACACATTAAACTAATTGCAAATCAAGTAAAACCTCATTGACTATTTTTCACTTTTTTTTTTTTCAATTAATAATGACGTGCAAGAATTGGGAGCAAAAGAGACAAATTATTAAGAGGAACATTATTATAATATAATTATGTCTTAACATGTTGTTCATTTGCATGCTTTTGGACCGACGTGAATACAAATGGCTTTGTTTTAAGGTTAATCATATCACATGCGAGGATTACCCAAACGGTAAGAAACCGTATACTGTCCGTGAATAAAAAATGGTTCATTAATTTCAACGAAAAGTGTAATTTACTTCTCATTGGTCGCACTTATCTCTTCCTTTTAATCCGCTCAACTTGTGCATTTATTATTACATTTGAATTTTTTTTTTTTTTAGTGATTTTTTTTATTTGAATAGTAATAAGGGTTAAATATAGGGGTGTCAAAAAAAACAGGAGAATCGGAACCGAAAAACCGGGAAACCGGGAAACCGGGGTCCCGGTTCCGGTTCCGGTTTGGAAAAATCAAAAACCGGGTACCCCGGTTCCGGTACCCGGTTTTTGGTACCCGGTTTTTACCGGGTTACTGGGAACCGGGTTAAATATATATATATATTTTTAGTTAGGGCTTTACATTTTAGTTTTTTTGTTTGTTTACATACTTGTTTTTACTTTTTATTGTTTTAAAATTTTCTTTATGCACCTAATTTAAAATGATTTTTATGGTATTTTAAAAAATTGAATTTTTATTTCTAAGGCCCATATTGGCAAAAACATTGATTTTTTTAGGATTGTTGGGCTTTGTTAGGTTTATTTTTCAATTATTTGGAACAATTACAACAAAGTCCCTTTAATTTGGACAAAAATACTAGATTTTTTTAAAAATAACCAACTTATGAAAAAAAATAGGCTTATTTTAAGCCCAACACCTAAAATAAGCCCAAAAAGTAATTTTTTTTAAAAAACGGGTTACCGGACCGGGTACAACCGGAACCGGCCGGTAACCGGGACCCCGGTTTTACCGGGGTGCCGGTTCCGGTTCCGGTTTCCCAAAACAAGAAACCGGGGTACCCCGGTTCCGGTTCCCGGTTTTGGCCAAAAACCGGAAAACCGGACCGGATTGACACCCCTAGTTAAATACTTAATACTTTCTTGAGGTTTCATAATTTTATTTTTTCTTCCCTAAGGTTTGATTTTTATCACAGGGGATCCCTGTGATTTTGATAAAAGACCAAATTAGTCAATTCATTAGTTGACTGTTAGTTGACTTAACGGAAGTTCAGTCATTGACACGTAGACCAATTAGATAAGATGACACATGGCATAACTTGACACGTCATCAGTGATGATTGTATATTAAGCTGCCACCTTTTTTTAAAAAAAAAAAATTACAAATTAAAATAGAACTAGATTTTATTTTGTTAATTAGGATTTAAAACAAACATATTACAAATTAAAATAGGAGTTTGAGGTTTTATTTTGTTAATTAGGGTTTAAAACAAACAAAAAAAATAGATTTAACATTTAAACATAAAAATCCCAAATCTAAGAACCACGAGCACACAGTACCAGGCGTCATCCCCACCCCAACTCCCGTCTCCGGCGCCCACCCACAGTTCCGGCATGTGCCCAGCCAAACGATTAGATTTCAAAGACAAAACAATGAATGAAATTAGAAAGGGCCAAAAATGAACCTCAAGTAATGAAGCAATTTTCAGGGCAATATCGTCCAGGAGCGAGCTCTAGGTACGACCCTCCTCCGATTGCTTCATGGTTTTTCTCAAGTGGTAATTAGAAAATTTTTAGGAGCAAGAATATATGATCGTCTAAGCTTTTGTGACCCTTTGGCCTTGTAAAACACCGGGAAAACTCCTTGGAACTTGTGATCTTATATGTTTCATTCAAACTATTGGGAACTTTTTATTTGAATTTGATTGTAAAATCGTTTCAAATCTTCAGAGACGATCTTGTTGATTTACTCGGCGGAGGCAGGGATAACTTCCACTGCAAAATCTAAAGCTTATAAAAGAAGCTTCACAATTCTCTCTCTCTCTCTCTCTCTCTCTCTCTCTCGTGCATTACTGAAGACAGATGATAACTTTAAGTGAAGCCCCTCAATTTTTGACAAACCACCGTATGCTTGGGTCCACCCCTTATTCCTTTGAACATGTCTAGGGGGTTCCAATTCCACCAGCTCCGGAGTCTGGGCGAACGCCGGAACTGTGGGTCGACGCTAGAGACAGGGTGTTGGGGTGGCGATGACGCCTGGTACTGTGTGTTTGTGGTTCTTAGATTTGAGATTTTTATGTTTAAATGTTGAATCTATTTTTTTTTAAACCCTGATTAACAAAATAAAACCCTAATTTAAATGTAATTTGTTTGTTTTAAATCCTGATTAACAAAATAAAACCCAGTTCTATTTTTATTTGTAATCTATTTTTTTTAAAACAAAAAAAATTAGGTGGCAGCTTAATATATTGTCGGCACTAATGATGTGTCAAGTTATGCCATGTGTCATCTTGTCTAATTGGTCCACGTGTCAGTGACTAGACTTCCGTTAAGTCAACTAATGGTTAACTAACGGATGTACTAATTTGATCATTTATCAAAACCACAGGGATCCTCTGTGATAAAAATCAAACCCTAGGAAGAAAAAAATAAAGTTGTGAAATCCCAAGGGGATATTAGGTATTTTGATTAACAAAATAAAACCCAGTTCTATTTTTATTTGTAATCTATTTTTTTAAAAACAAAAAAAATTAGGTTGCAGCTTAATATATTGTCTGCACTAATGATGTGTCAAGTTATGCCATGTGTCATCTTGTCTAATTGGTCCACGTGTCAGTGACTAGACTTCCGTTAAGTCAACTAACGGATGGACTAATTTGATCATTTATCAAAACCACAGGGATTCCCTGTGATAAAAATCAAACCCTAGGAAGAAAAAAATAAAGTTGTGAAACCCCAAGAGGATATTAGGTATTTAACCTTAGTAATAAAGAGTAAATGATGTGATATAAAAAATTAATGAATTGATATATATATATTTGTTTAAAAAATAAAGTGAATAGTGTGAGAGAATGTAAAGGGTTGAGGGAGAGTTTAACAAAGAATGCCTTAATTTGGGCATCTTGTGACCCAAAGTAAGTTTGACACTACCTTTTTTTTTTTTTTTTTTAAGTAAATCTAAAAATTTAATTCTTATATAACTGGTCTGATGTGGAGGGCCTATTAATTTAAACACTTTTATTAATTACTCTACGTCAACCAGTTGTATAAAGAGTTAAATTTGTAGGATTGCTTTTTTTTTTTTTTTTTGTCTAAAAAAAGTTTTGAATTTTTATTATTAAGGGCATTTTGTCATTTGAAAGACATTGTAAATTTTTTTAATAATTTGAAAAATGACATTAAACCAATGTTTTTGTTTGGAGTTATTATAAATTAATTGTTACTTTGAGAGGATATGTAATTTAAAAATAAATAAAAAAAATAAAAAGAAGCTTTTTTATTATTTATTTATTTTATTTTTTTGTAAAAGAAGCTTTTATTCTAGAACATGAGAGAAAGCAGCGATCACATGTGGCCGACGAAATCTCGGTAGTGGGAAAGGACCAAATTCCAAAAGTCGTCCACCGAAGGAAATTCCAAGTCCACCTTTTTGGCTGGGCCATCCATGTCTCATTCAACACAACCGTGAAAATATTCAAATAAATATATTTGACTAAAATCAAGACAGCTTTCCGATAAATTTGTTTGAATTTAGTTTATAAAATTGATATGTCTTTGTTTTTTAATAATATGAGATACAAATAAATATTTTATAAAATTTATTCTAATTTTATTTTAGATATTAAAAAAAACATTCACGAATAAATTTTTTCAACCCAATTTAAAAATATAGTAAAAAATCCGGACCCGAAAGTCATTCGGTTCGCACGTGGTATGAACGCAGTTGGCGAACGGTAGACGACTAGACGTACAAGGGAGCAGCACCTATGGATTTCCACCCACTCCTTTTTTTTAGGATCAACGGATTACATCCACTAACTATTTTACTTACCCGCATCAACCGCGTGTTCTATCTTTTTCACGCGGATAGAGTCAACCACTTACTAAATCGAGAAAAATCAACACGTGGCCAATCAAAACACGCCACATCGTTTTTTCCCAGTCTGATATTTCACACTGACCGTTGCCGACCTCACAGCTAAGCAACCCATAAATATTCCTATAAATCTATAAATCTCTATAAATATAGATTTATATATATATATATACACTCCCTCTGCCTCTCCCCATCTCCTCCAAGCCCTTGAGGATCCCTCCGAAACTGGTCCGAATCCAGAAGAATTGCTAGAATCTGATCCCGCGCTAGATCTGTTTGTTTACCTTCTGAGGAAATGGGTAGGCTTTGTTTTACATGTGGAGCGGTCCTGGGGGTCTTGGCCGTGGCTCTGCTGGTGGCGCCGGGGGAGGCCCTCAACTGCACTTCTCAGAAGTTTACGAACAAGGTGGTGTACCCCAACTGCACCGATCTCCCGCATCTGAGCGCCAACCTGCACTGGAGCTACAACGTCTCCAATTCGTCGCTGTCGGTCGCATTCGTGGCGCCGCCGGCGAAGCCGGGGGGCTGGGTGGCGTGGGCTATCAACCCCACTAAGACTGGCATGGCTGGGTCCCAGGCCTTGGTGGCCTTCAAATCCAACGGCACCATAACCATCCAGACCTTCGACATCAAATCCTACAATTTCAGCCAGTCCGGGATGAATCTGTCTTACGAGGTGTGGGACCTGAGCGCCGAGGAATCCGGCGGGACCATCAAGATCTTCGGCAAATGGAAGCTGCCGGCGAAGACGGAGAAGGTGAACCAGGTCTGGCAAGTGGGTCCGGCATTGTCCGCGGAAGGCTACCCTGTGGTACACGGCTTTGCCCCCGACAATCTCGCCTCCAAAGGGATCCTGCAGTTGGTCGGCCAAGCGGCGGCCATCAGCCCTGCCGCCGAACCTAGTGGGTCGGCTCCCGGACCCAACGGGTCGGCTCCCGGACCCAACGGGTCCGCTCCTGCATCTCCTAACGGGGCTCCAAGAGGTAGAGAGGGACTGGGTGCGGGTATCTCCATGGCTGTATTTGTGATTCTTGGGAGTTTGATTGCTTAGTTTTTGAGATTCCTGCTATGTGATAAATCATTTGTATTGGATGAGACGTTTTTAAGTTGAATAATAATTTTATTTTCTTACCTGTACTCACATTTGATCCGAAAAAGTATCTTCTCTTCCAAACATTTTGGTTTCTTCCTTCTCCAAGTACCAGTACTGTATCAGTATGAAGTCATCATCATCCGTCGTCAAAAGAAAAAGTTGTCCGAATTTGGCCTTTTTCTATTATATTCGAACAAACTCATCAATTTTTTTTTTACTATATATTTATTTCTTGAATTTTTTTTAGCAGAAAAAAAAAGCTCCTCTATTTTAATATTGCAGAAATTCTTAGTGACCACGTGAATGAGATTTGAGATTCGCACATAAACATGTTTTTGAAATTGACAGGCTCACTTCATCTTAGGAAAACTAAGGAAGGTTTGACTTTTTGTAATTGAGTATTATTTACACAAGACTCATTCATATTAGATACTTTGAAAATCATTGATGTTATGGTCGGGTTGAATCAGATTATGACTTAGAGCCTATTTAATTGGGTGTGTATTTGATGGGGTTAAAAGTGCGTTTAACATTCAATCAGTTAGTTTGAAGAAAAAAAAAATTAAAAACACTTTTAAGGGTTTAAAAAGTCCAAAATAACCAAAATAAACTTTTAGAAAGCGCTTAAAAATAAAATTTTTGCCAAAAAAAATAAAAAAAAGGTTTCAAGATTTAAAAATTTTATTTCTCAAACACAATTTCAAATATACTCTTAATTAGTTTTGAAAAAGGATATGCTATTTTTGTCGACTAAGCTCTTCTTGATCGGTACTTAATAGACAAATGTATTGATGATCACGCCTAAGTAGAGATGTTATAGATAGTTCGCCCCTCTTGCCTTTTGATTAAAAAAGAAAAAAGAAAAAAGTATGATGCAAGTTGATTATAGATTTAGGGTAAGTGGGGGTAACAGTATATCATGACTGTTATTCAGTTGGAGAGTAGTTTTCGTTCTTAAGAGCTCATTTCAACGGCAAAACATTTCAAAATTTAAGGAAAAGAGTCCACATTATTAATTAAGGAAGTTGAAAGTTCTGGTCTATATATTTTGCATTGCACGTGACATTTTGTGTACCATTTGTCGTATGGTCTTTAATGCTACCTGTCGCTAACAGCATCTCAATAATAAGTCCAAGCATAAAATTCTGAAAAAAAAAAGAAAAAAAAAAAAAAACCCAAGCAATGAAACAAATGGAAAAATGTTAGGGGTGCCAAGAAAATTACAAAGAGATGCTTACACACTGACATGTCACTATCGTGTTAGATTTTAAGTTTTTTCTTGATATTACAAGGGTCGGGGAAGGGACGAAAATTTGCAAAACCAAACATAAAAAAAAGGTTGGACAACCCAATAATAAGTAGTGATTCAACCTATTTAGTGCAAGTAAACATAAATTAAGAGTGGAATGTGTCAAATAATTAACACGGCCTTTTGGATTCTTGGAACAAAAGTCATGAAAACTGGCCGCCAATTAAGGTGGTGTTCTTGGGAATACGATTGCAAAAAGAGATTGCTTAGGAAAAAATAATAATTCTCAAACCAAGATTGAATTTTATGAAGAACAGTAAAGCTATTTTAAATTAAACAGGTGAACAACAATTACTCGTACTAAACGGCACCTTCTTGGCATTTGGGCAAAACTTTGCTGCTTACTCCTCAATGAATAACATGTGATCACAAGGATTATGAGACTTTTAAATCTTCTCACCAATAACTGAAAATAACAAAGGAGCGTGTGCTCTTTCCTTGCTCTTCAAAACTTTAACTTATTCTCAAAGAATTAACTTAACAATATTAGTTCTTAGTAAAAAAAGTAAAGAACTATAGAGATTATATGTCTTTGTAATAGTTTCAGACTTCTCTATTTAGAGCATTCACAATGGAGGAACCAAATTTTTATGCAAAATGGTTTCTCAAAACTTATTTTATTTAGTTTAGCTAATAAATTTTTAAATGCCTTCTATGTCTGATTAGCTATTTTTTTTTTATCTATATTATTTAAATATTATTTGTTTACTCTTTATTGATTATATCTTTATTTCTTTTCTAAAAAACAAAGTGGGAAAAGTTGAGTAAAAAAGAAAATAGGTGAGAGAAACAATAAAAAATAAAATACTTCCATAGAAAAGTGCTACTATATGTGACATTTTTTTTTTTTCTACTAATCCAATGTGAGGATTTTTTTTACAAACCTGATTAGCCATTTTAGATAAAAGTATCATTTGGCTCCTTTATTGTGAATTCTCGTATAAGGTTGAACTACTAGAAAGTGTTGGGATCTATTGCGTAAAAATTAAAAAATCTTCTACACAGCAGTAAAACAAATATATCCCAAGAACTTTGATCTTCAAGAGAAAGATGGCTAGATTAAATTAAACACACAAGTTTGTGTTACTTACATGGTAATTCGGCCTCTTCTTGGCTTTGGGGCATAGGACTACATAATCCTAGTTGAATGCTTTCAACAAATTCATAGTAGGATTCCATGCTTATTCCTTGTTGCTCTTCGCGTTTTTCAGGAATTTGAAGTTCTTGAAGAACTTCATGTTCTTGAAGTACTTAATGAACTTAAAGATCTTTCATGACTGAACATGACTGTGAGTATGGTCTCACAAATTTTTCTTAGGGACTAGAGAAAAACTAAAAGCAAAAACTAGAGAGTAAATTCATTCTAGAGGCTGTGTATTTCTCTACCAAGAGATGAGTGATTTTTGCTTTACAATGACACCTCTATTTATAGATTTGGGAATACTAAGAGATGTAGCATAGGAATATAAGTGAGACTGGGAAATCCCAATCCTAGTGGAACACATGGCCAGGGGAGGAAAATTCCTCCCTTAGTGATGCACGGAAGGTGATGTCATAACAGAATCAAGTGCTGTTGGCAGTTAAAATCCAAGATATTTGTGGATTATTGACAAACTTTCATAGTAGTTTATCTTAAGGGTAACAATGTCCTAAAATCCCATTTCTAATGCGGGATGATTGATGCTATAAAGTGGAGGATCAATCCTTAAGGTTTATCGGGTAAGGATCAATCCTAAGGGCTGAGGATCGATCCTCAGGGTAGGAAGATCGATCCTCTGCATGGAGGATTGATCCTTCAAGTCAAAAACTGACCTGGAGGTCGTTCTGAACCCCATAACTATTCTTGAGCCTTCCGAACTTGATTCCAACTAAACCTAGGGTGCAAAATACTCAGTCTCTTAACTAGAGTTAGGATCGTGATATTACAATGGTTGACTTCCAAGCTTAGGATCGTTTGGGTAAGTGCTAACTTGAAGTAATTTCTAAAGATTTTATTTTGGTTGTAATGATTTTGGTTTTGATTGGTGTTGTTGATACTAGTTGTGACGCCCCACCTGATAGGAATATCAATTAACTAGTAATTGATCCAACGGTGCACCATTCCAGTCATGTCCCTTCAGGACATGACCTTCGAAAAATCATTTTCCTCGTCGTAACGAGAAAACTACAGCGGAAGACTTTACCAAGACTATGGGATTAAGTGGTAGTAAATGAAACATCACATAACAATACCAGAGATAAAGTACTACATCATCGATATCATAAATAGTCACCAAATATACCGGTCATCACACCATCAACAAGAGAATAGAGACATCCCCAAAATAAGATACTACAACATTGTTCACAAAAGATCAACAGATCAAAGCCTAGACTTAAGCTTTAACAAAGCTAGTGAAATCAAAATCTCTATCATGTCTGCACGGGCAGATCCTCCGTCTTCCCACATCGTCTTAAGCCAAACGGGATCCATATCCTTAAAGATCACCCATATCAGGTCCTGAGCAATCACCCAAGTAGTCTTCGACGGTATCTTCGTCTAGTGCAGCTAAATCGCACAATTATTCATAATGATGGGGAAAGACATAAAATAAAGGAGGGAGAGTCTAAGACTTAGTGACTTTTAACGCAGATAATACCCATGCCAGTTTTCGTAATGAACTCAGATGTTTAATAAGCAAAAACAGTTCTATCATGACAGCTTATTAATGCGTGATATATGTATAGTAATGATATATGCATACGATGTAAACAACGGTCATAGTTCAACAGTATGGTCTACCTAAGATATTACCCCTTCTCAGCAGGGTTGATGCTGTCCCGAGGGACCTATAATACAATGCCAGTGCCTCAGCCATTGTACAACATACCATACGTAACATTAGTGGCACGATTGGATCCGACCCCGAGTGGCCCACACCAACTAATGACGTCTGTCCTGTAGTGACCGAACCATTGGGAATGGTTGCATCAAGGTCACGAAATCAATGGATCCAAAGCCCCGTATAACACAGCTATTTGACCATAAAGCTAACATGTATAGTAAGCCCATGGCCATTACTACCGCACATACCGGTGTACCATGTCATACGATGCAATTATCTCGTCCGTATTTTATATGCATGTCATTTTATAAGTCTCAATTGGTTAACATGTTCAGCACAACGTTTTTTCTCAAAATGACAGAGTTCATGTGCAATAAGTACAAACTGTGAGAGTTGTAAAATATGCATATTTTCTCGATACACAAAATAGATGTGCAGTGCATGAAAAAATAGCAATGAGCATTATGTGAGTTAAAACTCACCTGGATCGATACGTGTCTCCGAAAACTCCAAAAGATTCAGGTTCTCCAAATCTGTGGAAAACCTTCTATTAGTCCTAATTCTACTAAACAATTCTTAAGTAAGAAAAACAGGAGCTATGGGATGGTTGGTGAAAATAGGGTTTCCCTGTCACACACCGACCGTATGTCCGGGCTTGAGAGCGTACGTCCGCCATGTAACGACAAGTCATACGTCCGGTCACGATACCGTATGTCCGCTGTACGGGTCCTCAGGGAGAACCTCATTTTCTCTCTATAGTCCACCTATTCTCTGACTCCTAGGGCTACTAGGAACACCCCTAAAGCCTTCTAGTCTAGTTTGCAACCTCCATGCAATGTAACAACGATAAGCTAACGAAAACGCTAACCAAAATGGGTCTTAAAGGCACAACTAAGCTAACAACTACAACTAAATATAAAACGAGCAACATAACGACGTAATTAAAAGCTATGGATCGAACGTTACCTCCTTAAAACAAAATCGCAAGAGTTTCGCCTCACGAACGTTTCGAAACTCGCAAACGTCTCACACACACACGCTCATAACACACTCAAAACACTATGGAAACGCTCTAAGAACACTTTGGCAGCCTTGGGGCGTCTGAAGTTGTGTAAAACACGAAGAGGGTAGGGTGGTATTTATAGGCTCAGAAAAGCAGAGGACGTCCGGCCAATAGGCGTACGTCTGGTGGTTCTTGCTCAATGGTTCCATGGCTGCCTCGTACGTCTAGGTATTAACCAGAGGGTATTCAAAAAGTAGCGTATGTCTGGTGGTCCCACTTACGTCTGCTTGTACGATTTACAGAGTGTACATTTGGTGGTCCCCCACTGTACGTCCACCAGACCTAGCGTACGTCTGCCCAAAAGTCCAAATTACCTCTCTATTGTCCTTAGTGACCCAAAGCCCAAATTAATTCTCCCAACTAAGCTACTTACGCCTAGTTAATAATTTGGGTCACTACATTCTCCCCTCCTTATAAGAATTTCATCCTTGAAATTCCGAGACAAATACTAAAAGAACAGCACTTAACGAGGAATAGAACATTACCTTTCATCCGTAGAGTCCTCTTCATCATGCTCGGTAAGTTCTTGGACTATCTAGTACCATTCGTTAATTGCTACATCATCCTCTTCAAACAGTTGTGAAAAATCACCTCGTAAGTCGTCGAGTGCATCGTACTCGATGTTACCCACACTATACCAATCCTCGTCAATCTTTACTCCTAAATCTATCCACTCGCAGAAGGAGTAGTTCCACACGTAGTCCAGGTCAATTGGTATGGGTGCCATAATCCTAAAAAAAACAACCCTTTCTTAGTCAACTATTCCCTTGCCCAAAATAGAAATAGGTATACTGTCTAAGTATAATCTTAAAAGAAAGAGTTATACACAATCATTCAAATAAATGCGGGTAGCGACTCCGCATGTCGTGTTCGGCTTCCCACGATGCTTCCTCAACTCCATGATTGCGCCACAGTACCTTGACAATAGGAATTGTTTTGGTATGCAACACCTGCTCCTTTTTATCCATGATCTTCACCGGTTCTTCCACGTAGGTTAATCCCTCTTGGATTTCTAACAGCTCATACTCCACAATTACATCGGGGTTAGCGATGTACTTCCTCAGCATTGACATGTGGAAAATGTCATGCGTTCCGACCAAATCTTGGGGTAAGGCAATCCTATAAGCCAACCTCCCCACTCTCTGAGTAATTTCGAATGGTCCAACAAACCTTGGGCTAAGCTTCCCCTTCTTCCCAAACCACATTACTCCCCTCATAGGTGATACCTTAAAAAACACACGATCTCCCACTTCGAAATCTAAAGGCCTCCTTTGGTTACCAGCATAACTCTTTTGTTGACTCTGAGCTGCACTCATCCGATCCTTGATGACACGCACCTCGTCACGAGTATCCTAAATCAGTTTCGGCCCCAACGTCTGTCTCTCACCGACGTTGTCCCAATACAAGGGCGACTGACAATTTCATCCATAAAGTGCTTCATACGGTGGCATACCAATAGTCGCCTGATAACTGTTGTTGTAGGCAAACTCGATCAAAGGCAAGTACTGAACCTAGGTACCTTTGAATTCCAACACATATTCCCGCAACATATCCTCTAGGATCTGGTTCGTCTGCTCAAGCTGACCGTCTGTCTAAGGATGGAAAGCAGTACTAAACTTTAGCTCCGTTCCCATTTCCTTCTGAAGACTTTGCCAGAACCTCAAAGTAAAATGAGTGTCTCTGTCCGAAATGATTGCCAATGGTACTCCATGTAAACGAACTACATTTTGCACATATAGTCTGGCCAACTTATCCATCAGATCCTTAACCTTTAAGGGGATAAAGTGAGCACTATTCGTTAAACAATCGACAACAATCCAAATGGAATCTTCCCCAGTGGGTGTCTTTGGTAAACCCAAAATAAAGTAATTTACAATTTCGTCCCACTTCCACTTCAGTATAAGCAACGGTTTAAGCATCCCCGCCGGTCTCTGATGCTCCGCATTCACTTGCTGGCAGGTTGAACACTGCTCCACAAACTTTGCAATGTCCTTCTTCATATTGTTCCACCAATATGATCCCTTCACATCGTGGTACATCTTGGTGCCTCCAGGATGCACAGTGTATGGAGAATGATGAGCCTCACTCATTATCTCCTTCCTCAGTTCTCCGATTCCTGACACACACACTTGCTTGAAATGAGTAAGGAACCCGTCCTCCTTAAGACAAAACTCCTTTGCCTTACCTTCTGCAAGCAATTGCTTTATCTTGGCACACTCAGGGTCCTCAAGCTGAGTAGCCTTGATTCTTGCAAGCAATTATGACTAAACCATCAGGTTAGCCAGGTGTACAGGTATATCTTCACCTACTACTTCCAATCCCATCCCAATGAGTTCCTTAATCAACCGGGGTTGAGAAATCCCAAGGGCGGCAAGCTCCACCGTTGATTTCCTGCTCAACGAGTCCGCTAAAACGTTAGCCTTGCCAGGATGATAATTGATCTCACAATCATAATCCTTGATCAGCTCTAGCCACCTCCTCTGCCTCATGTTCAGTTCCTTCTGAGTGAAGAAATACTTTAAGCTCTTATGGTCTGTATAGATCTCGCACCGCTCACCATACAAGTAGTGCCTCCAAATCTTAAGAGCAAACACAACCGCTGCCAAGTCCAGGTTGTGTGTAGGATAATTCTACTCGTATGGTTTTAGCTGGCATGAAGCATAGGCAATAACATTGCCATTCTGCATCAGCACGCAACCTAAACCCTTCTTAGAAGCGTCGCTATACACTATGAAATTACCAGATTTCATAGGTAATGCCAACATTGGAGCAGTCACCAATCGCTTCTTCAGCTCTTGGAAACATTGCTCACACTCCTCCGTCCAAATAAAACGAGCATTCTTCCAAGTCAAAGCAGTGAGCAGTTTCGATAGCTTCGAAAAACCTTCGATGAAGCGTCGATAGTAACCAGCGAGTCCTAAGAAACTCTGAATCTCAAACACACTAGTTGGTCTTGTCCACTCCACCACGGCCTTCACCTTTTCTGGGTCCACTGCTGCTCCTTCACCAGAAATCACGTGTCCAAGGAAAGACATGCTATCCAGCCAAAACTTGCACTTCTCGAGTTTAGCATAGAGCTTCTCCCTCCTAAGCCTCTCCAATGCCTTCTGTAGATGCTCCTTGTGCTCCTTCAACGTCCTTGAGTAGATCAGGATAATGTCAATAAAGACAACGGTGAACTGATCTAAATAGTCATGGAAGACTCTGTTCATCATGTCCTTAAAGATTTCCGGTGCATTAGTTAGTCCAAAAGACATAACTAAGAACTTGTAGTGTCCATAACGAGTCCTAAAGGTTGTTTTAGGAATGTCCTCTTCCTTCACCCTCACTTGGTGATAGCCTGAGCGCAGATCAACCTTAGAAAACACTCACGCTCCTTGCAGCTGATCCAACAGGTCGTCAATCCTTGGAAAAGGATATTGATTCTTAATCGTCACCTTATTCAACTCCCGATAGTTAATGCACATCCTCATCGACCCATCCTTCTTCTTAACGAACAACACTAGTGCTCCCCACGGTGATATACTACGGCGAATAAAACGCTTGTCCAAAAGCTCATGGAGCTGTTCCTTTAGCTCTTTCAGCTTCGACGATGCCATCCTATAAGGTGCCTTTGTGGTGGTAATCCCAAACTCCACCTCCCTTTGTGGTGGTAATCTAGAGTAGTTTGTCAAAAAGACATCTGGATACTCGCACACCACAAGAATATCTTCCAGATTCTTCTTTGCTTGCTTCGTTGGAGCGACAACGAATGCCAATAACGCTTGATCGCCTCCGATGATAAGCTTCTTCACCTGCATGGCTGAAATGATTGGAGGTAAAGACCTCGCTCGTGATCCAACGTACATCACTTTTCCTTCTCCCCACAACGTAAGCGTCACTTGCTTTAAAGCGCAGTCGATAACAGCCGAATGCTTCATCAACCAATCCATTCCAAGAATAACGTCGTAACTAAACATAGGGAGAACAACTAAGTTTGCGGGAAGTACTCTTCCATAAATGCTAATAGGGCATTCATAAACTACACGCTTACAGACCACAGTTTTCCCTACGGGTATAGTTACAGCTAGACCAGGTTCCAAAGTTCTCATAACAAGTCTAGACAATCTTACGAACACTATAGATACGAAAGAGTGGGTAGCCCCCTAATCAAACAAAACTGAAGCTTCAAATCCAAGTATAGGGGCGATACCTGTCGCTACTTTTGATCCTCCTTCCAGTTCTTCTGGAACAAGCGCATAAACCTGAGCTGGCGCCAAAGGCTTCTGAGCAACCCCTTTGCCTATATAGTCCTTGCTGAAGTGACCAAACTGGCCGCATCAATAGCAAGTCCCGGTTGCCATCCTGTAGGGTCCCCAGTGTACACAGTTAGACTTCTTGCACAGCTCCAACGTCTGATTCTTCTGCGACGAAACTGGAGGGTTACCAGAGGTACGTCCTTGTGACCTCTAGGGTGGAAAACTCCCCACCACCATCCTCTTAGCTGGCCTGGCTCCTCTGGCCGAAGTACCAATTCCTTGAGTCCTCCTCTTCTGATCCACATACTCAGTCGCATTCTCCTTCAGACTTTCCTCATAGAACGACGCCTTATCAACCAACTGGGAGAAATCCTGAATGTTGAAACAGCTCATCATAATCCGAATACAAGAGTTTAGACGTGGTTCAAACTTCTTCGCTTTCTTTTCCTCAGTCGGGGATGAGGTACAACCCTAAGCATGACAACTGCAGAAACTTCACGGCGTATTCAATCACCGACATCCCTCCTTGGACCAAATCTAAAAACTCTTGTGCCTTCACCTCCTGCACGACTCTAGGAAAGAAATGCCGATTGAACTCGTGTTTGAAGACTTCCTAAGAAATGGTAGTCTTCGAACCCAAGTCAACGACAAGCACCACTTTCTTGTCCTGCCACCAGCGCTTAGCTTCTCTAGTCAGCTTATAAGCAGCATAAGCCACCTTCTGCTCATTCATACATCCAAGGGTAGCTAAAAACTCCTCCACGTCATTCAACCAATTCTCAGCACGAATGTGATCACCTCTCCCGTCAAAACTCTCTGAGTGATGATTGCAGAAATCCTTCAGAGAAAATCCAGTACCTTTAACTGGTTTTCTCTCAATCCTATTGCGATCTATGGCCAAAACCAACTGGCCAATCAAGTCCATCACCTGACTTCTTGGGAGTGTCGCATCATCAATGGGAATGTCCATAGGCTCAGGGTGAACACTTCCATCACCGATTTCTAGTGCGTTAGGTCCGGTTGTAGGGTTCCTTCGGGGTGGCATTCTCTGCAGCAAAGAGCAGAGTTTGAACCGACTCTACTAGAACCAAGTGACGTAACCCCTAGACTCGGTCCTAATCACTTATCTAGCCTAATCTCTGGTGTAATCATGGCCTAAGTTCTCTTTTTCCTCTATCCTATAGTCCTCTAAGAGCAAAAGAGCTCTAATACCAACTGTGACACCCTGCCCAATGGGAATATGTAGTGACCCAAATTATTAACTAGGCGTAAGTGGCATAGTTGGGGAAATTAATTTGGGCTTTGGGTCACTAAGGATGCTAGAGGGGTGATTTGGACCTTTTAGTAGACGTATGCTAGGTTGGCGGACGTACGCTGCTGTCTGTAGTGCGGACGTACGTGGGGGGACCATCGAACGTACGCTCTGTAAATCATACAGCGGATGTATGTCAAAAGTACCAGACGTACGCTACTTTTTGAATACCCTCTGGATAATACCTAGACGTACGAAGCAGCCTTTGGACCGCTAGACAAGAACCACCGGACATACGCCTCTTGGCCGGACGTCCGCTGCTTTTCTGAGCCTATAAATAGTACCCTACCTCTTCGTGTTTTTCACAAATTCAGAACGCCCCCAGGCTGCTAGAGTGTTTTTCAAGTGGTTGTGAGTGTGTTGTGAGCGTTTGTACGAGGTGTTGCAAGTTTTAGGACGTTCGTGAGGCGAAACTCTTGCGGTTTTGTTTCATGGAGGTAACGTTCAATCTTTAGCTTTTAATTACGCCGTTATGCTGCTCGTTTTACATTAAGTTATAGTTGTTAGCTTAGTTGTGCTTTTAAGACCTGTTTGGGTTAGCATTTTCGTTAGCTTAGTGTTGTTACGTTACATGGAGGCTATTAACTAGACTAGAAGGCTTTAGGTTATTCCTAGTAGCCCTAGGAGTCGGAGAATAGGCAGACTGTGGAGAGAAAATGAGGTTCTCCCTGAGAACCCATACAGCGGACTTACGGTGTTGTGCCGGACGTACGGTTTGTCGTTGTATGGAGGACGTACGCTCCCGAGCCGGATGTACTGTCACTGTGTGACAGGGAAACCCTATTTTCATCAACCGTCCTGTAGCTCCTGTTTTCCCTTACTTTAGAGTTGTTTGGTGGAATTAGGACTAATAGAAGATTTTTCACAGATTTGGAGAACTCGGATCTTTTGGAGTTTTCACAGACATGTATCGATCCAGGTGAGTTTTAACTCACATAATGCGCATTGTTATTTTTCATGCATATGCGCATTGTTTTAACTCACATAATGCGCATTGTTAACTCACATAATGCGCATTGTTTTAACTACACGTCTATTTTGTGTACTGAGCAAACATGCATATTTCACAATTTTCACGTTTTATACGTATTGCACATGAACTTTGTCTTTTGACAAAAATGTTGTGCTGAACATGTTAACCAAGTGAGACTTGTAAAATAATATGCATGTAAAATACAGACAAGATAATTGCATCGTATGACATGGTACACCGGTACGTGCGGTAGTAATGGCCATGGGCTTACTATACATGTTAGCTTTATGGTTAAATGTGTGTGTTATGTGAGGGCTGTGGATCCATTGGTTTCGTGACCTTGATGCAACTATTCTCAATAGTTCAGTCACTATAGGATGGACGTCATTAGTTGGTGTGGGCCACTCGGGGTCGGATCCAATCGTGCCACTAATGTTACATATGGTATGTTTTACAATGGTTGGGGCACTGTCATTGTATTATAGGTCTCTCGGGACAACATCAACCCTGCTGAAAATGGGTAATATCTCGGGTAGACCATATTGTTGAACTATGACTATTATTTACATCATATGCATATATCATTATTATATATATATCACGCATAATTAAACTGTCATGATGGAATTGCTTTTGTTTATTAAGCACCTGAGTTCATTACTAAAACTGGCATGGGTATTATCTGCGTTAAAAATCACTAAGTCTTAGACTTACCTCCTTTATTTTATGTCTTTTCCCATCATTACGAATAATTGCGTGGTTTAGCAGCACTAGACGAAGATGCCGTCAAAGACTACTTGGGTGATTGTTCAGGACCTAATACGGGTGATCTTTGAAGATATGGATTCCGTTTGGCTTAGGACGATGTGAGAAGAAGGAGGATCTGCCCCTGCAGATATGATAGAGATTTTGATTTTCCTAGCTTTGTTGAAGCTTAAGTTTAGGGTTTGATCTGTTGATCTTTTATGAACAATGTTGATGTATTTTACTTTGGGTTGTATCTATTTCCTGATGATGGTCTAACGACCAGTACATTTGATGACTATTTATTATATTATGGATGTAGTACTTTATCTCTGGTATTGCTGTGTGATGTTTCAATTACTGTCTCTTAATCCCATAGTCTTGGTAAAGTCTTCCGCTGCAGTTTTCTTGTTACAACGAGGAAAGTGTTTTTTTTTCGGAGGTCGTGTCTTGGAGGGACATGGCTGGGATGGCACGTCGTGGGGTTAATTACTAGTTAATTGATATTCTCATCGGGCGGGGCGTCATAGTTGGTATCAAAGCGCCCTTTTGCTCTGAGAGGACTATAGGATAGAGGGAAAAGAGAACTTAGGCCATGATCACACCAGAGATTAGGCTAGAGGAGTGATTAGGACTTAGTCTTTAGGTTTGCTCGCTTGGTTCTAGTGGAGTCGGTCCTAACTCTACTCTTCGCTGTAGAGAATGCCACCCCGAAGGAACCCTGCAACCAGACCTAACGCGATGGAGATTGGAGAGGGAGGTCTCCACCTTGAGCCTGTGGGCATACTCGTTGATGAGGCGACACTTCCAAAAGGTCAAGTGATGGACGCGATTGGCCAATTGGTTTCCTCCATAGATCGCGATAGAATTGCGAGACAGCCAGTTGAAGGTACTGGATCTTCTCTGAAGGATTTCAGCGGTCATCACTCGGAGAGTTTTGACGGGAGAGGCGATCACATTTGTGCTGAGAATTGGCTGAACGACATGGAGGAGTTGTTAGCTACCCTTGGATGTACGAATGAGCAGAAGGTGGCTTATGCTGCTTATAAGCTGACTGGAGAAGCTAAGTGCTGGTAGCAGGACAAGAAAGTGGTGCTTGTCGCTGACTTGGGTTCAGAGACTGCCATTTCTTGGGGAGTTTTCAAACATGAGTTCAATTGGCACTTCTTTCCTAGAGTCGTGTAGGAGGCGAAGGCACGCGAGTTTTTGGATTTGGTCCTTCCCTAGAGTCGTACAGGAGGCGAAGGCACGCGAGTTTTTGGATTTGGTCCTTCCCTAGATTCGTGTAGGAGGGTAAGGCACGCGAGTTTTTGGATTTGGTCCAAGGAGGGATGTCGGTGATTGAGTACGCTATGAAGTTTCTACAGTTGTCGCGCTTTGGGTTGTACCTCATCCCGATTGAGGAAAAGAAAGCGAAGAAGTTTGAATGAGGTTTGAACTCTCGTATTCGGATTATGATGAGCTGTTTAGACATTTGGGATTTCTCCCAGTTGGTTGATAAGGTGTCAATCTATGAGGAAAGTCTGAAGGAGAATGCGGCTGAGTATGTGGATCAAAAGAGGAGGACTCAAGGAATTGGTACTTCTGTCGGAGGTGCCAGGCCAGCTAAGAGGATGGCGGTGGGGAGTTTTCCACCCTAGAGGTCACAAGGACGTACTTCTGGTAACTCTCTAGTTTCATTGCGGAAGAATCAGACATCGGAGTTGTGTAAGAAGTGTAACCATGTACACTGGGGACCCTGCAGGATGGCAACTAGAACTTGTTATTGTTTCGGCCAGTTTGGTCACTTCAGGAAGAACTGCATGAGCAAAGGGGTTGCTTAGAAGCCTTTGGCACCAACTTGTGTGACCCCCTGCATAATGGGAATATCAATTAACTAGTAATTGACCCCACGGCGTGCCATCCCAGCCAAGTCCCTTCGAGACATGACCTCCGGGAAAAACACATTCCTCGTCATAACGAGAAAACTGCAGCGGAAGACTTTTCCAAGACTATGGGATTAAGAGACAGTAATTGAAACATCACACAGCAATACCAGAGATAAAGTATTACATCCATAATATTATAAAGAGTCACCAAATGTATCGGTCATCAGATCGTCAAACAGATACATTCCCAAAATAAGATACTACAGCATTGTTCACAAAAGATTAACAGATCAAAGCCTAGACTTAAGCTTCAACAAAGCTAATGAGATCAGAATCTCTATCATGTCAGCACGGGCAGATCCTCCATCCTCCCACATCATCCTAAGCCAAATAGGATCCATATCCTCAAAGACCACCCGAATTAGGTCCTGAGCAATCACCCAAGTAGGCTTCGATGGCATCCTCGTCTAATGCAGCTAAACTGCGCAATTCTTCGTAATGATGGGGAAAGACATAAAATAAAGGGGGTAAGTCTAAGACTTAGTGACCTTTAACGCAGATAATGCCTATGCCAGTTTTAGTAATGAACTTAGGTGTTTAATAAGCAAAAGCAGTTCCATCATGACAGTTTAATTATGCGTGATATATATATATAGTAATGATATATGCATATGATGTAAACAATAGTCATAGTTCAATAGTATGGTCTACCCTCAGCAGGGTTGATGCTGTCCCGAGAAACCTATAATACAATGCCAGTGCCCCAGCCATTGTACAACATACCGTATGTAACATTAGTGGCACGATCGGGTCTGACCCCGAGTGGCCCACACCAACCAATGACGTCCGTGCTGTAGTGACCGAACCATTGGGAATGGTTGCATCAAGGTCACAAAATCAATGGATCCACAGCCCTCACATAACTCACACATTTGACTATAAAGCTAACATGTATAGTAAGCCCATGGCCATTACTACCGCACGTACTGGTGTACCATGTCATACGATGCAATTATCTTGTTTGTATTTTACATACATGTCATTTTACAAGTCCCACTTGGTTAACATGTTTAGCACAATGTTTTTCCCAAAAACAGAGTTCATGTGCAATACGTACAAAACGTGAGAGTTGTAAAATATGCATGTTTGCTTAGTACATAAATTAGACGTGCAGTGCATGGAAAATAACAATGCGCATTATGTGAGTTAAAACTTGCTTGGATCGATACGCGTCTCTGAAAACTCCAAAAGATCCGGGTTCTCCAAATCTGTGGAAAACCTTCTATTAGTCCTAATTCCACTAAAACAACTCTAAAGTAAGGAAAACATGAGCTACGGGACGGTTGGTGAAAATAGGGTTTCCCTATCACACACTGACCGTACGTCTGGGCTCGAGAGCATACGTCCATCGAGCAACGACAAGCCATACTTCCGATCACGATACCGTACGTTCGCTATATGGGTCCTCATGGAGAACCTCATTTTCTCTTCCACTGTCCACCTATTCTCCGACTCCTAGGGCTACTAGGAACAACCTAAAGCCTTATAGTCTAGTTAATAACCTCCATGCAACGTAACAACGCTAAGCTAACGAATACGCTAATCCAAACGGGTCTTAAAGCACAACTAAGCTAATAACTACAACTAAATATAAAATGAGTAGCATAACAACGTAATTAAAAGCTAAAGATTGAATGTTACCTCCTTGAAACAAAACCGCAAGAGTTCCACCTCAGGAACGTTCTGAAACTCGCCAACGCCTCACACACACGCTTACCAAACACTCACAAACACTTGGAAACACTTTGGGAACACTCTGGTAGCCTGGGGGCATTATGAAGTTATGAAAAACATGAAGGGGGTAGGGTGCTATTTATAGGCTTAGAAAAGCAGCGGACGTCCAGCCAAGGGGTGTATGTCCGGTGGTTCTTGCCCAGAGGTTCCATGGCTACCTCGTACGTCTAGGTATTAACCAGAAGGTATTCAAAAAGTAGCGTACGTCTAGTGGTCCCATGTACGTCCGCCTGTACAATTTGCAGAGCGTACATCCGGTAGTCCCTCCACGTACGTCCGCACTAGAGACAGTAGTGTACATCCGCTAGACCTAGCGTACATTTGCCAAAAAGTCCAAATTACCCTTTTAACGTCCTTAGTGACCAAAAGCCCAAATTAATCCCCCCAACTAAGATACTTATGCCTAGTTAACAATTTGGGTCACTACAGCTTGGGTTTACGCGCTTGTTCCAGTAGAACCGGAAGGAGGATCGGAAGTAGTGACAGTTACTGCCCCTATACTTGGATTTGAAGCTTCAGTTTTGTTTGATTCGGGGGCTACCCACCCTTTCATATCTATAGTGTTCGTAAGGTTGTCTAGACTTGTTGTGAGAACTTTGGAACCTATTCTAGCTGTAACTACACACATAGGGAAAGTTGTGGTCTGTAAGCGTGTAGTTTGCGAATGCCCTGTTAGCATTTGTAGAAGAGTACTTCCTATAAACTTAGTTGTTCTCCCTGTGTTTAGTTACGAAGTTATTCTCGGAATGGATTGGTTGACGAAGCATTCAGCTGTTATCGACTGCTCTTTGAAGCAAGTGACACTTACACCATAGGGAGAAGGGAAAGTGACATACCTTGGATCTCGAGTGAGGTCTTTACCTCCAACATTTCTGCTGTGCAGGAGAGGAAGCTTGTCATCGGAGGTGATTTGGCATTTTTGGCATTCGTTGTTGCTCCAACGAAGTAGGCAAAGAAGAATCTAGAAGATATTCCTGTGGTGTGCAAGTATCTAGATGTCTTTTCATCAGACTACTCTGGATTACCACCACAGAGGGAGGTGGAGTTTGGAATTGAGTGCGTGCCAAGCACTAATCCTATCTCTAAGGCACCTTATAGGATGGCGTCATCAGAGTTGAAAGAGCTAAAGGAATAGCTCTAGGAGCTTTTGGACAAGGGTCTTATTTGCCCTAGTATATCACTATGGGGAAGGCCGGTGTTATTTGTTAAGAAGGAGGATGGGTCGATGAGGATGTGCATTGACTATTAGGAGTTGAATAAGGTGATGATCAAGAATTGATATCCTTTGCCAATGATTGACGACCTGTTGGATCAGCTGCAAGGAGCGCGGGTTTTTTCTAAGGTCGATTTGCACTCAGGCTATCACCAAGTGAGGGTGAAGGAAGAGGACATTCCTAAAACTGCCTTTAGGACTCGTTATGGACACTACGAGTTCTTAGTTATGTCTTTTGGACTAACTAATGCGCCGGCAGTCTTTATGGGCACGATGAACAGAGTCTTTTATGACTATTTGGATCAGTTCACCGTTGTCTTAATTGACGATATCTTGATCTACTCAAGGACGCCAGAGGAGCACGAGGAACATCTGCAGAAGGCATTGGAGCGGCTTAGGCCCAGAAGCTCTATGCTAAACTTGAGAAGTGCGAGTTTTAGCTGGATTGCGTGTCTTTCCTCGGACATGTGATTTCTGGTGAGGGAGTTGCAGTTGACCCGGAGAAGGTGAAGGCTGTGGTGAGTGGACAAGACCAACTAGCGTGTTCAAGATTCAGAGTTTCTTAGGACTCGTTGGTTATTATCGATGCTTCATCGAAGGTTTTTTGAAGTTGTCGGGACCACTCACTGCTTTGACTAGGAAGAATGCTCATTTTGTTTGGATGGAGGAATGTGAGCAATGTTTCCAAGAGCTGAAGAGGCGATTGGTGACTGCTCCAGTGTTGGCATTACCTATGGAGTTTGGTAATTTCGTAGTGTATAGCGATGCTTCTAAGAAAGGTTTAGGTTGCGTGCTGATGCAGAATGGCAATGTTGTTGCCTATGCTTCACACCAGCAAAAATCATACGAGCAGAACTACCCTATACACGACCTGGAGTTGGCAGAGGTTGTGTTTGCTCTTAAGATTTGGAGGCACTACTTGTATGGCGAGTGGTGCGAGATCTACACAGACCATAAGAGCTTAAAGTATCTCTTCACTCAGAAGGAATTGAACATGAGGTAGAGGAGATGGCTAGAGCTGATCAAGGATTATGATTATGAGATCAATTATCATCCTGGTAAGGCTAACGTTGTAGCAGATGAGTTGAGCAGGAAATCAATGGTGGAGCTTGCTGCTCTTGGGATTTCTCAACCCCGGTTGATTATGGAACTCACTGGGATGGGATTGGAAGTAGTAGGCAAAGGTATGCATGTACGCTTGGCTAACCTGATGGTTTAGTCAGAATTACTTGCAAGAATCAAGGCTGCTCAGCTGGAGGATCATGAGTGTGCCAAGATCAAGCAATTGCTTGCGGAAGGTAAGGCAAAGGAGTTTTGTCTTAAGGAGGACGGGATGCTCACCCACTTCAAGCAAGTGTGTGTGCTGGGAATCGAAGGACTAAGAAAGGAGATAATGAGTGAGGCTCATCATTCTCCATACACTGTGTATCCTGGAGGCACCAAGATGTACCATGATGTGAAGGGATCATATTGGTGGAACAATATGAAGAAGGACATTGCAAAGTTCGTAGAGCAGTGTTCAACCTGCCAACAAGTGAAGGCGGAGCATTAAAGACCAGCGGGGATGCTTAAGCCGTTGCTTATACCAAAGTGGAAGTGGGACGAGATCGTGATGGACTTTATTTTGGGTTTACCAAAGACACCCACTGGGGAAGATTCCATTTTGGTTGTTTGTCGTTCGTTTAATGAAGAGTGCTCACTTTATTCCCCTAAAGGTTAAGGATCCGATGGATAAGTTGGCCAGACTATATGTCCAGAATATAGTCCGTTTACATGGAGTACCATTGGCAATCATTTCGGACAGAGACTCTGGTTTTACTTCAAGGTTCTGGCAAAGTCTTCAGAAGGAAATGGGAACGGAGCTAAAGTTCAGTACTGCTTTCCATCCTTAGACAGACGGTCAGTTTGAGCGGACGAACCAGATCCTAAAGGATATGTTGCGGGCTTGTGTGTTGGAATTCAAAAGAAGCTGGGTTCAGCACTTGCCTTTGATCGAGTTTGCCTACAACAACAATTATTAGGCGACTATTGGTATGCTGCCGTATGAAGCACTTTATGGATGAAAGTATCAGTCGCCCTTGTATTGGGAGAATGTGGGTGAGAGATAGACATTGGGGCCGAAACTGATTCAGGATACTCGTGAGAAGGTGCGTGTCATCAAGGAACGGATGAGTGCCACTCAGAGTCGGCAGAAGAGCTATGCTGATAACCGAAGGAGGCCTTTGGAGTTCGAAGTGGGAGATCGTGTGTTCTTGAAGGTATCACCTATGAGAGGAGTAATGCGGTTTGGAAAGAAGGGAAAGCTTAGCCTAAGGTTTGTCGGACCATTCGAAATTACTGAGAGAGTGGGGAGGTTGGCTTATAGGATTGCCTTACCCCTAGATTTGATCGGAATGCATGACGTTTTCCACGTATCGATGCTAAGAAAGTACATCGCTGACCCCGATGTAATTGTGGAGTATGAGCTTTTGAAGATCCAAGAAGGATTAACCTATGTGGAGGAACCAGAGAAGATTGTGGACAAAAAGGAGCCGGTGCTACGTACTAAGACGATTCCTATCGTCAAGGTGCTGTGGTGCAATCATGGAGTTGAGGAAGCATCGTGGGATGCCGAACACGACATGCGAAGTCGTTACCCGCATTTGTTTGAGTGATTGTGTATGACTCTTTCTTTTAAGATTATACTTGGACAGTATATCTATTTCCATTTTGGGTAAGGGAATAGTTGACTAAGAAAGGGTTGTTTCTTTTCAGGATTATGGCACCTATACCAATTGACCCGGACTGCGTGTGGAACTACTCTTTCTGCGAATGGATAGATTTGGGAGTAGAGATTGACGAGGATTGGTATAGTGTGGGTAATATCGAGTACGATGCACTTGACGACTAAGGCGATTTTCCGTAACTATTTGAAGAGGATGATGTATCGATCAACGGATGGGACGAGATAATCCAGGAACTTACTGAGCATGATGAAGAAGACTCTATGGACGAAATGTAACGTTCTTCTCCTCATTAACTGTTGTTCTTTTGGTATTTGTCTCAGAATTTCAAGGATGAAATTCTTATAAGGAGGGGAGAATGTAGTGACCCAAATTATTAACTAGGCGTAAGTAGCTTATTTGGGGAATTAATTTGGGCTTTGGGTCAATAAGGATGCTAGAGGGGTAATTTGGACCTTTTAGCAGAAGTATGCTAGGTTGGCGGATGTACGCTGCTGTCTGTAATGTGGACGTACGTGGGGGGACCTCTGGACATATGCTCTACAAATCGTACAGCGGATGTACACCAAAAGTACCAGACATACGCTACTTTTTGAATACCCTCTGTATAATACCAGGACATATGAAGCAGCCTTTGGACCGCTAGGCAAGAACCACTGGACGGACGTCCGCTGCTTTTCTGAGCCTATAAATAGCACCCTACCCCCTTCGTGTTTTTCACAAATTCAAAACGTCCCTAGGCTGCCAGAGTGTTTCTAGAGTGTTTTTCAAGTGGTTGTTGATGTGCAAATTATAATGCACTCGCAATGTAACGAACCGTTAGGTTGTATAGCTTTTGCGAAGTGCGGGATTGAACCCACAGGGAACCGTGTATTGTTTTAAACAAATTTAACCTTGAGTCTAGGTTAGTGTTACTTTAACCTAGCTCCGAAGTGGTGATTAGTGATAACAAAAATGTAAATTAATTTAATGCGGAAACGTAAAGAAAATAAAACACTAAGGCTAAGGTTTTCACCTCACCATGTCAAAAATGCAAATTGAAAATGCTAAGCTACGTATCCGTCTATCGGTTAAAAAACGCTTTATCTTTTGCGCCTATAGAAGGATTAAAGGAATCCGTCTATTTGACGAAAGGCAAACCATAAACGGTTTAAGGCCCAAAGGATCCAAAGTGAATGTGTTAAGACATAAACTACTACGGATAAATGGGCGAAAACCGAAGGATGGAATGTATCCATCGGACGAAAAACCAAAAATAAACGACTAAGGTGCAATCTCACTTGGTTTTGTCACCAAACCAAGTGAGAAATGATTTAGCAATAAGAAAATAACGGAAATATGCAACTTGAACATAAACAATGAACATACAATCTATGGTGAGGCTACATCCTCAACCTTAGTTGAGGATTTAGCCTCCCATGTGAGAAGGAAGCTTAAAGAAAGACATACAAAGAAAAGGGCAGAGCAGGGCCTAAGGTGGCAAGTTGCTCTAAAAAAACTCGCCCAAAACAAAAAACTCTCGTCAAAGTGAACTAAGGGGCCTATTTATAGACTGACAGGTCACAGGCCTGCGTTCGAACGCAGGCTGTGCGTTCGAACGCTGAAGAATTATGCATTCAAACGTACACTCCACGTTCGAACGCAGGAATATCTCACGGCGCAAGCTGAAAGCGATGGACTCCTAGGGCCGGCTAGGGCAACCGCGTGATCTGCGGGATGATTGGGACTGCGTTCGACCGTGAGTGCGTTCGAACGCACCAAGTGCGGTCGAACGCACTTGGCAGGGATCCATTTCTTCCTTTGGTGCATTTTTCTCCTTTGTGGCCATATTTTATTGAAATGACCTGCACAACACAAAACACTAAAAACAAGCATAAAAGTTAGATATTAACAATGCTAAAGGCTTAACAAATATAAGTTAAAGGGGGGTTAAATATACAATATTTGACACCAATCAAATACCCCCAAACTTACATTTTGCTAGTCCCTTAGCAAAACAAAAATGAAAAACAAAACAAACAAAGGTCCGCTTTCGTGGGAGAACGGTTGCATTTAGCCTATGCAACAAGCCTTTTAAACCTCTAGGAGTTCTCTAGAGGACGAGTGAAGTCTCGTGAGGGTTTTTCAGGAATGATACCCACAAACATTTGTGCAAACATTTTATTCTCAATCATGCAAATAATATATCAATCATGGTTTAAATTCAAGAGCAAGCTTAATCAAACAAACACCATCTTCACAATTTTCAAGGAATTATCAATCAAGATACAAACATGGCATTATGAGATACAAAAAATCAATTCTAGTGAAAGTGAGATTAGCACAAAGAATATATGGGACTTCAAAATTAATCTTAGTCATGTATGCTTCGACTCTCAAAATTCATTTAGGCAACACATTAAAAACAATAACCAAGGTTCATCAAAAACACATTTTTTTATTTTTTTTTATTTTTTTATTGCTTAGCTTCATTAAGCTTTCTAATTGACCCATGTATCAAGTGTTAAGTCAATGACTCCCAAACCAAATGGTTTTAGGGCATTAGGCGTAAAAACACCCCTAAGGACCTACTAACTCGAGTCAAAAAGGCTACGAAGCTTGATAACCAAGTTTAACTTCTCACTTTTTACGCGAACGCTCAATGCTCACTGAGGCAAGAGGCCCGATTACTCGGTGAAAAGCTCAAAATGATCATCATTTTTTTTTTTTTTATTTTTTTTAAAAGAACCACGGTTATCTTAAAAAATGGGTTACCCAATTGTATTTAAGCTTACAAAACTATCATGACCAAAATCAGATTTTTATCCCACAAATTACGTGCCAATTGTGCTTGTGAAACTCAAATTGAACTATAATATCTCATGCTGCCAAGAAAGTAACATAATTGAAATTCCCTTAATTAAAGTGATCATATGTTCATCAAATTAAGCAAAAAAAAAAAAAAAAAAAAAAAAACCATAATCGACATAAAATGCATAATTAAAAACAGAATGTGCACATATGATAAAAATACCTCCAAACTCAAAATTTGCACTGTCCACAGTGTGCTGATGTGGAACATAAGAATGTAGTGCAAAAAGGGTGTGGAAAATAATAACCAAAACATCACGAAGACGTCATGGGGCTGGTGGTTCAGAAGGTCCTGAAACTGGTGGCAGTCTGTCTAAGATGGATCGGAACATCTCCCGGATCTCGAGTCGGTCCTGACGAGCATCCCTCTGCAAATCAGCGATCTACGATCACATGTCCACTAAGGTGTCCTAGAGGTGTAAAAAATCTGAGGCTCTGAGTGTGATCGTCTCCTCATACTCCTCTTCTTCCTCGGGCTGCTCCTCCTGCTCTGCCGCTCTCTCTGGCTCAGCTGCCATCTCAGGAATGTACATGGGCTCCAGCTCTGGCTCGGGCTCTGGCTCTGGCTCTGGTGCATCTCTAGGCATGTGGGACCAACTCTGGTTCCACTGGATGTGGCCGAAATATGGGCTCTCAGTGATCGGCCCGTCTGCAGGACTGCCTTTAATCCCTTTCTTTTTCAGAATGTGAGTGATGAGAAAAGGGAAAGGCAATCCCCAGGTCTTCGTGTGCTCAGCCCCCCGATGGTGCACTCCTTCACAAAATTTCTCAATCTGTCGCCAAATGATCTCGGGAATGGAGCACCAGAAACCTCTGTGGAACGAGTAGAGGGCACTAAGGAACAAATCTCGCCTCTGTGTCTTGTGTCCCAAAGGACACACATTCCTATAAAGCACCATATCAATAAATAGAAGATTCTGAGGAATCTTCATCTTGCTGGCTGCATTACGGAGACTGTCCGCATATTGCCCCTCGCACATATCGGAAACAATGTCCTCGAGTGTAAGCATGGATGGGCACTCAATCCACGGAACGTCTGACTCAGGAGGCTAGTGGCTGCATTTCAGAATGGCCGCTACATCGGCAATGGTCACCTCCACTCTTCTTCCGTCAATGGAAGAGAAAAGTATGCTCGGTTGGTCACATTCTATCCTCAGATGCTTGTAAAATTCTCTGACCAAGCACTCGTAAGCAGTGGAGGCGACGGGTTTGAAAAGCCTCTTCAAACCCCGGCATTTCAATTCTTCGACCGCCCAACTTGTTGCTTCGTTGTTGGAGAACTCCTCTTTGATGGCGAAGGTGTTCTCCAATAGGAGCTTACGGCTCTCAATGGATGGCCTAGCAACACTGACATGGGACCCAGATGACTGGGACGACGAACCTCGCCCTCTAGGCATGCTGGAGGTTCGTTGGGGCTTTTTGTCGAGCACCTGGTGTGCAACCCGAAAATAAAGGGTTTTGGAACCCTTTCAAAATTCAATCCAACCCCCTGCAAAACAATGAAATACCAACACAGAATCACGGGGCACAATCCGTGAGTGGATTTGTGCCCTTTGATTGAACAAGAAAATGAAAAAAATGGGAAATTTTGGGGGTAAAAGGGTTTCGGGTTTTTGTGGAAAAAGATGGGGAAATGAGGGGAGAAAATGGTTGGGTGTGGCAAAGAAGGGCCGGCGGTGGTGCGGTGGTGGTGGGTGTGGTGTTTGGGAGCAGTGGGTGTGGTGTTTGGGTGGTGGTGGAAGAAGATGGACGGAGGTGGGGGGTGTTTGGGGTGTACGGCGCTGGGGAAAAATTAGGGAAAGGGGGGAGAAAGTGACCTAAAAGCAGGTCACATGAGGCCTAAAAATGAGTACGTTCGAACGCACTCGTGCTGAGTGCATGTGTCAAGTGAGTCATGCGTTCGAACGTAAGTTCGAACGCATGCGTGCAGGAGAGTGTGTGTGTGTGGGGCGGTACGGTCGAACACACTAAGGTGAGTTCGTACGTAGTCGCGTGTATACGTTCAAACGTACAGAGTGCGTTCGAACATAGTGTGCAAATTTTTTTTTTTTTTTTACACACAAAAATCTTTATACAATAAAATAGATACAAACACAACACACAACTAAAATATTTACAAAAAAAAACACATCTACTCCACCCCCAAACTCAAAATGTCACATTGTCCACAATGTGACTGAAAATACAAAACCTAGGGGACGGGTCAATTCGGGTATAGCATAAAAGAATGCTTGATAAGCGCCGAATGTTGCACATTCAATCCCCTTAACTCGCATACGTTAATTCCTTAGCATTGTTATTTGTTTGATTTTGTGTTGTTTTTGTGTTTTCAGGTATTTAATAAAGATGCAAGAAAAACCATTAATTTTGGGTTTAAAGCACAATTTGAGAGGACCTAGAAGATATGATTAAGCTTAACCAATCACAATAGAAGATATATATGATGTGGTTAAGTTTAATTAAATCAAGGAAAGGGTTACATCGATATGATTATTCTTTCTAAGACAAGAATAGGATTTCGCAAATATTGATTTAGAATTGAATAACAATTGCATTGAATATTAAGAACAGAAATCTAGAGTCGCAATCCTCACAGTTATGCAATCAACACACATAAATTGAATAAAATAAAATAAAATACAATCACCATTGTGCTTGGAAAGGGTTACATCGGTACCCCACAATGGGGCTTTAGCCGCTCATGCTGACGAATGAACTCCAAGGAAATTATATGTAAAATTCGCACTAAGGAAGACTGGGGTCCTTTTTCATTGTATAATGGCCTATTTATAGACCCTAGGAAACCCTAGAAACCCTAAAACCCTAAAACCCTAATCACAGCCGTAGGTTAGTTTCCCACTTCAATTAGGAGACTTGGAGTCGCAATTAAGTTGTCCCACCTGCCGGGTTAAGTGCAGCCCGAGTGCGCACGTTCGCAGCTCTGGGCGATCGTGCGCCCAGCACACGTTCATAGGATGTGGGCGCTCGTGCGCCCAGCGCACGTTTGCAGGGTGTGGGCGATCGTTCGCTCTCTGGCCAGAATCTGCTGCATCCTCATTCAAGCACACTTGCGGGCTGTTTGTGAGTTTTTTATTTTTATTTTTATTTTATTTTATTCTTTTATTTCTAGTAGTTTAGTACATGTGGGGAAACATTCCAACACCCCATGGACCATGTTCATATTGCAATAGTCCTTATCATCATGTTAGAGATTGTCCTACTGCAGGACAATTTTCTAATTATTCTTATGAGCATATGAACAGGCCAGTCTCTAGACCGGGAAATGAATTTTATTCTGATTCTTATAACCCGGCATGGAGTAACCAATCTAACTTATCGTGGCAAGCTCAAGATCATGGAAGGTATGCTCCACAAGGTCATGAACTGCACCATCAGCCATATTCGCAGTTCAATGATCAATCCTATTCCCCTCAATATCAAGCAACTCCACAACAGCAATACCAGGCCGCACCGCCTTCTCGGTATGATTCAAATTTTGAAGACCGAATGCTGCAAATGATGAGTAATATGAGGGACATGATAAATGACTTGGCGGACAAGATGACTCAGACAATAAACTCTCAATCTGAACCCATTGTCAAGATAGAAAATTACAAAGAGGAGCCATCTCCCATCTATT
>CM017324.1:16331592-16374941 GCA_006937295.1 Carpinus fangiana
ACTACGGTGCAATCTCACTTGGTTTTGTCACCAAACAAAGTGAAAAACGATTTAGCAATAAGAAAATAACGGAAATACGCAACTTGAACATAAACAATGAACATACAATCTATGGTGAGGCTACATCCTCAACCTTAGTTGAGGATTTAGCCTCCCATGTGATAAGGAAGCTTAAAGAAATGGAAACAAAGCATTAATATTAAATAAAATGAAAGAGATACAAAGAAAAGGGCAGAGCAGGGCCTAAGGTGGCAAGCTGCTCTCAAAAAACTCTTGTCAAAATGAACTAAGGGACCTATTTATAGACTTACAGGTCACAGGCCTGCGTTCGAACGCAATGAAGAATTATGCGTCCGAACGTACACTCCACGTTCGAACGCAGGAATATCTCACAGCGCAAGCTGGAAGCGATGGACTCCTAGGGCCGGCTAGGGCAACCACGTGATCTGCGGGACGATTGGGATTGCGTTCAACCGTGCATCCTGCGTTCGACCGTGAGTGAGTTCGAACGCACCAAGTGCGGTCGAACGCACTTGGCAGGGATCCATTTCTTCCTTTGGTGCATTTTTCTCCTTTGTGGCCATATTTTATTGAAATGACCTGCACAACACAAAACACTAAAAATAAGCATAAAAGTTAGTTATTAACAATGCTAAAGGCTTAACAAATATAAGTTAAAGGGGGGTTAAATATACAATATTTGACATCAATCAGTTGTGAGTGTGTTGTGAGCGTGCGTGCGAGGCGTTGCGAGTTTCGGAACGTTCGTGAGGTGAAACTCTTGTGGTTTTGTTTCAAGGAGGTAACGTTCAATCTGTAGCTTTTAATTACGCCGCTATGCTACCCGTTTTACGTTAAGTTATAGTTGTTAGCTTAATTGTGCTTTAAAGACCCGTTTGGGTTAGCATTTTTGTTAACTTAGCGTTTTTACATTACATGGAGGCTATTAACTAGACTTGAAGGCTTTAGGTTGTTCCTAGTAGTCCTAGGAGTCGGAGAATAGGCGAGCTGTGGAGAGAAAATGAGGATCTCCCTGAAAACCCAAGCAGGGGACGTACGGTGTTGTGCTGGACGTACAGTTTGTCGTTGTACGGCGGACGTACACTCCCGAGCTAAACGTATGGTCACTGTGTGACAGGAAAACCCTATTTTCACCAACCGTCCCGCAGCTCCTATTTTTCCTTACTTTAGAGTTGTTTAGTGGAATTAGGACTAATAGAAGGTGTTTTCACAGATTTGAAGAACCTGGATCTTTTGGAGTTTTCGGAGACGCGTATCGATCCAGGTGAGTTTTAACTCACATAATGCGTATTGTTATTTTTCATGCACTGCACGTCTATTTTGTGTACTGAGCAAACATGCATATTTTACAACTCTCGCGTTTTGTACGTATTGCACATGAACTCTGTCTTTTGAAAAAAACGTTGTGCTGAATATGTTAACCAAGTGGGACTTGTAAAATAACATGCATGTAAAATACAGACAAGATAATTGCATCGTATGACATGATACACCAGTACGTGCGATAGTAATAGCCATGAGCTGTGGATCCATTGGTTTCATGACCTTGATGCAACCATTCCCAATGGTTCGGTCACTATAGGATGTATGTCATTATTTGGTGTGGGCCACTCGGGGTCGGACCCGATCGTGCCACTAATGTTACATACGGCATGTTGTACAATGGCTGGGGCACTGACATTGTATTATAGGTCCTTCGGGACAGTATCAACTCTGCTGAGAAGGGGTAGTATCTCGGGTAGACCATACTGTTGAACTATGACTATTATTTACATCATATGCATATATCATTATTATATATATATCATGCATAATTAAACTGTCATGATGGAACTAATTGTGTTTATTAAACACCTGAGTTCATTACTAAAACTGGCATGGGTATTATCTGAGTTAAAAATCACTAAGTCTTAGACTTACCCCCCTTTATTTTATGTCTTTCCCCATCATTACGAATAATTACGCGGTTTAGCTGCACTAGACGAAGATGCTGTTGGAGACTACTTGGGTGATTGCTCAGGACCTGATACGAGTGATCTTTGAGGATATGGATCCCGTTTGGCTTAGGATGATGTGGGAAGGGGGAGGATTTGCCCGTGTAGATATGATAGAGATTTTGATTTTCCTAGCTTTGTTGAAGCTTAAGTCTAGGCTTTGATCTGTTTGATCTTTTGTGAACAATGTTGATGTATTTTACTTTGGGTTGTATCTATTTCCTGATGATGGTCTGACGACCAATACACTTGATGACTATTTGTTATATTATGGATGTAGTACTTTTTTTCTGGTATTGCTGTGTGATGTTTCAATTACTGTCTCTTAATCCCATAGTCTTGGTAAAGTCTTCCGCTACAGTTTTCTCGTTACGATGAGGAAAGTGTTTTTTCCCGGAGGTCGTGTCTTGGAGGGACATGGTTAGGATAACGCACCGTGAGGTCAATTATTAGTTAATTGATATTCCCATTGGGCGGGGCTTCATAGAATAATTGATCCCACAGGGCGCCATCCTAGCCATGTCCTTCCAAGACACGACCTCCGGGAAATCACTTTCCTCGTCGTAACGAGAAAACTGCAGCGAAAGACTTTACTAAGACTATGGGATTAAGAGATAGTAAATGAAATATCACACAAAAATACCAAAGATAAAGTACTACATCATCGATATCATAAATAATCGCCAAATGTACCAGTCATTAGACCATTGATCGTACCAAATTTGGGTACTCGCAATAGAACGAACCATTAGGTCGTATATTGTTGCGCAAGTACCGAGATCGAACCACAAAGAATGGAGTTTTGTAATTAAAAACCAATACGACTCTTAAATTGATTATGTCTTAACCTAGTCCCAAAGTGAGAAATGTTGTCAAGCATGAAACGTGCAGAAATTAAATTTAGTCTAATAAAATTTAAATATATGGATAAAAATAACTAAGGTTAAAGACGAACCTCATCCAATAAAAATAGCTTAATACATTAAACACTCATTTTCCGTTTTTTAACATTTTAAACCCTTCAACACACTATTGTGGTTATTGACACAAGTCAAACCGAATAATGTGTTTACCGTTAAGGAGCTACAATGAGTATTGATTATGGATAAAATCATCCACTGTATTCTTGGATCACAGTGGATATTAAATCACAACCAATAACTCGTTGTGCACCCGGCTTGAAACACATCACAGGATGACTATCAATGTATCAAAAACGCACAATCATTCAATTATTTGTCACGGAAATTACATGACGAGTACAGAATTAAATGACGGAAAATAAAGCATAAAATGTTAAAGCACGAAATATAAACTAAGGGTGAGGCTTCATCTTCAATCTAAGTTGAAGATTTTAGCTACCCATTGAACAACAAAACAAAATTAAATTAAAAGAATGCATTAAAATTAAATTAAAAGGAAAAGCTTACAAATAAAAGGGGCAGAGCAAGGCCAACATAAGCAAAATGCTCTCTAAAAATCGCCCCAAAAACTGTGTGTTCGACCAAATGGACCTAGGGTCCTATTTATAGACTAACAAATCGTACGAGTGCGTTCTAACGCATGAAGTGCGTTCGAACGTAATGCTGAGTTGTGTGTTCGATCACACACTGTGCGTTCGACCGCAGAAAACCGTAACGGCGCAGCTTGGAAGCGATGGACTCCTAGGGCACCAGCGCGAGATGCGGGATGACTGGGACTACGTTCGACCGTGCCCCCTGTATTCGACCGTCAGTGCGTTCGAACGCACCAAGTGCGATCGAACGCACTTGGCAGGGATCCATTTCTTCCCTTAGTGTATTTTTGCTCTTTTTGTGGCCAACTTTTGTTGTAAAGACCTGCACAACTCAAAACACTAAAAATACTAAAAAACATTAGAAATTAACAATACTAAGAGCCTAGCGAATATAAATTAAGGGGTTCAAATAAGCACTTTTAGGCACTCATCAACCATCAACAAGAGAATAGATACATCCCCAAAATATGATACTACTACATTTTTCACAAAAGATCAACAGATCAAAGCCTAGACTTAAGCTTCAACAAAGCTAGTAAAATCAAAATCTCTATCATGTCTGCACAGGCAGATCCTCCGTCTTCCCACATCGTCCTAAGCCAAATGGGATCCATATCCTCAAAGATCACCCGTATCAGGTCCTGAGCAATCACCAAAGTAGTCTCCGACGGTATCTTCGTCTCGTGTAGCTAAACCGTGGAATTCTTCGTAATGATGGGGAAAGACATAAAATAGAGCGGGGTAAGTCTAAGACTTAGTGACTTTTAACGCAGATAATAATACCCATACCAGTTTTAGTAATGAACTCAGATGTTTAATACACAAAAGCAGTTCTATCATGATAGCTTATTAATGCGTGATATATGCATAGTAATGATATATGCATACCATGTAAACAACAGTTATAGTTTAACATTATGGTCTACCCAAGATATTACCCCTTCTCAGTAGGGTTGATGCTGCCCCGAGTGACTTATAATAAAATGCCAGTGCCCCAGCCATTGTACAATATACCATACATAACATTAGTGGCACGATTGGGTTCGACCCTGAGTGGCCCACACCAACTAATGACGTCCGTCCTATAGTGACCAAACCATTGGGAATGGTTGCATCAAGGTCACGAAACCAATGGATCCAAAGCCCGGTATAACATAACCATTTGACCATAAAGCTAACATATATAGTAAGCCTATGGCCATTACTACCGCACGTACCGGTGTACCATGTCATACGATGTAATTATCTTATTTGTATTTTACATGCATGTCATTTTATAAGTCTCACTTGGTTAATTTGTTCAGCACAACATTTTTCTCAAAATGACAGAGTTTATGTGCAATAAGTACAAACTGTGAGAGTTCTGAAATATGCATGTTTTCTCGATAAACAAAATAGATGTGCAATGCATGAGAAAATAGAAATGAGCATTATGTGAGTTAAAACTCACTTGGATCGATACGCATCTCCGAAAACTCCAAAAGATCCGAGTTCTCCAAATCTGTGAAAAACCTTCTATTAGTCCTAATTCTACTAAACAACTCTAAAGTAAGGAAAATAGGAGCTATGTGACGGTTGGTGAAAATAGGGTTTCTCTGTCACACACCAACCGTATGTCAGGGCTTGAGAGCGTATGTCCGTCATGTAACGACATGCCGTACATCCAGTCACGATACCGTACGTCCGCTGTATGGGTTCTTAGGGAGAACCTCATTTTCTCTCCATAGTCCACCTATTCTCCGACTCCTAGGGCTACTAGGAACACCCTAAAGCCTTCTAGTCTAGTTTGCAACCTTCTTTGCAATGTAACATCGCTAAGCTAACGAAAGCACTAAACCCAAACGGGTCTTAAAAGCACAACTAAGCTAGCAACTACAACAAAACATAAAACGAGTAGCATAACGACGTAATTAAAAGCTATGGATCGAACTTTACCTCATAGAAACAAAACCACAAGAGTTCTGCCTCACTAAAGTTTTGAAACTCGCAAACGTCTCACACACACATGCTTACAACACACTCAAAAAACTATAGAATCTCTCTAGGAACACTTTGGCAGCCTGGGGGCATATGAAGTTGTGTAAAACACGAAGGGGGTTTGGTGGTATTTATAGGCTCAGAAAAGTAGCCGACGTCCGGCCTTGGGGCGTACGTCTAGTGGTTCTTGCCCAGTAGTTCCATTGCTGCCTCGTATGTTTAGGTATAAACTAGAGGGTATTCAAAAAGTAGCGTACGTCCGGTGATCCCACGTACGTCCGCTTGTACGATTTGCAAAGCGTACGTCCAGTGGTCCCCCACTGTACATTCGCACTATAGACAACAGTGTATGTCCGCCAGACCTAGCGTACGTTGATCGTACCAAATTTAGTACTCACAATAGAACGAACCATGGTTTGTATAGCGTTTGCACAAGTACGTGTTCGTATCCATAGGGATAAGCGTTTTGTTCGAAAACCAATATTATAACTAGACTAACCCAATTTTAACCTAGTTCCAAGTTTGGTCGTTTGATCGAACATAAGACTCGCAAAAATTTAAACTATTCTAAAAAAAAACTTAAATTAAATTAAGTAAAGCAACTAAGGTTAAAGAGTTAACCTCACCCAATCACTAAAGTGCACGCGTTTATCGATTTAACCCTTAATTATACTCTATTACCCTTGTGACACTAGTCAAACCGATTTGATGTGTTTATTGTTAAGGAGCCACAATGGATATTAATCCTCAATAGAATCATCCACTGTATCCATGGATCACAGTGGATATTTAATCGAGTTTCAATCATCCGTTGTGCACCCCGCTTGGAACACAACAAGGGTTGGACTTTCGATGCATCACAAACGATAATCACCACAACTTTTGTCACATAAATTGAAATGAAATGAATATGAAGTGTAAATGACAGAGTGTAATGCATTAAACGTAAAAGCTTAAAGGAATGCTAAGGGTGAGGCTTCATCTTCAACCTTAGTTGAAGATTTAGCCACCTGTAATAAGTTTAAATGACAATAAGGTAAGAGTAAGCATTAAATATAAAAAAGGAAATACAAAGTTTGACATTTAGAGAGGTAAGGCAGACCCAAACGTGGGTATGAAAAATTTACACAAGGCACGTATTTATAGAAAACTAAGGTGCTACCAGGTCACAAACATGCGCTCGATAGCAGTCAGTGTGCTCATGCGCAGGGATATATGCGATCGATCGTGGATGGTGTGCTCAATCTCTTGTAACTGCCTCAGAAATCTCATTGCGCAAGTGCTAAAACGATGGAGGCTAGGGCCAGCTAGGGCAACCGTGTGAGACGCGGGCTGATCGGTGTCAAATATTGTATATTGGACCCCCCTTAACTTATGTTTGTTAGGCTCTTAGTTGTGTTAATATCTTATGTTTTGTGTTGTTTTTGTGTTGTGTTGTGCTATAGGTCCTTATCGTGAAAACATGGTTTAAAGGGAAGAATTGAGCTAAGAGTTATCAAGCCCCTGCCAGTGCACTCGAGCGCACTTAGTACAATCGAACGCAGAGGCCAAGATCGATCGCAAGCCATGTCAGCCCATGAAGTCCGCGTTGCCCTAGCCGACCCTATGCTCCATCGTTTCAACATTTTCACTTTGGGCAATTACATGCAATCGATTGCACTATGTGCGATCGAATGCAATGCGGTCGAACGCAACGCCTACGCTCAAACACACGCGGCACTGCAATGCACTTGGGATCGAATGCACGTTGGACGATCGAACGCACGCAGGGATGCGATCGATCGCACCTCCTGCGATCGAACGCACCCCTGACCTGGCAGCACGATTTATTTTGTCTATAAATAGAACCTTACCTATTTTCTTGCATTTTTACGTTTGGGAGGTGCCTCTAGGACCTCAAACCCTCTGTTTTCCACTGTAAAGCCCTCCTAAATTGTCATTTTTAATTAATGCTTTTATTTTTCTTGCTGATTGTGTCTCCCTTTAGCATGGGAGGCTAATCTTCAACTAAGGTTGAAGATGAAGCCTCACCATGGAATTATTTAAAATGCTTTCATAGTTAGTTTTACATTAATCTGTTTATTATTTGCAATGTGTGTTCGTTTCGGTTTAATTTCATGAAAAAATTGCATCGATTGTGCCGTAGTTGTTTAGTCTTTGCGTTTAGTCCGATGGATACATTTCATCGTTCGGGTTACGTTCATTTATCCATTGTAATTAGTGTTAAATCACTTTCACTTTGGATCCTTTGGACCTAACCCGTTCATGTTTTGTCTTTTGTCAAATGGGCGGACGTTTTGATTATTTCAATAGGCACAATAGGACATGCATAGGGCATAAGGATGCATGAACGAGCGTGACACTAGAACATGCATCACTTTTAATCGATAGACGGATGTTTAATTAACTATGTTTTTAATTGTGGTGAGGTGGAATCTAGACCTTAGGATTTTTATTTATTTATTTTATTGCATTTTAATTAGGTTTTATTTTCTGCACGCCACATGTTTGATGTTGGAACTAGGTTAAGATAGGATTAGTTTAGGCGATTTAAATTGATTTTTACACAAAGCACGATTCTCTGTGGGATTCGACCTCGCACTTGCACACCCGCTACACTGCATAACGACTCGTGCAATTGACAAGTACAATTAAATTTGTGCATCACGGGCTGACAAGGCATGCGCTCGATCGTAGGCAGTGCACTCGAGCACAGTGGCAGGGAGATAATTTCACTTCTTTTTGCCCATTTTTCACCCTTTCAACCGTGGTTTGGATGCAAGGACCTGCAACACCAAAAGACACTAAAACAACACAAATGTTAGATATTAACAATGCTATGAGATTAACAAATATAAGTTAAGGGGGGTCAAATATACAATATTTGGCACCGATCAAATACCCCCAAACTTACATTTTGCTAGTCCCTTAGCAAAACAAAAATGAAAAACATAACAAAACAAATATAGGTCCGCTTTCATGGGAGAAACGATTGCATTGACCGTATGCAACAAGCCTTTTAAACTCCTAGGAGTACCCTAGAGGATGAGTGAAGTCTCGTGAGAGTTTTCCAAGATTGATTCCCACAAACATTTATTTGGCACAATGTTATTAATAGACAAAGCCTTTCACACAAACATATGGTTCATACATCATCAGCAATTTTAACAATTTTGAACAAACAAACCACATCATCAAGGCCTCCAAACATCAATCAAATCACAGCTGAAAAATCGAGACAAAACATGCTCCAAAAAGTGTGAACTAACATATGCTCATAGGGTTTCAACTTTTCAAAAGATGTGCATCTCAAAAATCATAGGAATGCAATGTGATAAAACAACCAAGACTTGAATTGAAAAATGTAATTTTTTATGTAGGCTGTGCAATGCTTGACTCCCTTAAGCTTTTAAATGACTTATATAATGAGTGTTGGGCCAGTGACTCCCAAACCAGGAGGTTTTAGGGCACTAGATGTAAAGGCATCCCTAAGGGCTTAATTACTCAAGTCAAAAAGAGCTACGAAGCCTAACTAGCCATACAATCACTTAACTAGAAATTCTCATCTTTTTACGTGAAGACTCATTGCTTAATGAGGCAAGAGTTCTGGTTACTCAATGAAAAGTTCAACTTAGGATGGTTTTTTTTTTTTTAACAGTTGAGGTTTATCATCACACATCACAACAACCCACAAATCTTAAGAAAAACACTTCTCAAGTCAAACCTATGCTAGTGTGCATGTGAAAAATGGATCAAACATGTGAAGTCTCTCTAATTCAACATATGAATTGAAAACTAGGATTTCTAATGATATGTAGTGTTCAATCAAGTTAACACACCAATGACATGCAATCCACATATACGATGTAAGTCATGCCCAATCAACAACATAGCACAAAAAAAAAAATTTAAATTTTTACAAAAACAACAAATATGCACAAAGCACAAAGAAAGGCAACAATGTCTACCCTACCCCCACACTAAAATGGCACAATGTCCCTAATGTGCCCAGAAATGCAATACCAGAGGAATGACGTAAGTTAGGCAAAACGTAAGAGAATGCTCCCCCAAACTTGGATGGCCAACACTTAACCTAAAAAACAAAATAAAAACAAACAAAATCAGAAGACAAGAAATATAATGAGGGGTGCCTCCCACAAGCGCTAAGTTTAACGTCTTCAGCCAGACTCGTCATATGAGACTACAATCAATCCAAATAAATCGGATCCTCCAACAGAGTAGCCTCAACCTCTGAACTCCTCAACTCCAAGAATGGTTTTACTCATTGTCCATTCACCTTAAAGGTGTTACCATTCTTTGGATCCTCTATCTCGATGGCCCCATGAGAAAAGACTATCCTAATGATAAATGGGCTAGTCCATTGAGATTTTAGCTTGCCAGGGAATAAATACAGCCGAGAATTGTAAAGGAGGACTTTCTGACCAGGCTCAAAAGATCTCCTCAAATTGCTCTGGTCATGAACCCTTTTCATGTGTGCCTTGTATTTCCTCGAACTGTCATAAGCATCATTCCTTAGCTCCTCTAATTCAGTGAGTTGGAGCTTCCTTTGAGAGCCAGCCTTCAAAAAATTGATATTTAGCTGCTTGATGGCCCAGTATGCTCGATGCTTCAACTCGATGGGAAGATGACACACCTTCCCGTACACAAGCCGATATGGTGACATCCCAATCGGAGTTTTGAATGTTGTCCTATATGCCCACAAAGCATCATTCAATCGCAGAGACCAATCTTTTCTGTTGGGGTTCACAGTATTTTTCAAAATGTGTTTGATCTCGCGATTTGACACTTCAACCTGCCCACTCGTCTGTGGGTGATAAGGGTGGTAACCTTATGTGTGATGAAATACTTCTTCATCAGCTGCTCAAAAATCTGGTTGCAGAAGTGTGTACCTCTATCACTGATAATTGCTCTAGGCATACCAAACCGAGCAAAAATAGTGTGCTTCAAAAATTTGACCACCACTCTGTGGTCATTGGTCTTGCACGCAACTGCCTCTACCCACTTGGACACATAGTCCACATCAACTAAAATGTACAGAAACCTGAAGGAGTTTGGGAAAGGTCCCATGAAATCGATGCCCCACACATCGAAAATCTCAACTACCAAAATAGGATTGAGGGGCATCATGTTCCACTTTGAAATACTCCCCAGTTTCTGACAGCACTCACAGGATGTGCAATAAGCAGGAGCATCTCCAAACATGGTGGGCCAATAAAATTCACACTGCAAAATCTTTGCAACGGTCTTATTTGCATTGAAGTGGCCTCCACATGCATGATCATAACAAAAGGAGATGACATTGGATTGGTCAAACTCAGGTATACACCTTCTAATGATTTGATAGGAACAATACGTGAACAAATAAGGATCATCCTAGAAAAAAGGTCTTCACCTTGGACAAAAATTTGATCTTATCTTGTTGCCCCCAATGCAAAGGCATTTGGTGGGTGACAAGATAGTTCACGATGTCCGCATACCAAGGTGCGGGATTATGAGCAATGTGCATCAATTGCTCATCAGGAAAGGTCTTAGAAATGGGGGTGGCGTCCTCAGAGTAATCCATGGTCAATCTAGACAAATGATCTGCCACCACATTTTCAGAACCTTTCTTATCCCGAATTTCTATGTCAAACTCTTGAAGCAGCAAAATCCATTGGATTAGGCGGGATTTAGCATCTTTCTTGGAAAAAAGATACTTCAATGCCGCGTGATTTGAATAGATAATGATTTTAGATCCTAACAAATAGGATCTAAACTTGTCCAGCGCAAAAACGACTGCCAACAACTCCTTTTCTGTGGTGGAGTAATTGAGTTGTGTGTCGTTCAGAGTCCTGCTCTCATAGTAAATGACATGGGGGAGTTTATCAACGCGTTGCCCCAAAACAGCTCCTACTACATAGTATGATGCGTCACACATGATCTCAAAAGGTACACCCCAATTGGGTGGTCTAATAACTGGTGTGGATGTCAGAATCTCCTTTAGAGCCCCGAATGCTTTCAAACATTCTTCATCAAATTCAAACGGGGTCTCTTTGGCTAACAATCTCCACAAGGGCCTGGCGATCTTGCTAAAATCCTTGATGAATCACCTGCAAAACCCTGCATGGCCCAAGAAGGAACGGATTTCCTTCACAGTACGTGGGGGTGAAAGGTCAGAGATCAAATCTACCTGCACTTTGTCAACCTCAATACCCCTGTGAGATATGACATAACCCAGTACAATCCCTTGCTTAACCATAAAATGGCATTTCTCCCAGTTAAGCACAAGGTTCTTCTCTTTGCACCTCACTAAAACCAAAGTGAGGCAGTGCAAACACTCCTGAAAAGATGAGCCAAAGATGGAGAAGTCATCCATGAAGATCTCCATAAAACGCTCTACGATGTCAGAGAATATGCTGATCATGCACCGCTGAAAAGTAGCAAGTGCATTGCAAAGCCCAAAAGGCATGTGACGGTAGACAAATGTCCCAACGGACAGGTAAATGTAGTCTTCTCCTGATCTTCGGGGTCCACCGGGACCTGGTTATAGCCAGAATAACCATCCAAGAAATAATAATACTCGTGCCCAGCTAAACGCTCCACCATTTGATCAATGAATGGAAGTGGAAAATGATCTTTCTTGGTGGCAGCATTCAATTTTTGGTAGTCTATACAAACTCTCCATCCCGACTGAATACGAGTTGGCACCAACTCGTTATCCTTGTTCTTCACTACCATCAATCCAGCTCTCTTGGGCATAACATGTATCGGGCTCACCCACTTGCTATTAGAAATCGGATAGATGATCCCAGCATCTAACAACTTTATCACTTTTGTTCTCACCACCTCTTGCATCACTGGGTTGAGCCTTCTCTGTGATTCCCTCGAAGGTTTGGAATTCTCCTCAAGTTGTATCTTACGCATAACCAACAAGGGGCTGATTCCCTTGATGTCTTCAATTGTCCAACCGATAGCTTCCTTATGCTATCTTAAAACATCTAACAATTTCTCCTCTTGAGCATCTATCAAGTCAGAAGCTATAATCATAGGCAAAGAATCAGCTGGACCTAGGAACTTGTACTTCAGACTATCAGGTAAAGGCTTAAGTTCCTTTTTCAAAGAATCAAGCACTGCTGTCTCCTCCTTTTCACTGCTCGCTAGAGGAGCAGTCTCCCAAAGTGCGTCTGCTTGCTCCATCAATTTCTCCAAATCTAGATCTTCTCCAAATTGTGCAAGGCATGCTTCCAGGGGGTCCTCCATGCTAGATTCTTCAATAACTTCATCAATGATCTCCTTAATCAAGCATACTTGGTTCATTTGGCCATAATCAAGTGGTTGTTTTCTGATGTGAAAAATGTTCAACTCCATTGTCATATTTCCAAAAGAAATCTTCATCATCCCCAACCTACAATTAATTAGGGCGTTAGTCGTAGCTAAAAATGGTCGCCCTAAAATCATAGGGATCTCAGTCCCTACAACCTGAACTAGCTCCGTGTCCAGCACAATAAAATCAACGGGGAAATAAAATTTGTCCACTTTAATCAGTACATCCTCAACTATTCCCCATGGAATCTTCATAGACCTGTCAGCAAGTTGCAGTGTCATTGATGTGGGCTTCAGCTCTCCTAGCCCTAACTGCAAATAGTCTGAGTAGGGCAACTAATTCACACTTGCTCCCAAATCTAATAATGCCCTCTTAATTTGACTAACTCCTATCATGCAAGTAATTGTAGGACATCCAGGGTCCTTGTATTTGAGAGGTAACTTGCATTGTAGGATAGCACTAACTTGCTCGGTCATGAATGCCTTTTTAGGGACATTCGTCTTCCTCTTCACTATAACCAAGTCCTTCAAGAACTTGGCATATGAAGGGATTTGCTGGATGGCGTCCAAGAATGGGATATTAATTTGGACTTGTTTGAACACCTCCAGAATGTCCTCTAACTTTCCTCCTTTCTTAGGCACTTGTAATCTTTCAGGGTAAGGTGCTTTTGGCACAAACGTCCTAGGAGGTTCCTCAACAACTGGGGTGACTGTAGATGGCTCAGCATCTCCTTTCTTCTAGTTGTCACCCTCTTCACCTTTTGGCTTCTTCCTCAGCATGGTCTGCTTCTGGGTCCACCACTTGATTGTCCACTCTTTTCCCAGACCTTAAAGTGACAATCGCCTGCACATGCTCCTGATTTGAAGAATTTCTGATACTGCATGCCTTAGGGTTGTTCACTGATTGGCTGGGAAGCTTTCCCTTATCTCTCTCACCAAGGTGATTTGCCAACTGTCCCATCTGCATCTCCAACTATGAGATTGCCTAGGTGTTCACCATGGTGGAATGCCTCACATCACTGATTGATTGACCAATCATTTTCATAAAGTCCCTCATGGTCTCTTCCAATGACTGCGTTGATGACACTGGGGCTTGAGTGGGGGCTTGATAAGATGATGACGTTGGCTGAGCCGAGCGTCCATGACTTTGATATGTCGGAGGAAATCCTAGAGGATAATGATTTTGAGCATATGGGGCTCCTCCTTGATTTGTGGGTTTATTCTGCTTCCAAGAGAAATTAGGATGGTTCCTCCACCCAGGATTATAAGTCTCGAAATATGGCCCAATGGACTGCTTTTGAAAATTGTTGAAAGCGTTCACTTGTTCCATCTCAGAAAATACTGTCATTGATAGACAATTCTGTGCTTGATACAAGGGACTAGCACAGACAGAACAACTATCAACTAGAAATGTATTTGCAGCATTGACGGGTTTTCCTACACTCAGCGCATCCAGCCTCTTGACAATGGCATCCATCCTTTGGGTCAACTCTGATTCACCTTTTAATTCAAGGATGCCCCCTTTCTTAGGGTTCCAGGCAGATTTGTCTCGACAACTCGTAAAATCCCACTTTTGTGAGTTGTTAGCCAATTTATCCAAAGCTTTGTAAGCTAAATCTCCCTTCAAGTTCAAGAATGCCCCTCCATTCATCGACTCTATCATGCTACGATTGGGCTGAGACAGCCCTTGGTAGAAGAATTGCACGAGTCGCCATTTTTCATATCCTTGAGGGGCATTTGATGAGCAAATCCTTAAACCTCCCCCAACACTCAGAGAATTTCTCGTCCTCATCCTGAGTAAAGGAACTAATCTCCTTTCTTGCCTTATTTACTCTGGACATTTGGGAAAAACTTGTTATAGAATTGTTTCAACAAGTCTTCCCAGGATGTAATAGACCCAGGAGTGTTGGAATCCAACCACTCCATTGCTCTATCATGAAGGGAGAACGGAAAAAGTCTGAGGTGGACAGCTTCCTCAGAAAAATTTTGAAATTTGGTGGTGGCACAGATGTTTTTAAATTTCTTCACATGGGAATATGGGTTTTCATGATCTAAGCCATAAAAAGATGGTAACATTTGGATTACGTGTGGCTTTAAATCATAATGGGTTGCATTAGTCAGCGGCAACACTATGCACGAATGGGAACTAGTTGCAACTGGTACGAAAAGTTCCCGGAGTGACGTAGTGAAATCCACGTCATAGGCTCTTCTTTGCTCCCCATTCCCAGCTCTTGCATCTTGGAACTCCTCTTGCACCTCTTGATTTGCATTGCTTGGATTCTCCTCCATCTCAACTTGAGCTCTATGCACTCTCCTAATGTTTCTTTCTAAATCGGGATCTAAGGGTGTTAACTCTAAGTTTAAGGATCGCTGACCATGCATAAACTAACAAAAATTTAAACTAAACACTAAGGAAAACAACAAGCTAAACAAGCATGTATGAACAAAAAAAATAAAAACAGGAACACAAAAACAAGAGATAAAGAACTAAAACAATAACCTAGATGAATTTAAAACACTAAGTTAAAAATAAACTACAAAAATAGCAACCTATATGCACTAAATGAATTAAAACTAAATAATTTTAAACAAATATGAGCACAGGTAGAAATTACAGATACATAAACTGAACATACTGCCTCGGGTATGCTGGTGCAGGAAGCAGAGGTGCGCTCGAGCGCAGGGCAGCACGATCGATCGCATACGCAACAATGTAGCAGGCTCTACAGGTGCGATCGTGCGTGTCACTGCACTGCTGTTCTGTCAGAAGCGCTCGCTCACACGCAATTGCGTATATCGCGAGCACAGGTACGCGATACTGAAGGAATAGGCTCAAGTGCGCTCGATCGCAATGGGACTACGATCAATCGCACTATCAGTGCCTGATTTTCCAGAAACTGAAATTAAACTAAAAACTACCCAAACACTATTCTAAAAACTAACAAAAAATTAACAAAAAATCAAAAATAAAACAAGAACATAATTTAAATTGCAAAAAATAAATACTAGTAGAAAAATAAAACTAATCTAAATATAATATTAATTTAAACAAAAACAACCTATCCCCGGCAACAACGCCAAAATTTGATCGTATCAAATTTAGTACTCGTAATAGAAAGAACCGTGGTTCTTATAGCGTTTGCGCAAGTACGTGTTCGTATCCACAGGGATAAGCGTTTTGTTCAAAAACTAATATTATAACTAGACTAACCCTATTTTAACCTAGTTCAAAGTTTGGTCATTTGATCGAACATAAGAGTTGCAAAAATATAAACTATTCTAAAAAAAAACTTAAATTAAATTAAGTAAAGCAGCTAAGGTTAAAGAGTTAGCCTCACCCAATCACTAAAGCACACGCTTAAACGTTAAACTCACACATCCGTCTATCGATTTAACCATTAATCATACTCTATTGCTCCTATGAGACTAGTCAAACCGATTTGATGTGTTTACCGTTAAGAAGCCACAACGGATATTAATCCTCAAGAGAATCATCCACTGTATCCATGGATCATAGTGGATATTTAATCTTGTTTCAATTATCCGTTGTGCACCCGGCTTGGAACACAACAAGGGTTGGACTTTCGATGCATCACAAACAATAATCACCACAACTTTTGTCACATAAATTGAAATGAAACGAATAAGAAGTGTAAATGATGGAATGTAATGCGTTAAATGTAAAAGCTTAAAGGAATGACAAGGGTGAGGCTTCATCTTCAACCTTAGTTGAAGATTTAGCCACTCATAATAAGATTGACAATAAGGTAAGAGTAAGCATTAAATATAAAAAAAGGAAATACAAAGTTTGAGGTTTAGAGAGGCAAGGCAGACCCAAACAATGGTTTCTGGCCTCTGATTGCGCTCTCAAAACGTGGGTATGAAAAATTTACACAAGGCACGTATATATAGAAAACTAAGGTGTTGCCAGGTCACAGACATGTGATCGCAGTCAGTACGCTCGAGCGCAGGGATATATGCGATCGATCATGGATGGTGCGCTTGATCACTCATAACTGCCTCAGAAATCTCACGGAGCAAGTGCTGAAACAATGGAGGCCAGGGAAGGCTAGGGCAACCGCGTGAGACGCGGGCTGACAAGGCATGTGCTCGATTGCTGGCCTTGGGCTTGGTCGCAAGCAGTGCGCTCGAGCGTAGTGGCAGGGAGATAACTTCACTTCTTTTTGCCCCTTTTTCACCCTTTCAACCGTGGTTTGGATGCAAGGACCTGCAACACCAAAAGACACTAAAACAACACAAATGTTAGATATTAACAATGCTAAGAGATTAAAAAATATAAGTTAAGGGGGGTCAAATATACAATATTTGGCACCGATCATACGTCTGTCCAAAAGTCCAAATTATCCCTCTAGCGTTCTTAGTGACCCAAAGCCCATATTAATTCCCTCAACTAAGCTACTTACGCCTAGTTAATAATTTGGGTCACTACACTGGTGGAGTTTTTTTCTTTGATGGGTTTGGTAGTTGAATTGAGATGGTGATTTGGTCGAGTGGGGGTTTACACCTTTGTCTCCTTCGTGGCTGGGGAGGTGGGCAGAGCCGGGGACATGGGTGGTGACAAAGTAGATGGCGGTCCATCAGAGGGCCTTTGCGGAGGAGAAAATGAGGAGGGAGAGTGAGGACATCAACGCTTTTGTTTTGTGGGTAGGGGGAGAGAGAAAAAATAATAAACAAAATTTTATAGTGTGAACAATGAATAGGCTCTTTAACCTATTTTTACTATTGATATTAGAAAAAAAAAAAAAAAAAAACACTATAAAATAGCTATTCTGTTGGAGACAAAAAAAACACTCATAATTAGCCCAATTACAACCAACGCAGTGCTACGAAACCTACCTAGGATTACTGGCTCTTTTGGGATGATCCAGGGTGCAGGCCTTCAATGAGGTAAAGGAAAGAATCTGGGGGAGGCTAAACGGTTGGAAAAAGAAGTTCTTGTCGGCGGCAAGGAAAGAGATACTCTTAAAATCGATGGTACAAGCAATTCCAACATACACCATGAGCGTATACTTGCTTCCTAAGACGTTATGTAAGGAGATTAATGCTATGCTGGCCAAATTCTAGTGGGGAAACCAAACTAATACCTCCAAGATTGCCTGGTTGAACTAGAGTTGCCTAGGAATGTGATGCAGTGTGACTTAGTGGGCTGCAACGAAGAACAACAAATATGCAGCAGATAGATAATTCTAGACCTTGATTCTATCAAATATTTGAGAACTCTTTTTGAAAATCTAAATACTCTCTAGCATTTTTAAGGAAAAAGGGGAAAAAACTCAACTATGAGTAATTTTCATTCATAAAATCAATAATAAACATAAACTGTCTTTTCAGGAGGCTATAAGCATGTATTTATAGCCCCAAAACCCTAAACCTGATAAAATATAAATTAAAGACTCCTTAAACCTAATAAACACGTAATAAAGATAAACTTACGAAATATAGAGTCCCTAAACCTAATAAACACTTGAAAATAGTAATAAAACACATAAAATTAACATAAGGCCCCGTGTTTTAGGGTTTAAGCGCAAACACGAGTGCGATCGAGTGCACTGGGCGCTCAACGAGTGCGATCGATCCCCCGTCATCAGTCGCTTCCTAAGTAGCTTTTGACGCTGGGCTTGATTTTTGCGATCGATCGCTGTCGTAGGTGCAATCGAACGCAGGTGGGTGCTCAATTGTGCGCTTGATTGTAGGATCGAGCATAGTAACAGAGAGGCTCTGAACTCTGTCTGATCTGCATCATCCATCGAGCGCAATAATAGAGAGGCTCCAAACTCTGTCTGATCTGCATCATCCTCCCCAGGTTGGAGAGAATTCGTCCTCAAACTCGGTTGGTCCTTTCCACGGTCCTCCGGGTGTATGGTCAACTCATTCCATTCTTCCTTCCTCAAAATCAAAACAAGGCAACATCCCAAAGTAAGTGTGACGCTTCTCATCATCGGAATACCTTGATGTCTGTCGTGAATGCCCCACACACCACTTGGCAATACTTCAGATTTGCCATGCTTCTGTCACTCTTTCTCTCTTCTACGTGCCATGAAAATACTCAAGAATGGATCAACCACTGATTCCCTTGTGAACATATAATTTTCTGCATCCGCATAAAATTCACCATAATCATCATGAAGAGAATTTAAAATATTATCAATACCAAGGAAATCGATGTAATCAACAGCTTCACCATTAAAATTAGGCACTTCACCTGGAAGGTCTTCATCAACATCTTCATCATTGGCGATGTAGTCTTCTTCAGAATCGACGATGTCATCCGTGGGCTCTTCATCTTCCAATTGGCCATCTTCATCGGGGTAGAGGCCGATAAATATAGGATGTAACCTATATTCTTCGTACTCTTCCTCTAGGTCGGATGCCAAAGGTTCTTCAATTGGCTCTTCTTCATTGACGTCATCATCATAGACTGGAGGAGTGTCCCAATCTACAAGCTCTTGTGACGGATCTTCATCTTCAACTCCTTTAGGCTTGAACTCTTCATCAATGTAGTCGGATTCTTGAAACTCCCCATCCACAAATTCTTCTTCCTCCTCGACATAATATGGATTCGGTTTATGGATTTGTGGTTGGCAAGTAGGGGTCCAATTGGCCTGTCTTGGACTCCTCACCTTACCCTATGTTTCCCTAAACACCTCTTTTTTGTACGAATTTTTAGTTTTCTTCATCATAGCCGTAGACCCTTGTCTCCAATTTTGTGGCTGTTGCTCCATGGTATAATTATGGGGCAAGAAAGCGGCTCGCATCTTTTTCAATAGGTGTTCCCAACTATTGATCTTCAATTTGCCTTTCCACACTCGATTTTGCTTCAGTTGTTGTCACCACGCAGCAACTTTTCCCCAGAGTGTGTGTACCACCAAAGAGACTCGTAGTTCATCAAGCACTCAGTTGAACTCAAAAACCTCTTCAACAACCAACACCCAATCCAAAAATTCTTCAGGTTGGAATTTCCTGTGGAATTCTGGAATGTTGAGTTCGAATCTACTCACCCGCCAATTTGTAGGAGCTTGCGCAAGGTGCTAACATTTCTGCGTTCGGCGCTCTGTACACGGGTTCCTAGATCCACTCCCTTAGTGACCACGCAAGTTGGATAATTGGGTAGTGAGGTCTTCAATCTGATCCCTCATAGCCCAAAATTGATCCTCCTTGTGTTGCCAATGTTCAGCGATAAATTTGCCTTCCACCTCCGTGAATCACAGTCTTGGTTGGCGACGACAATTGTCCGACCCACCACTCATGTGCCGCAAACGAATTGCCGGTTGCTCCTTACATGCTGTCTCCGTGTGCATGTACACCTCGTCCATGTCTACAAAGCGGTTGCTCCTCCCCATTCATGGAAAGTAACCTGAGCTCTGATACCAACTGATGCAGCATGACTTAGTAGGCTGCAGCGAAGAACAACAAATACGCAACAGATAGATAATTCTAGACCTTAATTCCATCAAAGATCTGAGAACTCTTCTTGAAAATCTAGATACTCTCTAGCATTTTTAAGGAAAAAGGGGAAAAAAACTCAACTATGAGTAATTTTCATTCATAAAATTAATAATAAATATAAACTGTCTTTTAAGGAGGCTATAAGCATGTATTTATAGCCCCAAAACCCTAAACCTGATAAAATATAAATTAAAGACTCCCTAAACCTAATAAACACATAATAAAGATAAACTTACGAAATATAAAGTCCATAAACCTAATAAACACTTGAAAATAATAATAAAACGCATAAAATTAACATAAGGCCCCGTGTGCGCTCCAACGCAGACACGAGTGTGATCGAGCGCACTTGGGCACTCGACGAGTGCAATCGATCCCCCGTCATCGGTTGCTTCCTTAGTAGCTTTTGACGCTGGACTCGATTTCTACAATCGATTGTTGTCGTAGGTGCAATCGAAAGTAGGTGGGCGCTCGATCGCAGGATCGAACGCAGTAATAGAGAGGCTCTGAACTCTGTCTGATCTGCATCATCCATCGAGCGCAGTAATAGAGAGGCTCCGAACTCTGTCTGATCTGCATCAGAATGGCTAAAAACAGAGGAGGGCTGGGCTACAGGGATCTGGAGCTGTTCAATTCGGCGTTACTAGCCAAACAGGGCTAGAGATTAATTCAAAACCCAAATACCCTAGTGGCAACGATCGTGAAGGAAAAATACTTTCCCTGCGGGTCTTTCTTGGAGTCCAATCTAGGAGGCAAACCCTTTTATATTTGGAGAAGCATTTGGAAGGCAAAACCTCTCTACTAGAACAGGGGCTGGTGTAGAGAGTGGGGGATGGGGGCTCCATTCGGATTTGGCGCGATAAATGGCTTCCTAGTCCATTGTCTATAACTACCCAAATTTCGGCTGAAATGATAGAAGAAGATGCAAAGGTCAATTGGCTTATTGATGAAACCACACACTGGTGGAACCTTTCACGGGTGAGAGAATTGTTCACGGAATGGGAGACTGCAATTGTTTACAGCATGGCGGTATGCCCTGGACAACTTGACAGACTCATATGGGGAGGTACGAAAAATGGGGTTTTTTTTTCTGTCTGTAGTGCCTATCACATTGCAAAGGAAAGGCAATTGCAGGCAAGTGGGAGCTGCTCCAAGGACTATGCATCAAATATACTATGGAAGACCATTTGGGGCGCGTACAGAGTACCCCTGTGGTGAGAATGTTCCTGTGGAAGGCATGCTGTGACAATTTACCCACGAGGGAGAGATTATACCATAGATGAATTATATCAAGTTCTTTGTGTGTGACCTGTGGGCTGGAGATTGAGACGATGGTTCATGTCCTTTGGGCATGCTTGGTGGCTAGAGATGTTTGGATGGAAGCAAGTAGGAAATTACAGAAATATACCAGTGACGTTGATGACTTTCGAGACGTATTCTAGAAGCTGGCATGCAAACTGGACGATATGGAAATGGCTCTAGTAGCTACGGTGGCCCGCCAGATATGGTTAAGGTGAAATACTATCGCCTTCGGAGGGGATTTCGTCGAACCTGGGGAAGTGGTCAGACGAGCTAAAGCGCAACTGGAGCTACATAATGAAGCAGAGCAACGGAGGAAGAGCCAGTCCATGGGGAAAACAGCTCATGCAGTGAACAAATGGTTGAAACCGCCTTCTGGGGGCATGAAGGTGAATTGGGACGCCGCCCTTGACAAGTAGCAAAACCGAATGGGTATAGGGGTTGTGGTGAGGGACCATGATGGTGAGGTAGTTGCTATGTTTGGCGCTAGTTGACCATATATCATCGACTCCACTACGGCAGAAGTTGTGGCTGCGTGGCATGGGCTGCTGTTGTGTCAGTCGCTGGCTTTAGAAGACATTATTCTGGAAGGAGACTCGCTGGAGGTTGTCGGGGAGTTGCGTAGGAAGGGCTACTGTATGCGTAGTTTTGGGCAAGTCATGGATGCGGCCAAGCATATCCTATATAGCATCCCACGATGACAAATATCTCATGTTAGGAGGCAAGCAAATAATGTAGCTCATCAGTTGGCAAAAAAAAAAAAAAAACACTCATAATAGTCAAATTTGACTATTATTAAAGTTTTTTTTTTTTGGAAATGCTCTAAAATGAGACAATTTTTTATTTTTTTTATTTATTATTTTTTAAACCTAGCTTTCTCCCTTTAGCATCGCACAGGTAGGCTTCCCTGGTTTGGGGAGGAGGGATGACTGTTTGGCTACCGCCCTCCTCCTTGCGCCCTCTCTCCTTGGTGAGCTAGCCTATTTACTTGATGTCCCTAACTCTCCTCTACCGCCCATTTCTCTCTTTGTCTCGTTCTCTAGTGTTTCTCCACCATTTTTCTATGCCCACCTTGCCGCCTTTCATACATTTCATTTTTTTTTTAAACCTACTGTCTCGCCTTTTCCCACCTCCACTAGCCTCTGCCACATCTCTTCTGGGTCAGGCTTGATTGTTGATCGATTTGTCTCCACTTGTTCTCCCATCCTCTGTCTGATCCACCTCGTCGCGTGCCCTGCCATCCTACCCTCTGGATCCGGCCATGTCCATTCCACCTTTTGCTCTGGATTCGTCGCTCCGGCTTTGGTTTGATTCTGTTTTGGTTTGTGGTTTTTCCTTTCCTGTTTTACCTGTTTTTGCCATGTTTCTTTCTCGATGTGTTTGTGTTTTCTGTTGTATTTCCTTGTTTGGTACACTGTGTGGGTGCCGCTCTAGGAGATTCATTCAAACTCTCTCCCCGGTTCTTTAAGTACACCGCCGATCTCCTCCACGCCCGCTTGCCGCCCACCGTCTGCTGCTGGGTCATTTCACGCGTCCTCCCTACAATGACTTCTAACATTACCTTTTCCTCGATTTTTAGCTAGCATGCGATTAGCTTTCTTCTGGTTGCCATCATCTGCATAGTATGTTTTTTGTCTACTGTTTTCCCTATTTTGTTGGCTTCTTTTACTGTATTTCATTTTATCCCAGCATTTGCTTTTTTTCCATTTTTTCCTTTATTTCCCTGTACGTTTTTTTCCTCTTTTTTTTGCTTGTAATAAGGCTTGTCCTCTCTCTGTGATCTGCCCGTTTATATTTTGATGCTATGTGGGGTATTTGCTCTTGGTCCAGACATTTGGGTTATGGATGTGAACGATATTTGGGCTTTCGGGTCGAGGATGATGAGTTTTAGCTTGAGGGTTCTTTGTTCTCAAGACCGAGGAATAATTGGTACATATGCATTGGATTATGTCTGTTTGGTACAAATCTAATGTTAAACCTGATGATTAGTTATAAGTTAGCGGATGTCATTTGTATTGGTTTATTGGAACTTTAGTTTCAGTTGTGATTTGCTTCAAAGCTTTTCATTCTATTTGTAAGAGCATTCGCTCACAATCTTTTTATGAATGTGAATGGTATGTTCCCACTAAAAAAGAAAGAAAAGAGACAATGGTCAAGTTTGATGACATCTTGAGAAAGCCTCCCTCTCAAAGATCAACCTTTCCTAATTGAGAATTACCTTCCATTCTTAAATTATAAATTAGCCCTTCTTCCTTTTTTAACCTTCCTTTCAATAATCATTTGTATCAATTATGTTACCTTTTACCATATCAAGCATTGTAATACGCAATTATTATTTTCAATTTTGTAATAGTCAATTAGTGCAAATATGAAGTAATTTTTTTTCTTCAAATTTTGTTTCCATTTAAGCTTGGAGAAATTTCACAAAATCTCCCATGAACTTTCACAAAATCCCCCATAAACTTTCACTCGTTTTGATATTACTCCTTGGGCCCATCCAAAAGTTTAAAAACTTTCAATTAAGAGTATCGAACTTTTAATTTCTTTCAATTACCCCAATTCTATTCGGATTTTTCATTAAATCTTGTCAAAATTTTCAAAATACTCTTTTTTTTATTACAAAAATAAAAATATTACAAGTTTTTTTAAATAAAAAAAAAACCCCTGAATATTTACAATTTTTTATTTTATTTTATATAATAAAAAAACATGTATATTTTTAGAATTTCGATAAGATTTGACGGAAAATTCTAACAGAATTGGGTAATTGAAAAAAATTAAAAATTTGATACTCTTAATTAAGAGTTTTTGAAGCACAAAATAACACCACACCGTTCTAGAGAGAGGGCCTTTCTCTCTAGAATCCTTCTTTCTTCCTTCATGTAACAACAAAGAAGAAAAAATCACAGAGGAGGGTAGATCAGCAGCTTCCCCCTACCTTGGTAACAATGCTCGATGTCTTCCTGTAGTCTCTTCGAGTCTTTGTTACTGGTGGGTGTATTATAGATCAAGTTTGTAGATTTAGATGTATTCATTAGTCAAGGCACATCTTCCTGGGATGCCTACGATGTCGAGCTCCTCTGCTGCTGCTGCTTGTGGTTTTTTTTTTTTTTTTTTTTTTTTTTTTTTTTTTTTTTTTTTTTTTTNTAAATATATTCTATAATTGTAGTTGTACATGAGTCAACAGAAGCTTGAAGTCATAATTACGCATTTGATTGTAAGAATTTTTCGATTTGTATCTATGACTTTATAACCGCATAACATTTCATTATGATTTTTTTAGAGTTTTATACTATGTATTGCAAGAGTTTTATGCTTTTGATATTTTATCAATGAAATTTACAAATTTCCGTTCAAAAAAAAAAAAAAAAAGAGAGAGTTTTGGAACTTTAGAAGTAATTTTAAAACGCGTGAAAGTTCATATAAGTTTTTTTAAGTTTCCCCTTTACAAATTTATAATTTTGAATTTTACACTTATTTTTACAATTTCGAATTTTAGTTTAAATTTCAATTTTATTTGCTTCAATTGCTTCTCCAATCCTATAAGTTTTATAATAAAGGGTTGGGCAAATTAACCGGTTACCGATTAACCGACCGATTACCGATATTAACCGTAATCGATAGTAATCGGTTAAAAAATTTATACCGATAAGCTTATCGGTCGCTAATCGGTTGGTCAAAAATTTATTATCAGTTAACCGATATGATCGATAATTTTTTTTTATTTTTAAATTTTTTTAAATTTTATACTTTTTCCTCTTTTGATTTTTATTTTATAATATAAAAAAAATGTAGTGGATCAATATAAAAAAAGATTTAATAAGCTATTTTAGCCATATATATATTTAGACTCCTAAAAGGGCCAAAACAACTAATTTTTAATAAGTTATTTTAGGCTTTAACCCAACAAAAAGTATTTGAACTCTCAAAATAACTAATTTTTTGTTCAATTAGCAACTAGTAAAAAGCTCAATAAAAAGTTAACAAAAACCGGTTTAACCAATTACTGATATGACCGATTAACCGATAACTTATCGGTCGGTAATCGGTCAAGAATCGGTAAATCGATAGCTTATCGGTCAATAACCGATAACCCTATTAACCGGACCGATATGACCGATACCCACCCTTAGTTTTATTGCTACTTTCATTTTACTATAATTATAAACTGTTGTGCATGTCATTCTTGGATCAGAATGATATATCTGTAGTTGCAATATTCATACAGATAGGATTGGAAAATTGCTGTTGAGCATTATTCCTTAAATTTAACTATCTAAATAAATACAAAAGTTAGTGCACATGAGTATATTGAAAAAAAATTATAATTATTTGCTTAAGACAAATCTCTATATATAATAAAATATTCAAAAGGAAAAAAAATATTAAAAAGCTCCTCAAACTAGCAGTCTTTTTTAAGAGTATTTTCAATGGAGGAACTAATTTTTTATGTAAAATAGCTCATCAAAACTCATTTTATCTAGTTTAACTAATGACTTTTTAAGAGCGTCCTACATCCGATTAGTTATTTTTTTATCAATATCATTTAATTATTATTATTTTTTTATAATGATTGTATTTTTTCTAAATATCCTATTTTTCAACTTTTGAGAAAAAAGTGATATGGAGAGAGAAATAATAGAAGAAAATTTTGAAAAAAAAAAAGATGTGAAAAAGAAATAGTAGGAGAACATTTTGGAAAAAGATAAAGCAAGTAAGAGAAACAATTAAAAAAAAAGTAAAAAGAAAATTTTGGGAGTGATAGTGGGAGAAAAAAAGACATGGGAAGAAAATTTATAAAAATAGCTCTTTGAATAGTGCCGTTACATGTAACTTTTTTTTTAGCTCATTTAATAAAATATATATTCTACCTTTTTTTTGGCTTCTCTAATGTAGGTGGGTATTTTACAAATTTAATGAGCTATTTTAGATAAAAATGTCATTTAATTCTTCCATTGAGAATGCTCTAAAGAATTTCACGATGTTAAAAAAGTGTTAAAATAGCCCATCAAACTATCAAAGTGTGTCAAAAAGACGACATATTTTTTATATTCCAATAATACCCTTGTTCTTTTAAAAACTAAAATTTATTTTTTATTTAAAAAAAGAAAAAAAGATAGAAGGAATAAGGCGGCTTTTTTTCAGTGTTAAAAATGACATATGTCGCCATTTTTATTGGCGTTAATGTCACATTTATAATGAAATTTGACTCTATGAACTAAATTGCTTTTTTGAAATATCTCAAAAACCTTTGTTTTTTGTGTTGTGTTTGTTGGACTATAGGTTTTTTTTTCTTTTTTCTTTAAATTATTATTATTTTTTTAAATAATAAGGGTATTATAATTTTTTTTTATTATTATATACACTTTATAGTTTAATAGGCTACTTTAATATTTTTCATTATTGTAAAATTCTATCATAAACTACTGTAAATTTGGGATTTTTTTTTAAAATATGTTTCACAATTTAAAAGTTTTATATTTCTAAAAAGATTTCAATCCAACGAACACAACGTCATCCTCGTGAATATATCTGTACGCATTTAATGCAAACTAAATTAGGTACGTATATATTTAATATATCTGTATTTTGCATTTAATGCAAAATACATGAAATTTATTGCAACATAAATTTAGGTACGTTTTACCGGTGGCGCATTAATTGTAATGTCGTCTACTACAACAAACTCATCTTTTGTCCCATTTTCCGGTGTAGACGTCATGCATCGACTCATCTTTATGCTTCTAGCCTTCTTTGCTGTGGAAGTTTGACGTCGGAGGGCTGATGCTGTTCGGATGTGGCAAAAAAGAAGAGATAAGAAGTTGCCACTTAACCTAATTTTACTGAACTTAGAGTGTAGGTATTATACGGTCATGACGAAAAATTGCATGTTTTTTGCCTTTCATTAAATTGTTGATACCTCACCTAATACATCTTAAGAAAATGAAACCAAAACACTGGATAATCTCTTCCTTATATAAACCTTTGTCGAATCTCACTCCCACCAACACTCACCAGCGACGGCTAACCAAGCGGTTGGGTCACGGCAGACCCACGGCTGAGTCTGACCGTCACCCAGCCATCACCCACCATCTTCGACCAAACCATCTCCGGCGACATTCTTCATTTTCGGCAAAACCCAACCGAAAAATACTGAAAAATACCGAAAAACACAAACCCAACCTCAAAAATCAATTCTAATGCATCAAACTCCATTTCTAATGCCTCAAAACTCGATTATAATGCCTTCAAAATCGTTTTTGGATTCAAAACTAAAACCTAGATTTTGAAAGTTAACCCTTAAGGGGTCCGGGATCCGCCAGAGAAGATGAACGTGGGTTACGCCAGACCCACGAGGTACGGTGGTGGGTGGACGTGGGCCGGAATGGCGGCGCTGGGTGGGTGGGCGTCGCCGGCCATGGGTGCTGCATTTTGGGCAGCCAACCTTCTTCCTTCGTTTTCCTTCTTTTCTTTTTCTTCTTTCTCTCTTCTTTCTCTATTGGCCGACCGAATCTAGTATTTTTTTTCTACCCAAGTTTTTTGCAATTTTTTTGCTTTAGATGAGGTGTCTTGCTTCTATTGGTGGGCGTAGACTTGGTTGTTTACGCAATGACCAAACTAAAGATATACTCTTGAACTTAAGTTTACAAAATAAATACAACTACATCAAATTATTAATTTAAAAATATTAATTAAGTTTTTTTTTTTAAAAAAATTAGAATGCCCCATGAGGAGGAGCAACAGTCACCCCTGGCCCTTCCTCTTCCATACCCACGCAAAACCCTTCATGTTCCTGCTCCTTGTTGATGGGCTTTCTGTGACGCCCCGCCCGATGGGAATATCAGTTAATTAGTAATTGATCCCACGGCGCGTCATCCCAGCCATGTCCCTCCGAGACACGACCTCCGGGAAAACACCTCTCTCGTCGTAACGAGAAAACTGCAGCAGAAGACTTTTACCAAGACTATGGAATAAGAGATAGTAATTGAAATATCACACAACAATACCAAAGATAAAGTACTACATTCACATAATATTATAAATAGTCGCCAATGTACTGGTCATCAGACTATCAGTAAGGAAATAAGTACAACCCAAAATAAATCATAACAACATTGTTCACAAAAGATCAACAGATCAAAGTCTAGATTTAAGCTTAAGTAAAGTTAAGGAGATCAGAATCTCTATCATATCTGCACGGGCAGATCCTCTATCTTCCCACATCGTCCTAAGCCAAACGGGATCCATATTTTCAAAGATTACTCGTACCAAGTCCTGAGTAATCACCAAAGTAGTCTCCGACCACATCCTTTTCTAAAGCGGCTAAACCGTATAATAATCGTAATGGAAGATGAAACATAAAGAAAATGGTAAGTCTAAGACTTAGTGATTTTTAACACAAATAATATATATGCCAGTTTAGTAATGAACTTAGGAGTTTATTAAGTAAAGCAGTTCCATCATGACAATTTATTATGCGTGATATATATATATATAGTAATGATATATGCATATGATGTAAACAATAGTCATAGTTCAACAGTATGGTTTACCCGAGATATTACCCATTTTCAGCAAGGTTGATGCTGTCCCGAGGGACTTATAATACAATGCCAGTGCCCCAGCCATTGTACAACATACCGTACGTAACATTAGTGGCATGATCGGGTCCGACCCCGAGTGACCCACACCAACTAATGACATCCATCATGTAGTGACCAAACCATTGGGAATGGATATATCAAGGTCATGAAACCAATGGATCCACAGCCCGTATGACACATACATTTGACCATAAAGCTAACATGTATAGTAAGCTCATGGCCATTACTACCACACGTACCGGTGTACCATGTCATACGATACAAATTATCTTGTCTGTATTTTACATGCATGTCATTTTACAAGTCTCACTTAGTTAACATGTTCAACACAACGTTTTCTCAAAATGACAGAGTTCATGTGCAATATGTACAAACTATGAGAGTTGTAAAATATGCATGTTTTTTCGATACATAGAATAGATGTGAAGTGCATGAAAAAATTAGCAATGAGCATTATGTGAGTTAAAACTCACCAAGATTGATACGCGTCTCTGAAAAACTCCAAAAAGGTCCGGGTTCTCCAAATCTGTGAAAAACCTTCTATTAGTCTTAGTTCCACTAAAACAACTCTAAAGTAAGGGAAACGGGAGCTATGGGACGGTTGATGAAAATAGGGTTTTCCTGCCACACAGTGACTGTACGTCCGGGCTTGAGAGCGTACGTCCGCCGTATAACAACAAACCGTACATCTGATCGCGATGCCGTACGTCTGCTCTATGGGTTCTTGGGGAGAACCTCATTTTCTCTCAACTGTCCGCTTATTCTTCAACTCCTAAGGCTATTGCAAACAACCTAAAGGTCTCTAGTCTAGTTTGCAACCTCCATGCAACGTAACAATGCTAAGCTAACCAAAACCCTAACCCAAACGGGTCTTAAAGCACAACTAAGCTAACAATTACATCTAAACATAAAACGGGTAGTATAACGACGTAATTAAAAGCTAAGGATCGAATGTTACCTCCTTGAAATAAAGCCGCAAGAGTTCTGCCTCACAAACGTTCCGAAACTTGCAAACATTGCACACACACGCTCACAACACCCTCAAAACACTTTAGAAACACTCTGAAAACACTTTGGCAGCCTGGGGGCATTATGAAATTGTAAGAAATACGAAGGGGGTATGGCTTTATTTATAGGCCCAAAAAACAGCGGACGTCCGGCCAAAGGGCGTACGTCCGGTGGTTCTTGCCCAATGGTCCAAAGGTTGCTTAGTATGTCTAGGTATTAACCAGAGGGTATCCAAAAAGTAGTATACATTTGGTGGTCCCACGTACGTCCGCCTGTACGGTTTGCAGAGAGTACGTCTGGTGGTCCCCCCACGTACGTCTGCACTACAGACAACAGCGTACGTCCGCCAGACCTAGCGTGCATCTACCCAAAAGTCCAAATTACCCTTTTGGCATTCTTAATGACCCAAAGCCCAAATTAACTCCCCCAACTAAGCTACTTATACCTAGTCGATAATTTGGGTCACTACATTCTACCCTCTTTATAAGAATTTCGTCCTCGAAATTCCGAGACAAATATCAAATGAACAGCACTCAATGAGGAGTAGAACGTTACATATCGTCCGTTGAGTCCTCTTCATCATGCTCGGTGGGTTCCTGGATCATCTCGTCCCATCCATTAGTCGGTACATCATCCTCTTCAAACAGCTGTGGAAAATCGTCACGTAAGTCGTCGAGTGCATCGTATTCAATGTTACCCACACTATACCAATCCTCGTCAATCTCTATTCCCAAGTCTATCCATTTACAAAAGGAGTAGTTCCACACACAGTCCGGATCGATTGGTATAGGTGCCATAATCTTGAAGAGAAAACAACCCTTTCTTAGTCAACTATTCCCTTACCCAAAATGGAAATAGGTATACTGTCCAAGTATAATCTTAAAAGAAAGAGTCATACGCAATCATTCAAACAAATGTGTGTAGCAACTCCGCATATCGTGTTCTGCTTACCACGATGCTTCCTCAACTCCATGATTTTGCCACAACACCTTGACGATAGGAATCGTCTTAGTACGTAGCACCTGCTCCTTCTTGTCCACGATCTTCACCGGTTCCTTCACGTAGGTTAATCCCTCATGGATTTCCAATGGTTCATATTCCACGATTACATCAGGGCTAGCAATGTACTTTCTTAACATAGACACGTGGAAAACGTCATGCGTTCCGATCAAATCTGGGGGTAAGGCAATCCTATAAGCCAACTTCCCCACTCTCTGAGTAATCTCGAATGGTCCAACAAATCTAGGGCTAAGCTTCCCCTTCTTCCCAAATCACATTACTCCCCTCATAGGTGATACCTTTAGGAATACATGATCCCCTACTTCAAACTCCAAAGGCTTCCTTCGGTTATCAGCATAACTTTTCTGTCGACTCTGAACTGCACTCATGTGTTCCTTGATGACACACACCTTGTCACGAGTGTCCTAAATCAGCTCTGGCCCCAACGTCTGCCTCTCACCGATGTTATCCCAATACAAGGATGACTGACACTTTCGTCCATAAAGTGCTCATATGGCGGCATTCCAATAGTCGCCTGATAACTATTATTGTAGGCAAACTCAATCAAAGGCAAGTACTGAACCCAGCAACCTTTGAATTCCAACACACATGCCCGCAATATATCCTCTAGGATCTGGTTTGTCCGCTCAGACTGACCGTCTGTTTGGGGATGAAAAGCAGTACTAAACTTTAGCTCTGTCCCCATTTCCTTTTGAAGACTTTGCCAAAACCTCGAAGTAAAAGGAGAGTCTCTATCCGAAATGATTGTCGATGGTACTCCATGTAAACGGACTACATTCTAGACATATAGTCTGGCCAACTTATCCATCGGATCCTTAACCTTTATGGGAATAAAGTGAGCACTCTTCGTTAAACGATCAACAACCCAAATGGAATCTTCTCCAGCGGGTGTCTTTGGTAAACCCAAAATAAAGTCTATTGCGATCTCGTCCCACTTCCACTTCGGTAAAAGCAACGGCTTAAGCGTTCCCATCGACCTCTGATGCTCCGCCTTCACTTGTTGACAGATCGAACACTACTCTACGAACTTTGCAATGTCCTTCTTCATATTGTTCCACCAATACGACCTCTTCACATCGCGGTACATCTTGGTGCCTCCAGGATATACTGTATACGAAGAATGATGAGCCTCACTCATTATCTCTTTCCTTAGTTCTCCGATTCCCAGCACACACATTTCCTTGAAATGGGTGAGCAACCCGTCCTCCTTAAGACAAAACTCCTTTGCCTTACCTTCCGCAAGCAATTGCTTGATCTTGGCATACTCAAGATCTTCAAGCTGAGCTGCCTTGATTCTTGTAAGCAATTATGACTGAACCATCAGGTTAGCCAGGTGTTATTCATCTTTTGTCTGGACGCCAATTCATATTGCTGCAAAATAGCCGCCATATGAATTAGAAGAAGAAAAAACTGTCATGAAATGTTTATTGACCAACGGTCAAACATAATCTTGGAGGTAGACCAAACGGTCACAACAGAAAATCAATAGCTTGTAAATAAAAATTTAATAATTGAAAGATTAAAATAAAAACCAATGCTTGTAAAATGTTTTAATGATTTAATGGTTAAATAGATTTAATGATCTGTAAATAATATTAACGACCAAACCATTACAAACCAAAATGGTTAAAGCTATTTTTTTCCAAAAAAAAAAAAAAAAAACCTCATGAAGATAATAACAAATGATAAAATGATTTCAAAGGATTGAAAAATGAATGCTTGTAACACATTTACAACAGTTGTTAGTGGAGCTCTGGAAAGTTCATCCATAAACCTGTCCCTGCACACTGTCTGAAGTATTACTTTACTCGTCTTGGGTCTATTGCTTTCAGCAGCTACAAATTTTGGATTGACTTTCAGGGACTACAAATTTTCTTATTAACTCTCAGTTTTGGGGATGTTGCTTACTCTCACACTTCTATGTGGGCATGCGTGCACAAATGCATGCATAGACTCCCCCTCAATGACACTCACGAATGCACACACTCAGATTGACGTTGGAAAGTTGGATCTTGAAGAGGCTCCAAATGAGAAAAAATTTCAATACTCTGCCTGCCGCCTTATGAAATGTACCTAAGGGATAAAAGAGAAGAACTTGCCCTTAAGTCGAGGTTTCAATTCTCCATGACATTAAATAATTGATGGTGGAAAACGTTCTCATTTCATTGCATCATGCTCCATTGGTTTGAGATGATTAGTCATTGTCACAACTTGTATTACCATGATTATCATATATAGGTTCATGCAATCATCAAATTCTTTTAAAGTATCCAAAGCACAATAAAGATCTCCCTCCTGGAGTGATGATGGATAAAAGGGATTGACATTGGACCTATTCTTTCCTTCTAATCTGTTTTTTTGGCATGGAAGAGTCGTAGGCAGTGAAAATTCTCTTACAGTGGATTTCATTCAATGAAAACAAAGCAATTGTTTACCTCTTCTATGTTTAGCTTTTGAATTTCAGACTTAATCACCTCACTGCAATTTATCTCCAAGGGATTGTTTGAGATGGTGGTGTCACGTTATATTGCACAACCTGAAAAGAAGGAATTGCTTCTCCAATTGTTGCAATGGATGCCAAGCCAAGGTTATGTTGTTGATTCGTCTACAAGAAACATTATCCTCAAGAACTCACACTTATTTTGTCGCCAGTAATTGCTGAAATATTGTCCAAATAGCATATAGTATCAAAAGCATCAAGACCTAGTTAGATGAGACATAAAACAAAAGAGTTCAAGATAACGCTTAAATGCATCCCCTTTGCAAGATAGTTGCCAATTTGATCATCATTGCCTCCCAAGCATGACACTGCTAATAATAGCATGTCTATGTCTAGGAGTGAGGTAACGCATTTGGAACCTGAACCAGATACAAATGGATTCTATTCAACCATGGATTTCTTACTGTGGGATCAAGATCTGAAATGCATTTCCAAACTGCACTATTGCACTTGAAGCCGCTTCCGAAGGCAATTTGCCAAACCGGATCTCCCTTCTTCACCCTTCCTTTTGCCTCCAGACAGCAGAGCTCATACCAAAGTGAAGAAGAAGAAGTATTCCCAAACCTAAACAATGTCATTCTTGATGCTTCTCCATCTTCCTTTCCCAACCTCAGATTCTCCTCTATGCCATTAATCATTGCCTTTCCACCAACATGTATACAAAAATGCTCGAAAGCCCGTTTGGCACGTAAACTTCATTTCACCCCCATATTTTCTACCTAATCACCGACCAACCATACCGGATCTGCTCCGAGTATGGCAACACCTGAGGGCCTAGCTCCGATATATTTGTCCGTAAAGCATTGGCTGGCACGTGCAGAAGCGCCGATGACAAAGACACCCCAACATGATCAGCATCATCAGATTTTTGGAAAACAGAATGCTATGCCTTGTCATTGGAACCCATGTTTGTTCAAACAAGGTTTAGGAGTTTTTACTTGGCCTTCTACTTGTCTTGCTTCCTGTTAGACAGCAAAATGGCCGCTCCTCCTTTCAAAACAAAACGTGGCAATAAGCATGGATTTGAGATTACCTAAATAATCATCGGGAGTCCAGCTTATATGCTGAGAACTAAAGCTACTACATTTTTGTGAACTTTCCGAAGATCTTTAACCAAACTTATTGATAACAGCCCAGCTCTGCAACCCATTCCGCCGAGGCCGCCCATCTTTATGTTGCTCCTGAATTCGAACTCGTTTACAATCAACAACGTGATAGACGAGGCAAGGTAGAAAGAGGCTGCAGTTGGATACGAGGATGTCAATGCTCTTAGGGTTTATATTGTGCTTGGAAAGAAGTTCTTTGACGACGGTGAACAAAACCACTTTAGTTTGCTCTAGAGATCTATTGAAGGAAGAAGCAGCCGGGATCTCATGCAGTGAAAGAGGTTCGCTTGTCTGATCTTTCCAATACTCTTATCAGAAAATCCTCACTTTCTGTGTCAAAGACAGCAACTGCATCAAAGTGTTCATGGAAATGGGGATGTGGAGCTCACAAGTACTTAGGGGGCCGATAACAAGAGAAGTCAAGAAGGTAAACATAATTTGATCTGAAAGTGAAATAGATAACTGCAATAATGATTAGAGTTGTTGCAGCTAAGAAATGGATAGTGGGGATTGGAGATTCTCTTATAATAGATAGGTTTGTAAGAGTTGAATATCTGAATAGCATGGCCGCCATTCTCAAAACTCTTGCTAGGAGCTTCTATATATATATACACACACACACACAAACAAGCAGAAAGAAAGAAGTTACGAAAGGCAAACTAATTTGTTTGATCACATAGTTTGCATGTATAAACCATATTTTGTTATCCCCTTGGCAATTTGGTGTCACACAAATAAGCACATTTCTGAAATTGGCTGCCAATAAGGAAGAGGAGGAGAAAAAGAAGAAGGAAGGTGTGTATTGTACATGCATGCTTGTTTGTGTATTTGTGTTGCCTATATTACGTACTTCATTGGCCATTCTTTTTTAATCAATGAGTTAGTGGATGCAGCTTGGAGTAAGCTTTTTTAATTTTACACCAAGGAAAAAAAAGGCATAAACTTCACTTATCCCTCAATATATCCGCACTTTTGTAATCATATTATTAAATCTTAGCAGAGGATATCAAAATTTTCAAAATACATAATTTATTTTTTTTAATTAAAGGTAGTTTTGTATTTTTAGTAGTTTTACAGTGGTATAAGAGACATTTCACTTGTACACCTTATGATATAACATTATAACCCTAAACTCTAACGGTAAGGATGACATTACAAAATTTTGAAACATGTAAACCCGATATTCTAACTTCTTAAACTTTCAAAAATATGATTGCAAAAGTGCTGAAACATCAGCAGATAACTAAATTAAAGTTTTCTCAAAATGAAAAGAAAAGAACAAAAAAAGTTAGGCTTGAGTTGATTCATGTGGTTAATTAGCAATGTCTTCACTAAAAAGAAATAGCCAAAAGCACTAGACCTTTCCACAAAACTTGCTGAATTCCATGATCAGAAGTTCACTGCCACAAGACTATGATATTTCAACTAAGTTAAGAAAATAGTAAACTCCCAACTCAATTATTGAGTAAAAAGCAAGTCATTTTAGGCCAAAATTCACTTTAGAATTACATGTCCATATGCAAACTGTTTTCAAAAAATTCTAGCAGTACTTAGATATTGCAAGCTCATCACCACAAACCATAGCTAGGACCTGCAAAAGTAAATCATTATTAATAAGCATTACACTACAGAGGAAAAAGTCATAGAAAGACGGCTAATGTGAAATCATATTAAAACCCCAGCAGCCTCATATATGGATGCACAATAAAACTTTCGAAAACTTTACTTCTGAAGTATTCCGGGCTTTGCAATGTTAACCTTGAATTACTAAGAAGTAGCAATGTCTATATGGCATGTTTTAACCCCTTGTAATGTCACTGTTACTGTTAAGATTTAGTGTTAAATCCAATTGTAAATAGGTGAAACACCCTTATACTTCTGTAAAAAATTATAAAATTGTAAATTTACCCTTTAACTAAAAAATTTAAAACTAGAAAAAAAAAAAGAAAAGAAAAAAGAGAGTAAAATAGAGAAGAAGAAAAAAAAAACACTAAATGTGACCCACGTACGGCCACCAAGGAATTTTTAGTTTTTTTAAACCGGGGTATTTTGGGCATTTTACCATCATCTGTTAGTATTTAACAGAAAATCCTAATGGATAGGTGAAATTAAATGGAGCTAAAACCTAGGATACAAACATTACAAATTTAGATAATTCGAGATTAACATTGCAAAGACCATAATACTTTAGGATTAAGTAAAATTTCTTCTAAAACTTTTATAAAGGAAATTGGACCATATGCATGCCCAACTTATACTATGGTACTGGAAGGATCAAGGAATTGAATGAATTTTAGGTGGTGTACACAGGATTTGGAGTCGACCTAGCACAATAGCATTAATTGAACAAGTCTTGGCCATTGTTTTCTTTCTTTCTTGCTATCTCTATTGCCTAAAAAAACTTCTAAATTTTTTTTAGAAATAAGTTGTTTAATATATAAGGTCATTCTAACACATAGCTACCATGGGAAATGGTATTTCTCTCACATCTACTTGTTGAAATATTTTCAAAATAAATAAATACATATATATATATTATTTTGTGTCTTTGGAATGTTTTTAAATGAAAGGCTTTAAAGAGCATTGAATGAAGATTGTCCCACATTAGAAAGTGTGAAGATTTTGTTGGCATTTATAAGGCTCAACAAACTCAAGCTATTAAATAAGCTATGCTAGGGTACACCCTAGTGCATGTTATGGTATAGTGTAAAGCATCGGACGCATGTGCATGGCGTGGGTTGTAGGGTGCTAGTGGCGCAAACTTAAATAAATAAAGAAAAGTAACTAAGGTTAAAGACTCAACCTCACCCAATATAAAAATGCTTGCTTAAACGTAAAGCTCACACTTCTGTCTATCGAGTTAACCCTTAGTCACACTCTATTTCCTTCTGTGACACAAGTCAAACCGATTTGGTGTGTTTACCGTTAAGGAGCCACAACAGATATTAATCCTTGATAAAATCATCCACTGTATCCATGGATCACTGTGGATATTAAATCAAGTCTCAATCATCCATTGTGTACCCGGCTTGAAACACAACAAGGGTTGAACTTTCGATGCATCACAAACGACAAGCACCACAATTTTTGTCACATAAATTGAAATTAAATGAGTGTGAAAAATAAATGATGGAATGTAATGCGTTAAACGTAAAAGCTCAAAGAAGTGCTAAGGGTGAAGCTTCATCTTCAACCTTAGTTGAAGATTTAGCCACCCATAAAAGTAAATGACAATAAGAAAGAGGTAAGCATTAAATGTAAAAAGAAAAATACAGGTTCAAAGTCTAGAGAGGCAAGACAGACCCAAACAGGGGTTTATGGCCTTTGGATGCGCTCTCAAAAACGTAACAAATGAAAAATTACACAAGGCATGTATTTATAGAAAACTAAGTTGCTGCCAGGTCAGAGGGCTGCACTCAATCGCAGGCGGTGCGCTCGAACACAGTCATGTATGCGATCGATAGTCGAAGTCGCGATCGAACGCTCATAACTGCCACGGCGCAAGGAGAAAGCGATAGAGGCTAAGGGCCGGCTAGGGCAACCGCGCGAGACGCGGGCTGACTAGGCCTACGCTTGATCGTGGGCACTGGGCTCGAGCGCATTGCGCTCGATCGCTACTTGTGCGCTCGAGCACAGTGGCAGGGACCATACTTCTCTTCTTTTGCCCTTTTTCACCATTTCAACCGAGGTTTGACCGCAAGGACCTACAACACCAAATAACACTAAAACAACAAAAAATGTTAGATATTAACAACGCTAAGAGCTTAACAAATATAAGTTAAGGGGGTCAAATATACAATATTTAGCACCGATCAGCGCACTTGGCACTTAGCACAAAGCATTGAAGCTTAGAGTGATTTGACTATGACCATTCATTTTTGGACGGTCAAGATCGTTCAATTTAGTGGTTTGATCTAAACCATAGGATGCTTCTTAAGTAGATCCAACCAATTGGATCTACGAGACTATTGATCTAACGATTGAGATTAAATAATTATTTAATCTAATGGTTCAAAATTCAAAATTATCTGATCTGTTTTGAGAGATAATTGACTAATCTTTGATAATACAATTCTCTTTATATCCTTATTTGATTTTTTAAATCTAAATTAAATTGTTTCTTTTTGTCTCTGATCGGAATAGAAAATCTGAGGGTATTTTTGGGTTTTAATTTCTTTTTGTGTAGAATGCAATTAAAATCATAGAAGTTTCTAGGCTCCAATGTATCCTGGAGAAAAACTTGGTGTAACCCTTTTTGCATACCAATTCTAGTAGGGGCAAATATTTTCTTAAGGAAAGTGACATTGTAACACACCTTAGGAGCATTTTCATTTTCTGTATTACCCCTATTTGTATAACACAACTATTGATCAACCATATACAATCTTACCTCGCTTATAGAAAGTCTGTGTCCTTTAACTCCTTTCAAGCAGTAGAATGCAGCAATATCCATATGATGAATCACATTTGTATCACTTGTATCTGTTATTCTTGGATCCATCAATTGGGTAAGTGAGCCATTTTCTAGAAGTGGAATTGCCTGTTTTTCAAGAAGAAAAAAAAAAAAAAAACCCAACTCAATGATGTAAGTCCATAACATGCATGAATTCAAACAAATTTACAGTGTCTTTGGCACCTACAAAGGCCTTTATTAATTAGGAGCCTTATAATTGTAGCAGGCAAAGAAGTTTAAAATACTTCTTTAGAATACTTCAAAGTGATTAATTCTCATATTCATGCTTTCTATAAAATGTAAATATCCTATAAGGAATATAAGCCTAATATGTTATCCTTATCATATATTCTAACACGTACCCAATCGACCAACGATTGACCCTTGCCTCGAACTTGGAAACAATGGACACTCTTTCCACTTATGAGCTCGAGGAGGAAACTCCCATAATTATGTACATCTATAAAAAGGCCCTCATCTTCCTCTAGAGTTTTGCATCTTCAACCATCAAATAGTTTATATAAGTGATAAATATTAAGCATGAACATTAAAGGCATAGGGTTCATGTACAAATTTACAAACTCCATTAAATGATTATTATTATTATTATTATATTTCATTGATTTTTAATAGATTCTTTAGAGTTATATGGAAGAAGTTTGTTGTCAAACATAGTAAAATAAAGATTTGAGGTAAAACAAAGAAGGATTTCTTACTGATCAGTTGGTGAATCTTTTGTACACAAGACATCATCTGTAAGCCACTTAGCAGTTACGAAGTTGCCAAGCTTATGAAAGTCAAAGCCAAAGGTTCAATTTTTATGCATGAAACTTTTAGTACCAAATATATGGGGAAGCATGAAATTCTGCTGGTTGGAACAAGTTTTGAAACCCCACCTTTCTTTCTTTTTTCTTTTTCTTTTTTTTTTTTTTTTTTTTTAAAAAAAGCACATTTAGTGGCTTTGATAGATATACTTGAAGAATAATGATGATATTTTGTAGACTTTATGACTGTCATATAACTAAGACAACGTGGCAATAAAAGTCAATCTTTTTTTTTTTACAAGTGTTGATTCAATAGCTGATTTTCATTGCCACATCATCAAGTTATATGGCAATCGTACAACAATCTACTAAGGCTCCATTTCTTTCAACGTAAAATGCTTTTCGTTGGAAAATATTTCCTAAAAAATGATTTATTGGAACAAATTTTACGGTGTTTGGCGCATACGAAAAATCACAATTATTTTTTATATTTATATTTTTTCATTAAATTATATTAAATTCTAAATTATGAAAATGTTTCGACCAAGTCTTGGAGGTGTCCTAATCGAGTCCTGGCGAGACCCGACTGTGACTCGACCGGGCTCCATCCAAACTCGATTGAGACCCCATCTAGACCTTGTTGAGACCAGTTATTATCAACACGGGACCCGCCCGGGAGCTCGTCAAGACTTGCCTTGGACCAGACAAGGAGATTTTCTTAATTTAGAGTTTAATATGATTTTGCATACACGTCAAATACCGAAATATGTTTACCAAGAAATCATTTCTCAAAGTCAGGTCTCAGCAAGGACCCGACCGAGACCCCGCTTGATTTTTCGTATATGCCAAATACTAAAAAATGTTTTATAGACAATCATTTTCCAAGAAAATGTTTTCCGTCGAAATTATTTTCTAACGCCGAGTCCCGATCAACTCTTAGCGGGGTCAAGGGCGTGCCCTAGTCAAGTCCCGGCAGGTTCTGGGCAAGTCATGGCCGGGTTAGTCGATTTGAGAATGAAATGTTTAAACTCGCAAAATGGTTTACGGTTTTCAAAAAATGGAAATCATTGTCTAAAAATTAAAGAAGAAGTTTCGATCAACTGGAAAATATTTTCCGTTGACTAGTATTTTACATCGCATCAAACACCCAAAATATGAAAAACGTTTTCCAAAAATCATTTTACGGCGAAACAAACGGAATATAAATAGCATTACTCATTCTCGAACCACAATTTCAATTTACAAATTGCATTTAAAGAATACAATTTTTACTTACCATGGTGGAGTAATCGTGACTGAAAACAATATGGGCGGAGCAGACCGATCGATGAACAATGGGCCCATTATCACACTCCCCATGAAGGTACTGTAGGGTTCCGCCTATCTCTAGAGCAACACACCACATTGCCTTCTACCCGAAATCCATAGCCAACTCATCACCTACATACTTCTAGGGCTTAGATTGTTTTTATTTTATTTTTTCTTTGCAAGAGTAACTTCCAAGCTTGTAGTGCATAAAAGGAAAATTAAAGGAATGAGCATTAGGGTTACTTGGAAGAATATTGTGATGCTATGGGGAAGTACAAACTTATAACAATAGCATGAAGTAGTGAAGGAAACATAAGCACAAACCAAAAGAGTGGAAATAAAAGGTAATCATGTTAGGCATACCGAGATGTAGCCCGAGTGAACTCTTTCTGTGGCCCAATATGCCACATGATGGGTGTCAAAATTTAACACTTCTGCTTAATTTTCCTAGCATCCTAAAGGGGGAGAGGCTAGAAGAACAAAATATGTCTCTATCTATAGGAAATTGGTGGTAGGTAAATATGGTAGTATAGACTACATAAGGAAAAGAATCAATGATAAACCTAGAAGAAAAGTAAATCATGCTAACATGGAAAAATATATAGGAAGTATTCATTTTGAGAATTGCTATTTACTCTTCTCCTATCCATTTTTTTTTAAACAAAAAAAAAATCAATCATTGGATCTGTAGGACCCATATCTTCACCCACATGTGAGTCCTACAGATCCAATGGTTGATTTTTAAAAAATTTAGATGGGAGGAGGACAGGAGAATGAAGATTAGACTTTTTCATTCTAATAAGCTCCTCATATTCCACCTAGAACAGAAAATTGTGGATCTATGAGGACTCAAGGTTAATATATATATACCACCTCCTTCAATTTGCAAAGAGAAAACTCTCAAATGCTTACTCCTTAATGTGGCCGTGAAAAATAGGAAATGGTAAAGTTAATCACGTAGAGTATTTAATTGAAATGGGAAGTGAATGACAGAAAAAACGTTTAAACTCAAGACCTTTTCTCTTCCAGGTAACTATATCGTAATTTAATTAAGAGAAGTTCTTCTTACATCGCAAATTCGACTCGACGGTATCCATGCTCAGGAAATCACAAAGCAAGTACTTAGAAGCACCAATGTAGCAATACCCAACAAGGTTCATGATATTTCTATGGCGTATGCTTGAAAGGATATTGAGCAATGACCAAAAACGTTCATCACTATTCTTTGAGAAACACTTGACATAAACATAGATATCCTACAATATCCCTTGATAAATTTTCATCCCTTCTACCTTCACCACAACATTCCCATCAGCAAAGCTGCCTGTTATGACTTCTAGCTCACTCTGATCAAAGGCTCGAGGAAAACCACTTCTCCATGACAGTGGATACCAACAAGGAGTAGTTTTAGGAGGTGGCAGGGCAGCAGAAGACGATCCCTCTTCTATAGGAACTTTCACATCACCATTAATGGCGGATGAAGCTGCATCAAACAATAGAGCCTTTGAAGTCATTATGGCCACACCATCTTTTCCTTTCACTACTGCAAGATTGCAGCATACTTTTCTCTTTATATGTTCCTTGTATTTCTTTTGATGACTGAAAAAATAAATGAGTAAATTAATAAATAAATGAAACAAAAAAAGTAAACTCAGGTTGATGCAATTTTTATTTCTCCTTGAGCATGATGATCATGTATCTAAAACCACCCAACGAGTGTTGGAGTTTTTTGCTACCTCGTCCGTTAATCTAAGGAGACAAATTCCTGAAGCAAGTTTGACTTCCAAGTTCATCTGCACGCTAGAAAGTGTTAGGAATATTATTTTCACATATTATTCGTATAAAAAATGCTATTTAGTAGCCTGCTTTGTACACGACACTATTGTTATATGGCTGGAATGATGTGGTAGTGAAAATTAATCATTGATTTTTCTTTGAAAAATTTTTACAAAATCTGTAATCTGTTGTCAAAAAAAAAAAAAAAAAAAA
>CM017324.1:16382720-16396930 GCA_006937295.1 Carpinus fangiana
GTTAGAAATATTATTGATAGTATGAATAAACTTGTTTTTCCATACATGATTTGTGGATACATTTCTAATAGGAAAACCATTTATTAAATTTGGAACTATAACTTGTAGATGTGCAAAACACATCAATCTGTCTAATCATTTGCATTAGAAGAAACAAAACTGGTTCTCAAACCCCAATTTGATACTCCCAACTAGTACTCAAACCCCACTTTGATGACATTAATCAAATTGATTACAATATGGATGCATTGATAATTTGGTGTTTTACAACATAAATCAGCATCATTATAATTTTATTCACTTCAATACATTATGGTCTCCATAATTCACATAAATGTACCCAATATTAAACGTTCCATAATTCAAGACGAAAGGAAATGGGAAAATAAAACAGGGATAATGGAACAGGATTGACATGAGTATATCCAAGAGAAAGACCAGCCAAGTCAAAACTTCTGGAAACAGCTTTGCACCAAGATTCCACCTTCTTCTTCCTTAACTCTTCATTTAATGTTGAACGGAAAATGGTAGCACTTTTCAACTTTTCTTCGGAAGCAAAAATCTCACCTCCAGTCCAAAAACCAATTGCTAATCCAGCAGTATAGGCTACTCCAAGAGCGGTTTTTTCTATGTCAATTGGTCTCACGACCTGGCTTCCCAACAAGTCTACCTACAAAACATTAGCAAACAAAATCGACAACTATTGGACCACAGAAAGGAGCTCTCAGTTTGAAGCAAAAATAAAATAAAAAATATAGATAGGTTTTTTAAAAATAAAAAATAAAACTTCACAAGATTAATATAACATCACTAACCATATCTGATAAATCAATATTTATTCAAATGAACATTACAATATGAAAATGTCAAAACTGACTGCCTTGGTGAAACTTCAACAAGAAAGTGATAATTTCTTAAAAATTGGTTAAGGAAAAAAAAAACAAAAAACAAAAGACCACTCTTTCCATATATTATCAAATAAGTGAACATAAAGAAGTAGATAAAATTTAAAATTTTGAAAAATTTCCTGTTTTTATAAGATACCCTCCAAATTTTATTTTTTATTTTTATTCCACTAAAATGTATTTTCTCTTCTTCTTCCACCTAAAATTCTAATTCCATCCGTGTTGATTCAAGACTTTGAGGAACCAAAGCCGTTTTACACAGATTGAAAAAAGAAATTTCTCTATAAAAACCAAAGCCTTTTGAAGTCACTTCATTCGCTTCTTCATATGGGAGTTATATGCAGGAGGAAAATTAGATCTAGTCAACAACTCAAAAAAGTAGCTAAAATAAAATTTTTTGAAAAGTTTCCTATTTTTATAAGATACCCTCCAAAATTAATATTTTTTTATTCCACTAAAATGTCTTTTCTCTTCTTCTTCCACCTAAAATTCTAATTCCACCCGTGTTGGTTCACGACTTTGAGGAACCAAAGCCCTTTTACACATAAAGATTGAAAAAAGAAATTTCTCTATAAAAACCAAAGCCTTTTGAAGTCATTTCATTCGCTTCTTCATATGGGATCCATAAGCAGGAAGAAAATTAGGTCCAGTCAACAACTCAAAGTAGCATTACGTTGCAAGCAAAAAGGTTGCAAATGATTTCCACAATTTGAGGAAAGCATGCAGCATAAATGGTCCAAATTCAAATACAATGGTGAGACCTCATTTGGTAACCAACATTTTGGTAAAAAATTTGGTACACTTAGCATTTTTCTTTATAAAAAGGGTGTTGATAGAAAAATAGGGAAGGAGGATATATTGGTAATGTTGAACCATAAACTACGAAGAAAAAAAATATGACAAAAGAAACACAGAAATCCCAAACCTGAATCTGCATCAAAGGACTGTTAACAGTAGCACCACCATCAGGCATTTACCCTAAGCAAGAATTCCCCCTTCTCATTCTTAACCTCACCCCCCCTCCCCTGCATCTTTGTGCATGGAATCCAACAAATCTTTGACTTGGAAACACATGCTCTCAAGCACTGCTCGAGCAATGTGGGCCTTGCTTGTAAACCTTGTGATCCCAATACAAACTCCACGAGCATCATCACGCCACCAAGGAGCAAACAATCCATTAAAAGCAGGCACAAAGTAAACCCCACCGCAGGATTCAACATTTAATGCCAATTCCTCAATCTCACTCGCACTACTAATTATCCCAAGACTGTCTCTGAGCCACTAAAATGCAGCTCCAGAGCATAATTTGTTGGTGCTTTGGGGCTAAGCTTGACTGCTAAGCGGATAGGAGCCCATGCTTTGACTGGATTATCTCTTCTACCGAGAAGTATGTGTTAAAATATATGGAAAATATATAATATTTTCCGTATATTTTATAACTATGTATATATTTTTCATATATTTTATAATTATGTACATATAATATATTCTCCATTTATGGGCTGATTATAATCAAATATTGAGATTATAATCAAATCAAGGGGATTTGATTACCATACTTATAGTTAGACATTACCCTATAAATAAGGATCTTTGTATTGTAGACAAATCAAGTTAATGAGGATAATGTAACCCTTAGGGGTATTCCTAGTGGTGGACGTATGTGTCTCTTGGCCCGTTATAATGTTGTTAGAATATATGGTATCAAAGCTATTCAACATGATATCATAGACACTTTCTTGTGGCCTTCAACGTCCTTGCGTTTCCTCACGTTCCGCCTGACAATTTCAGTGCTTAAGTCCACCGCCATGCCCCGCCCAAAGCACTCTACTAGGTCAATTCACGCACCGGTCAGGTTTAGTGCGCCTATCTTATACCTCCCAAGTTGGCTCATTTTCTTTTTATTTTTGGCCCAAGTCGGCCTTCGTCCACAGTCGGCTGTTTTTATTTTTGGCTCATTGTCAGCCTTGGCCCGTTATTGGCCCTTTTTTGGAGTTTTGGCCCATCATTGGCCCCTTTTTTAAGTTTGGCTCATTGTCAGTCTTAACCCGTTGTCGGCCCTTTTGAATATGATGTCATCAGCCACTTGTTGCCATTGCTGACCGCCCTACCAGCCTCTATCTCTTCCAGCAATCATCACCATCTACGACTTGTTCCCAGCCTCCGCCACAGCCATCATCATTGTTTCGGATTTCAAACTCAAGGTTCCAGAATATTCCACTTTGAGTTTGAGGAGCAATGTTAGAATATATGGAAAATATATAATATTTTTCATATATTCTATAATCATGTTGATATAATATATTCTTTATTTATAGGCTGATTATAATCAAATCAATGGGATTTGATTACCATACTTATATTTAGACATTACCCTATAAATATGGACCTTTATATTGTAGACAAATCAAGTTAATGAGCACAATGTAACCCTTAAGGATATTCCTAGTGGTGGACGTAGGTGTCTCCTGGGCAGTTGTAATGTTGTTAGAATACAAAATATCTTTAAAACCAATCAACGTAATCAACATTTTCACCATTAAAATTAGGCACTTCACCTGAAAAGTCTTCATTAACCTCTTCATCATTGGCGATGTCATCTTCTTCATAATCGGCAATGTCATTCGTGAGCTCTTCATCTTCCAATTGGTCATCTTCGTCGGGGTAGAGGCCACCAAACATGGAAAAAAAAAAAACCATCTTCTTTGTACTCTCCCTCTTTCAATTGGTCCTTTTCTTCAAGGTAGATGCCGCCAAACATGGGACTCAACCCATATTCTTTGTACTCTTCCTCTAGGTCAGATGCCAAAGGTTGTTCAATTGGATCTTCCTCATTGACATCATCATCATACGTTGGTGGGAAATCCCAATCTACCAACCCTTGTGAAACATCTTCATGTCGAAACTCTTCATCAATGAATTCGGATTCTTGAAACTCTCCATCCACAGATTCTTTTTCCTCCTCCATTGAATATGGATTCGGTTTGTGGATTTGCGTTTGGCAAGTAGGAGTCCAATTTGGCCTGTCGTGGACTCTTCGCCTCACTCAATGTTTTCCTAAATACTCTTTTTTGTAGGAATTTTCTATTTTCTTTGTCACAACCATAGACCATTGTTTTCAATTTTGTGACTGTCCGCCCATGGTATACTTATTGGGCAAGAAAGCGACTTGCATCTTTTTCAATAGTTTCTCCCAGCTATTGATCTTCGATTGGCCTTGTCGCACCCTAATTTCCTTCCATTGTTGCCACCATGCAGAAACTCCTCCTCAAAATGTGTGTACCACCAAAGAGACTTGTCGTTCATCGGGTACCCCATTGAATTCAAAAACCTCTTCAACAGCCAACACTCAATCCAAAAATTCTTCGGGTTCTAAATCCCTTTGGAATTCCAAAATATTGAGTTTGAATCCGTTTTCCCATTTATTGACATGAGTTTGCGCACGATGTTAACTGTAATGCCCCTAAAATTAGCCTTGGCTAATTTTGACAGAGTTATTGGCAATTACCCCAGATAAGCCAACTCGTGACTCAATAGGAAATCACTCCTCTAGCATCATCAAAGTAAATGCATAGAAAGGTGAAATAAATCTGAGTTAACTATGAATCATCAAAACAAATACATAAAGCAACTAAATAATGACGATAATAAACCTGTAACATTAAGCAAGTCCTAAAACAATTGAGCAGCAACAACCATGCCACTCCCAGAGGGTAAAGTCAAATTCCCTAAAAGAGTAGTAACAGCGTAACTCTAAAGACTTAGTAAATAAACCTTACAATATAGGTATGACATGAGCCTTGATTAGACGAAAATAAATGTGCAATTTGAGTGAGAATCAAAAAGTGCATTGCCTCCGTTAATACACAATTTAGTAGGGTTTCGAGTTTTTAAAGATTGTGTTGTACTACTGGCGATAATTGCCTAAATATTTTAATACAAGAAAGAATAGTATTTTATTGGTCATAACTCTCATGAATGGTCTACTCGAGATTTTATCCCTTCTCAACAGGGTTGGTGCTGTCATGAGGGACTTGTAGTACAATGCCAATACCCTAGTCATTGCATGCTACCATACATAACACTAGCAGTACAACTGAGTCAGACCTTAGGCAGCCCACACCGCTAATGATGTCCGTCTTATAGTGACCATCCATTGAGAATGGCTGCACCTTGGTCACGAAACTATTGGATCCAAAGCCCCCCCACACACACATTTGACCATAATATGAAGTCTGTATAATAAGCACATGATTGTTTATACCGTAGATACATGCGTACTATATCATAAAATGCATTTTAACATTCAATTTATAATATAATTATCAAGTATTTACAAAAGTAGGCATGCTCATATCATACTTGTAGTCAGTCAACTGACATATCCCACGTTTTAAATATACGATAGGAATTGTCTTGGTACGTAGCACCTGCTCCTTCTTATCCACAATCTTCACTGGTTCCTCGACGTAGGTTAATCCCTCTTGGATTTCCAACGGCTCGTATTCCACAACTACATCGGGGTTAGCGATGTACTTCCTTAGCATAGATATGTGAAAAACATCATGCGTCCCAACCAAGTCAGGGGATAAGGCAATCCTATATGCCAACTTTCCTACCCTTTGAGTGATTTCAAACGGCCCAATAAATCGGGGATTGAGCGTCCCCTTCTTTCCAAAACGCATTATTCCCCTAGTGGGTGATAGCTTAAGGAACAGACGATCTCCCACTTTGAATTCCAAAGGCCTCCTAAGGTTATCGGCATAACTCTTCTGTTGACTCTGAGCTGCACTCATCATTTTTTTGATGACACGCACCTTGTCACAAGTGTCCTGAATCTGCTCTGACCCTAACGTCTGCCTCTCACCGACGTTGTCCCAATACAAAGGCGAAATAACCGTAGTCACATATGCATCTTAATTTGTTAATGCATCTTAATTTGTTACATAGGTAACCATAGTCACATATGCACTTTAATTTGTTAAATGAAGACCAAAGATGGGTTTTTCACCATTTATGATAAGGCAGGTGTATGCTGAGGAGAGGAAGAGAGAGGGAGAGCTTTGCATTATAAACTACTTACATTAACTTCTACATTATGATCTATTTCACTAGCTTGTTTAAGTTTGGCTGAAGTATCCTTCACCAATTGCCGAATATGTAGCCTTGTCTTATGCCTGCAAGTTTTTTTTATATATATATATGAGGACCGCTAAATATGGAAATTCATCATACCCTGATTTTCTTGACAAAGATCAAAAGATTTATGATAAAATAAATAAAGAAATAATAAAGAAATAAGATAGTTGCACAGAAACGATGGCCTATAAGGATACATAAATCAAAACATTTATGTATAAATTCCACTGCGAACATAGTATATTCCAAAAATTACACAAGAAGCCCGAGTGTTAGAACTAGGCTAGGAAGATAACTAGAGAGCATATGCATACCAAGCAAATTGCTACACAGAATTAAAAATTGGCATCGTAACCCACAAGCATGGCCTTATCTTCTTGCGCGTTGACAAAAAGGGTAGGTTGGAGAAAGAAAAACCCATCTTTGTCTTAAAATGACGTCCTGAGCCTTTTTCTTTTAGGCCTAAGAAAGCACACAAAAATGCAGCTGACACTTAATAGTACAATTTCTGCATACTAGAAAGATCAGAGAGGCTGAATAAGCTAACTGGGCGCATTCACAGTAACAAATTAGTGTCACCTATAAGTTTCCCTAACATACATTTACCTCAAAATTCCTCTACCTACAATAAAAATCCTCATCCAACAGCATTGCCTTCAAAAGTGAAACTTCACACAAACCATATCCCATAAAACCAATAGACTTACTTCCCAAATGCTAACCAAACATGCACCCTAACTTCACACTCACAAGTGCACACTCCCATCACTCATTAACACGGCATTAAGAATCCACATTTAGGAAGTAAACTTGGGAGTGCATATAGCATTTCTCCTTTATAGATAATACGTTGTAGGTCTTGAAACCGTAATCATACATTATAGCATATTCAAACCCAATGATCCAAATCCCAAAATCAATCATTAGCCCTCTCCCAACCGAATCAAGATCCCCAGCAATTTTGGGAAATTGTTAGCCTGTTTTTTTGAAAATCTCAGCCATTAAAAAGATCTAATTGCTCAAAATTAAACACCCATTTAATATAAGAGAGATAAACTTAAAATTTTGAATTTTGAAATTCAACCTCGAAATATATGCCATCCACTAAAAAAATTGGTGTTTTATTTTGAACCATTAGATTATTTTAATGGTTGAGATTTTCAAAAAAACTGGCTAACAATTTTGAAAAAATTGTTGGGGATCTTGATCCCTCCCAACACCCCCCCCCCCCCCCAAAAAAAAAAAACCCCAAATTTGAACACAAAAAGTCAATTCAACCAAACGATAACCCAGTTCACATACAATTCAACCTATAAATACGAATTATATATTCTCTACACGTGTATCAAGTAAATGCACACAACCCTATAATTTTTCGGATAATGGAACTCACAGCTTCTCTCGAAGCTCGGGCGTGTCCTTGAGAGTACCGAGCGTGTTGACGAGCCGCTGAAATGTGGACACGGCGGTGTTGATATGGAAGATACCGGAGGCGATGGCTTGGGTGGAGTCCTGCTTGCCATTGATGCGGTCTTGCCTCGAAGACAAGGGGCGGCCCGCCTCGAGATCCTGGAAGCTCATTATCCGTCTCTTCTCGGAAACCTAACCCAAACTTTCTCGAGAAAATCAATCCAAAAGGGGAATTTTCCAGAGAAAAAGGGACGCAGTCGGTGTTTGATTACAAGGATCTGAAAAATCCTGACCTGGCGAGGGTAATTAGGTTTTTATGGAGCTGGGAACGTGGAGAGAAAGAGAGATTTGATGGTACATAGAAATGACTCCTCGCTTGGAAAAGAGAGAGAGAGAGAGAGAAAGAGACCTAAATCATTAGGTGAGGTGCAGAGGTAGTTTTCTTTTGTTTTGATTATTCAGTGCAGGCATGCCAATGGGGACCGGTCGAAAGGGACACGTGGGTGGTTGGGATGGGTGACGAGCATCCTGATTCTGGGGTTGTTTGATAAACGGGTTTGGGGTTGAGGATCTACTGTTTGCGTTTGTACTGTGCAGTCAAATTACAATTTTACCCTCAACCCATAAAAGACAATTGCTCCTTCTCCATACATCTCTGGTGCCTCTTTTGTACCCATCCCTCTCGCATACATCTCCGGCGAAACAACCTGCTGCACTGCTGGCAGCATCGCTGAGTCAACCCGGCGGCGATGACGGTGGAGGCCTTGGAGTGAAACTCGCAGACTTTTGTGGCGGCGGTGGTAGTGCTTGGCGTGGGTGAGGTCAGCGTTGCACCCCTTGGCCTAGCACCTGGGCGAGTTCGCTGACCCCGGCTCGGCCGGCCTGGACCTCCGATACAGCCGGTTCACGAACTCGTCCTCGGCCGACGAGAAGTACGTCCATCCTCCCAGGTTAAGCCCAAGCCGGGACACAAAGTCCACGGGCCGAGACACCGTCTTTTCGCTCTTCGGGACCAACAGGTACCCGCCTCTGTTTCCGGCATCGCCGTTAACGGGGTGGTCGAGGGAGAGCAGTTGGGAGGGATGGAATGAAGACACACTGGGTGGTTGCGCGTAGGCGCGTGGGTCGAACAACGAATGGTGGAGCTGGGAATGGGTTTGTTGATGAGGGGCGTTGAAGTGAGAGAAGGCGGCCGTCGTCTGTTGAGGGTTGAAGCCGCTGTTGTTGAAGGTTTGGGTACTGTAAGGGCCAAAGATTTGGCAGTTTGCCGATCTCACTCCGGTTGGGAGAGACTTGCAGAGAAACGTAAACCACGGATGAAGAGAACAAGAAAGAAGTGGGATTTGCAGAGAAACGGACGAAGGAAGAAGAGAAGGGTATTTCGGTGATAGGAGAAGTTTTATTAAGAAAAAGACAAAAATATGAACAGTACAACCCCAAACAGTAGATCCGAAAAACCTTTGTCAAACACCACCTCTATTTGAGTGATACGCACGTGGACCAAGTCTATCGTATATCGCACTATTAACTAACATTTGCATTAATCCTTGTATAACTGAACAAAATAATAATGATCAATCAGTCGGATGTTAATCAAGTAAAGGTTATTAATTTGAATTTTTTTTTTTTTTATGTAAACATATATGTTAAAAAATAAAAATATACAAAATAATAATAATAAATTTGTTAACGTACTAAAATTTTAGGAAAATTTTTAAAATCAATCCATGTATTTATCAGATTTGCAATTGCTTCCATATAGTATCAAAATCAACTTAAAGTTATTGAGATATGTAAAAAAAAACAATTTAGTCATTGTGATCAAATTTTGTTCACTGATTTAACAAATTTTGATAGCGTGAAATATTAAAGCCAATAAAATTATGATATTTGTTTGATTTAAGATAATGTCACACTAATATTATCTTTTGTTTTGGAAAGTGAGGGATTTGTTTGATTGAAAATAGACTCACCATCTCTTCCCTTTACTTTCCCTCTCCTCGGATTCGAAATTGGCTTTTAAAACTTCCCCTTTTCTCCCTTTCCTTTCCTCCTATGGACCCTCATTCTTTGAGTCAAACATGGTGATAAAATTGAGTTTGGATTGGTCAGTGTCGTTCCATTTTTTATTTTTTTTTAACTTTTCTTTTATTAGAAAAAATATGAAAATCATTCCATGTGTTCTGATATATATGTCATTAAAAAGTACTTCAAATATTTTCTTTTGTGGTATAATTAAGGGGTTTGCTAGGGGTTCTTTCCATAGTATTCTTCTAGCGTTCTCCCAGTCTTACGTAGAACATGATTTAAGAAAAAATAAAATTGTAATATCGTTTTTTTGCTAACAGATTAATTTTTATTAGTTAATATTTAAGTTCTAATGTTTTAAAACTTGTTTTTGGATTCAAAACTAAAACCTAAAGGTGAAAGGTTAACCCTTTAGGGATGGTATCACCCAAAATGAATTTGATTATCCTAAATTTGATGCTAATGCCTCAATTTTGGTGCTAATGCCTCACAAATTTGGTGCTAATGCCTCAAATTTGATGCTAATGCCTAAAAAAACGATGGTAGAGACCACTACAATTTTATTTTTTCTTAAATCATGTTTTACGTGTGGCTGGGAGAACACCAAGAGAACCTACGGGGAGAACCCCTAGCATTTTCCTATAATTAACATTTCACAAACGTTTTGTAAAAAAAAAAAAAAAGGGATGGAAAATAGATTTTTTTTTTTTTATGACATGTCTACACAAAGGAAAGAGATGGAGGATTCGAGCTTGTGACTTCTGCTTCATTAAACATGATTCACGACCGATTGAATTACCCTTCGAAGACATGAAAAATAAATTAAACAATAGAAAAATTTCACAAAGCTCTCATAAACGATCACGCGTTTTAATATTACAACAGTAAAATGTTCCAACATATCCTGTAGCTATTTGCGGTACTTATAAATACCCCACCAATAAAAGTGGTCGGTGACAGCTCATGTACGCAAAATAATACCAAAATGCAAATAAATATTAATTTATTTTTATCTATTGATAATGCACAACTATTTATTCTTGATCTATCATAAAGAAATTAGTATGTATACGGGTAAAAAATGCGGTTATAATTAGTGGTTATTGGCTAAAATTGCTTGAATAAATTTATAATACTATGAATATAAAATGCAGAATAATAAAATAGACAATAGACAATATTTTTACGTGGTTTGATCGATAACTTACATTCACGTATAAAGTCTTAAGAGCTACATTATGCTTTTAATTCAATGATTTTTTTTTTAAAGAAAAATTATTCAATGAATTAATTTACAATACAATGATCCCTATTTATAAGGATGTAGAGAGAATATAAAAAGATATGATTAATAAAATCAAATCAGTATTAAATGTTTCTGATTAGATTTTATCAATTACAATCAATACAAATACATTCTCATAATATCAAATCTCATACCATATATTCTAACACTGCAAACCTCTTTTTATTAATGGAAAAAATTAAAAATTAAATTAAAAACAAAAAACCAAAAACCACATCGTTTTTATGAAAATACCATATTGCATATGATGTCGTTTATAGACTTTATACATTTTTATATATTAAAACACAAAAATAATATCGTTTCATATATATATATTGATTTTTCAAAACTTTCTAACCACTAATTGTAACCGCCTAAACAATTAGCGATTAGTGATTGTTTTCTACCCTAAGTATGTAATTGATGGAGTATACATTTAGTCCAGCTCAAATTTATTATCCACTGGTCCGATGCACATAAAGGATTAAACATTCTAATGATTTATGATGGACCGACATATTTTGTTGAGCAACCCGTAAATACTTTTACTAAGAAAAAAAAAAGAAAAGAATTTGTTTTAGAGTTCATTTATTCCTTTTAGTACTATATGTTATTGCTATTATTTTAAAAATAATAATAAATCAATAATTATATGAAAGTTGTCGAGTTTTTTTTATTTTTTATTTTTTATTTTTACATAAAGTTGTCGAGTTATGGGTCACCTTTTATCGTGTCTTCCCTATTCAATTCAACTAAAACCAAAGTACTTTTTTTTGAATAACTTATTTTGTATTAAACATTAAGGAAAATAATAGACAAATAGAAGTGCTATACATTTTTTTTTTCTTTTCATTATTTTAATTTTAAAAATTATTATTAGATTTATGTAACTCATGTAAACTCATAAATTCAATATTAATTTTAAAAATAAAAAATAATCATTTCTCATATGCCAAAATTGGTGAATATAGTCTATACTCGTTTTAAAAAAGGATAATTTTTTTTTTCAATATACTCTAATAAGTGTCAAGTGTCATGTTTTCTTTAATATTTTAACAATTATTTGTTATATTTTTACTAATTTAAACATTAATTTTTAAAAAACTCAAAAATATTAACCGACACTAGTCCTGAATAAGTTTAAGAAATTTTAGAAGCAGAAGCAGCAGTTCTATTGAAATTCTGTACCAGTTTATAACTTTAAACGCCAAAATAGATGGCCGGCCTCGGGCCGGTCCACAGAAGGTGGGTCCCAGCCTCGAAAGTCCAACCCCGTGTCGGATCCTCTCGTTTATTAATCAACACTTGACCCGGGGAAACCCTCAGACACGTTACGCGCACATGCGAAGATTTCACACGTACGAGACCCAAAATCCCCCGCCTCCCCTTCTTTCACTTTCATACACAAATAATCATTATAAAAAAATAAAATAAATATATCCTTCTGCTCATTTTCTTTCACAAAGACTTGCAACAGTTGAAAGCGCTCTGGCTCTGGTTCTCGGAAGCGACTGAAACGATGTCGGTGAGTAGTTCTCTGCTCTCTATACGTACATCTCTACGTCTGTATGTGTTTTTTGATTTCTTAGGGTTTTGAGAGCGTTCTCTGTGTGGCTTTGATTGATTGTTTGCTTACTCAGTAAGTTTGGTGTTTGACTCAGTGATCCGCACAGATCTGTGGTGCTTGTTATTGCTTCTTATAATAGATTTTGTGCAATTAGGAGTTTTGCTTGATTAGAGAGCTGAAATGAATTGTATGTTAGAATGTGTAGTTGTGCTGTGCTATTTCTGGAATGGTCCGACTCTTTTTAACCTAATTCAGATTAGATTTATATAATTGCTTATTGTTTTAGTTCTGAAACTTTTTTTTTCTTTTTTCTTTTTGGTTTGTAGAAATGCTCGTTCGTGTAACTTGAGTATCTTATTTTGTTCTCGGCTATGCTGCTTGTTCTTTATACTGTTCTTAGTTTTGTTTCTTGAATAAAATTCTTATTGATCCAAAAAAAAATTATGTTTGTGTATCGATTGCATTATTAAGCATGGAGGTCCTGCTTAGAACTTGAGAGTATTTCATGGCCATGATGGTTCTGAACTGCTTTGCAATGGAGATCTAAGTAAATTCAATGAGAATGCTATTCCTCTTTTTTTTTTTTTTTGTTGTGTGTGTGTGTTTGTTGTTTAGTATACTTTGGATAGGAGACTGAGTATTAATCATGCTATTGGGTTTTCAATTTTGACTTTGTATTAAGAAAGACTGCCTGTTCCTTGACATTGTGCACCGAAATAAATGGAGAGATTTGCATCCATGTTTCTTCAAATCTCTCCATTTATTAAAAACATAAGCTCGACTTGGGTTTGAGGAAACATAGATGCAAATCTCTCCATTTATTTCGGTGCACAATGTCAAGGAACAGACAGTCTTTCTTTGATCAGATTTCTTCTGTTCTTTTCAGATTTGATTATTCAGTAAATTTAAAAAATAATACCAAATGGGTCATTCCATTGTTGCTAATGTGTATATTGGCTGGGGGAGATTATTGGATTTGATTCTTACTGTGAACTCATAAAAAGAAATATTCAAATGGTAATCCTTCTGTTTTGACCAAAAATATTATTTAATGAAATGTTACCAAGTAATTTATTGTATAGATTACGGCCTCTCTGCGGTTTGGTGAGATCAGAAATTCCTATGTGTGTACCATTTATTAATTGAAGACAAACTTTGCTCAATCTCAAATCTCGAGAATGCTAGATGCTTCCCTTTTTTATTAATTAGTTCATTTTTGAAAGAGGCAGCCTTAATGGGATTGAAAAATTTAAAGTAAGGCATGATAGTCATAAGTGGCAATGTGCATATTGACGAGGGAATCAAGTGGCTTTACCAGAATGAGTCACATTGATAAACTGGGGTTTAACGGAAATCATCATTTGAGAATCACTAATTATGAGAGAGAATCTTAGAAGAATTTCCCATTAAACTGCTAAAAAGTATTGAACTTCAGCCTTAAAAAGCACTTTGCTTTCTTTACTTTTTTCCAAAGTAGTGGTTCTAATGGATGTTCATTCCACATTTTCCAACTTGGAATTGGAAAATTAGTGCTCTCAATTTCTCACAATCTATGAGCCTTTGCTTTGTTGGATTTTGAGTGGTTCTATCACTTATTTTTAGTATATCTTTGAAGCATAATCATTTATGCTTTACTAGCTTTCCTCGGTGGTGTTTAACTAATATATTTGCTCTTGTTGCAGGTAAAAACTGTTAGAGTTAGCAATGTTTCTTTAGGAGCATCTGAGCGAGACATCAGGGAGTTCTTTTCTTTTTCTGGTGATATCGAATATGTTGAAATGCGGAGGTTAGTTCCATCATTCCTCTCTCTTTCTCTCTCTCTCACTCTTGGGTTCATTGTTAAATGAATACAAAGCTTATCAAATGCTTATGC
>CM017324.1:16397030-16492030 GCA_006937295.1 Carpinus fangiana
GTAAACACATTATTCGGTTTGACTTGTGTCAATAACCACAATAGAGTGTGTTGAAGGGTTTAAAGTTTAAAAACGGAAAATTGGTGTTTAATGTATTAAGTTTATTTTTATTGGGTGAGGTTCATCTTTAACCTTAGTTATTTAATCCCTACATTTACATTTTAATTTAATTTCTGCACGTTTCATGTTCGACATCAATTCTCATTTTGGGACTAGGTTAAGATATATTTAATTTAAGAGTTGTATTAGTTTTTAATTACAAAACTCCGTTCTCTGTGGTTCGATCTCGGTACTTGCGCAACGCTATACGACCTAACGGTTCGTTCTCTTGCGAGTACCTAAATTTGGTACGATCAATTATTACATACTTTGGTATTATTAGTTTGATATGATGTTGACTAGCATAGGCATATGGCCCCAAACAAACGATTGAGGACTACCCAATCTATGCAGCATGTTGAGGCCCCTACACAACGTGATTCCATAGGCGATGGACCTTCACTCCAAGGAGCTACTAGCAACGACGATTTAGGGGCTTTTCTCCCTAATGAGGAGATCCTGAGCAGACAATTCACACACCTAGGGTGGTAGACACCAGCGATATGTGTAACATATTGTTGCATTTTTTTAATTAATTGAAATATATTTTCCAAATTCTTAACATTATTTTTATTTTCTACACATTGCAGGCAACAAGACAAGGTGGGGTGTTACTTGCATGCCAGAAATATGGAATTTACCAGAGAATGAAAAAGTAATAATTGAATTTAGGGAAAACTTAAAAAAATCCCCTAAACTTTTAGCCTTTTACACAAAACACCCATAAACATTAAAAAAAAAAAAAAAAAAAAAAAACTCTCATTTACCCTCATGGTCTTTCATTTCCTCTCACTTAGAACCCTTTGTTAGTTTTCTACCCATTATACCCTCACTCCAAAACTACACCATTTTGGACTCCAAAATGACGTCGTTTTGCCCAAAATGGTGTAGTTTTAACCATTAAAATTATTTTTAAAATTGCAACAATAACATCACTAATTTTTTTTATTTGATTGTAGAAAAAGTTCTTGATACCAAAACACCGAACTCCGAAAATCAAAAAGTGGGTGATCGTACCAAATTTGGGTACTCGCAATAGAACGAACCGTTAGGTCGTATAGCGTTGCGCAAGTACCGAGATCAAACCACAGAGAACGAAGTTTTGCAATGAAAAACTAATACGACTCTTAAATTAAATATATCTTAACCTAGTCCCACAGTGAGAAATGATGTCGAATATGAAACGTGCAGAAATTAAATTATTCTAAGAATGTAAATGTATGGATAAAATAACTAAGGTTAAAGACTAACCTCACCCATTAAAAATAAGCTTAATACATTAAACACCAATTTTCCGTTTTAAACTTTAAACCCTTCAACATACTCTATTGTGGTTATTGACACAAGTCAAACCGAATAATGTGTTTACCGTTAAGGAGCTACAATGAGTATTGATTATGGATAAAATCATCCACTGTATCCTTGGATCACAGTGAATATTAAATCACAACCAATAACTCATTGTGCACCCGGCTTGGAACACATCACAGGATGACTATCAATGTATCAAAAACACACAACCATTCAATTATTTGTCATGAAAATTAAATGACGAGTACGGAATTAAATGACGGAAAATAAAGCGTAAAATGTAAAAGCAATAAATATAAACTAAGGGTGAGGCTTCATCTTCAACCTAAGTTGAAGAGTTTAGCCACCCATTGAATAACAAAGCATAATTGAATTGAAAAAATGCATTAAAATTAACTTGAAAATAAAAGCTTACAAATAAAAGGGGCAGAGCAAGGCAAACAGAAGCAAAATGCTCTCTAAAAATTGCCCCAAAAACTGTGTGTTCGACCAAATGGACCTAGGGTCCTATTTATAAACTAACAAATCGCATGAGTGCGTTCGAACGTAATGCTGAGTTGTGCGTTCGATCGCACAATGTGCGTTCGACCGCAGAAAACCGTAACGGCACAGCTTGGAAGCGATGGACTCCTAGGGCACCAGCGCGACATGCGGGATGACTGGGACTACGTTCGACAGTGGCCCCTGCGTTCGACCGTCAGTGCGTTCGAATGCACCAAGTGCGATCGAACACACTTGGCAGGGGTCCATTTCTTCACTTAATGTATTTTTGCTCTTTTGTGGCCAACTTTTGTTGTAAAGACCTGCACAACTCAAAACACTAAAAACACCAAAAATAATTAGAAATTAACAATACTAAGAGCCTAACGAATATAAATTAAGGGGTTCAAATAAGCACTTTTAGGCACTCATCAGTGGGTACTGCAAAACATGGCAAAGCAATTACAGGGCTACCAGAATGAATTGAAGAGTAATTACTCTAGCAATTCATTAGCTGCTACAGAAATAATGGCGAGTGCTGACTTAACCACAATTAATGTCATGCAATTTGCAAATCTTGTAAACTATTGGAAAGATGAAAAAGTTTAGATACCAAACTTACAAAAATAATTTATAAGCAACTATCAAATTACAAATGTTTACCACTATTATATTGACAATGTAGGAGAAGGCAAAAGTTGCTAAGGTGAGCCGATCAAAGCAAACAATCAACCACACATTAGGGGCAAAAAGCTATGCTCGACGTGCCGACGAAATGGCACTTATTTTTTTAGCTAGTAATACAATTGAAGTTGTGATTTTGCTTATAAACATGATAAACTGAAAATGTGTAGAGAAAATCTAATGGGACTATACCAACCAAGCCTGTAGTCTTTGTTGCCACACATAAGCATAGTGATGGCATGCCTGTGAACGAGGAGACAAGACGAATTATTGTAAGTAATATTTAATACCACTAATTAACTAGTATTGTTTTAAATTTTATTTATTTCTTTACTGAGCTTAATGTGCTTACTACTGTATTTCATGGCTTCACTTAGTTACAGTTTGAAATTGAGGAGAACATAATGCAAGAACCTTCAAACTCGCAAGAGGGTACCCAAGTAGGCAACATGATGTACCATCATAATGATGCCTACTCAAATTCTTTGGGTAAGGAATGTCATGGTCGCGTGCATGGTATGGACTAGGAACTACCCCTTCGTCCCTTCCTGGTCATGGTAGTTCACAATTTATTGCTAGTGCTTTTGCACCAGAAGATGCACAAGAACTTGTAGCTCTAAGGTTAGAGGTAGCAAAGTTGAGGTGACAACAAGAGGTTAAATTATAATTTATCTATTTCCTAAACTATGTTATGTTGTATTACATTTATTTGGCTTCATCAACTATGTTCTAATTGTTTGTTGTATACAAGACGATGCACAAGAAAGAGCGGCATTGAGGGCAGATATAGCTGAGTTGAGACCCCTATCTAAAAACTTTAGGCAACAGTGAAAGATCTTACTAATTCCGCTTGACCAAAGAATGCAAAATGTAGTAGATCGTAGAAGTTTTTATATTTACGTTGGACATGACTTGGAGGTTAACAATGTTATGGTTTTGTTTTTTTTGTTTTATAACTAGATATTATATTGACTTTTTCAAATAGGGATATATGAATTTGGTTAATGCAATTTTCAATGGAATGTGTTTAATGCAATTTACAGTAATATTTCAAATTTTTAATGGCTCATAATATCATATCATATGACTTATAAGATTATCGATGATAATTAAGTATGATCATTATGACTTATAATTATCATAGTTATCCTAATTCCTAAGTATGATCATATGAATCTCATAAGACCATATATTATGTGATTTATATAATCACTATATAATATGAATATAATTAATATAACATACTATTATCAATTGTGACATATAATCATTAGATTACGTGGTCCAAGATCTAAGATTATATGATCAATTAGTCATAATGATCATAATTCTTACATATGATAATATGATCTAACGATTATCATATAATAATATAATAATTTTGAGTCATAATGAGCATAATTCCTAAGTATGTGGTGACACGATCTAAGTATTATCATATGATCTCTAACAATTCGTACGATCTTCGATTTTAGATCACATGATCTAATGATTATATGATTAAGCATTAATATTATTCACTTTTATTATTTAGAGAAACGATAGAAACCTAAATTTGGCCAAACTTTTTTTTTATTTGGTCATTAAAAAAAAAAATTGAAGTAATAACATCTTATGTGATCTTTTTCATTATTATTATTTGGTATATATAGTATTTTTCTTCAGAATAATAACCATTTTTAAAAAAATAATGATAATTTTCTAAAGAAAAATACATTTTTTTTAAAAAAAATACAAAATAAAAAAGTATCACATAGAATGTTATTACTTCAAACATTTTTTAATTTTTGCTTTTTTAAAAAATTATTAAATAAGAGAAAAGTTTGGCCAAATTGAGTCAAAAAGTTATATCTCTATCATTATTCTATTATTTAATATTAATATTTAATGATTATTGTGATGTTATTAAATCACATAAATTTATTCAAATACCCTTGAAATATAAGGATATTTTTATAATAATGGAGATTAAAATAGACATTTCTCTAAATTTTTGGCGCTAGCCGCCAAAATGGGTGAAAATTTAATTCACCCGCCCTTCTTCAAATTCCTCCAAATTTCGCAAATCCACCCCTATATCTCCTTCATTCACATACAGCAACTGTTATCCCACAACTTGTAACTTTTGTACTGACACTTTCTTCTTTTCTTGGATAAAAACAAGCACAGACTTCTTTTCTTGGGTGAAAACAAGCATAGGAGGCATAACACTATTTGTAGTTGTTGTACTCTTTCTTCTTTTCTTGGGTGAAATCACACATATTCCTCCTACCCCTCTTCCTTCCGTCTTCTCCTCTTTCTTCCATCTATTCTTTCCTTTCCTTTTATTTATTTATTTATTTTTATGAATTATTCCAATATTTTTTTTATTCTAATTAATTTATTGGTTTTGTATTGTAGGGTTGCTGAACCAACAGATTGTTGATTACACAAGGATCAAGTCTCAGCGATGGTGGAACCAGTAAGTTTGCTTTGATCTACTAGTTTTTGTACTGACTCTTTCTTATTTTTAGGCCTTATCCCCTACCTCTCTTCCTGCTACTTCTTTTTCTTCTTCTTTTTGACAGTTGGCTCGTTCCTGTCAACAATGGAGGCGCAAAGACTTATGCGAAGTAGATGGAAACAATAATTACATGGTAAGGTGCCCATTGACATGAGATGGGGTTGGTAGTCTCTAAGCCGTAGTCTTAGACGTAGGCTCTAAGCCTGGTTCAATTACTTTTTTTTTTTCTCTCTCGCTTTCTTTCAAATGCCACTTGCTGTAGTTAATTTACAAAAAATATTTTGTCTCTATATGCAGCCTAACACTAAAGTTTCTCGTGACTACCATTACGTTAACCATTTTGATTGCTATAATTAAATAAAAAATATTACATGTCTTTTTTTTTTTGTCATTTTTGCTATTAAATCCTTCTTCTTCTTCTTTTTTTTTTTTTTTTTTTTCATTTTGCTACCAAGCATTAGTAATAGTTGAAAAAAAAAAAAAATTGTTGAGAGATTGTGGTAGCATCTAGAATCCTAAATGAACAAATTATTTGTAAAGCCTATATGTTATTCAATCTACTTAGTTTGGTATGAGCTGACTCATGGTATGTTGTAGTGATAGTGGGGAGCATTTTCTTCACAGCCAACAACTGAAAGCTGCTCAACAACTCAAGCCTCAATGATGCCATTTCTTGAAATGCAATACCCTCAGCCTGCTTCACCTGTAAAACCATTGGGTCATGCTGGAAGCTACAAAGGCAGCAAGTGTTTTTGCAGTCATTTTTTTTTTAATCTTTTTTCTTTTTTTCTTTTTTTTTTTTAAAGTAAGAAAACAAGGCCTCAAGTTTGAGATGCTGTTGGTTGCTTGGTCTGCTATGTGATGGTTTGGCTAATGTAGTTTGTTACTTCGCTGGTCGTATTCTGTATAGTTTTAGTTTCAAGAAGCTTGTATTCTGTCCAAATAGCTAGAGTGTATTATACTCATTGTCTTTTTTAAATGAAAGATTTACTCATTAATAAAATAACTTTGAAAGGTGAAAAGCTTTTTGCTTTATTATTCTCTTTTTATTTTGGTTTATCTTTTTTCATCGAGCAAACAAAGAGTACAGATTGAAAAAAAAAAAAAAAAAAAAAAAAAAAAAAAAAAAAAAAAAAAAAAAAAAAAAAAAAAAAAAAAAAGAGGGTGCAAAACGCCCAAAATATTATGGCATCAGATTTTGACCAGAAACATAAACAACGCCGACAAACCTGATGCTGGAGTTTCCCTTCACCGATACAGAATCATCTCCGGCTTTTGCAAAGGCACTGGAACAGAAATTTTTGCCTGCGATATCAATGGACGCCGGCATAGCAACCTTCATCGGCATCCTCTGTTGACGCCGGCATAGCTACTTTTGCTGGCATTGACAAAGGACGCCAGCAAAGCTAGCTTCACCGGCACAACAACCTTCACCAACATCGACAGAGGACACCAGCGAATCCTCCTCTATCAGCGTCAACAGATGATGCCGGTGATTCTACCTTCTCCGGCGTTTGCAAAAGATGTCGTCTTTGAGATTTTTTTCACCAGTGTTCGCTCAAAACAATGGCAAAAATCTTTACCAACACTGGTTTTTTCAATGGTAACAACAAACGTTGGGATTACAATTCCCAGCATTTTTTGTTGTCTTTCTCAATGCTTTTTGGATGCCAGGAAAACACCAATTTTTTGTAATGGAGGAAGGTTTTCGAAAGCTCTTCGACACACTCAAGGCTTAACTATCTCAATCAGAGGATGCTCGTGAGAAGCTTGCAGCAGACTTGAAGGCTTCTTAGATCTGGTGTAGTCAGTTTTGCCACGAATATCATTATTGGGAGGCCAAAGCAGTTCGTTACTTTGCGGAATTGTCCTTTGTTCTTTGGCTCCGAGATTTGCTCTGGGCTCATGGATTTCATTGGGGTTTCAAGAATTGCTGATACTTGACTATCAACAGGAAATAGTTCAATATTGACCCTACCAAAATGAATTTGGACTTCTTGACTATCCCTACCTTTGTTATTGACAAGATGGTGGATACAAGCAGAGATTTGATTCCAGATGCTCCAGAAGTTAACATGCATGGGTACCAACCAAAAGTCAACTTACCCCCTGAGCCTCTTGGTCCCAAGATTCACATTACCGATGACAATGATGATGATGTTGATGTTACTGAATCCTCTCTTGAAGTTTAGCCTTCTAATGTTCTCTCTTCTTTCTTTTTTTTACTGTCTGTATAAAGAACGCTTCCTTTCCCTACTTTTGAAACTTGGATAATTTGATTTGCCTTTTCTTTGAAATTTGGATGTCTTTCTTTGAAACTTTGCATATTCTTGTAGTAGTCGGTTGTACTACCCCCCAAGATCAAGGATTAAAAAGTAATTTTTTAACTTGGTCATTAAATTCTCTGTGCGTCTTTTGGGTGTTTGACGTTTTAGGTTTCAAAGGCCGTCATTACTCTACACATTCATCTATGGCAGAACACGTGGAATGCTGTCATTCGATTTCTAGCATGCGTTGGATGGTTTTTCCAAGTGACTTTGCGTGGGATGTCTTCTCACATTAAAGGTGACTTTTCAGTGTCCGAAGGTTTTTGTACTATAAGTACCCCCCTTTGCATTCAACTTTTCATTCAACCCATTTAGACTTTCATTCTCCTTTCACTTTGTTTTCTTATTCCATGATTTCTGCTTCTTCATCTAAGAGTTTGGCAAAGACGGAATCATCTGCTACTTCGGCCGTCCTTCTGTCCCTTGAAGATGATGTCTTCTCATCTCGTTCACAAGTTGAACAATTCTATTCTTGTGTTCCTCGTGCTTTTGATGCAGAGGTTGCTGGACTATGCTTGTTGCTAGAGGCACGTGAGCAAAGCCTAGCAGACTATTCCAATCTAGTGGCAAAATTGATGGCCGATATCGAAATGAAGGATCATCAAATAGCTTTGAAAGACCGGTAGCTAGAGTTGCAAGATCGTCGGATTGCAAACCTGGAAGCCTATCTCGTCAATGTTCATGAGAATAGGCGGAAGCAAGCCTCCAGTGTTTATTTTACTACCCACCTGTTCTTGAAGGAGGAAGAGAAGTGTCGGAGGCTTCGGAGGAAGTATCGACTGTGGAAGGCTAGGGCTCTAGAGAGATATGGTCCATCGAGTGAAGGTCGTTGGGAGTAACCTTCGAAATAAATGGCAATGGCCTATCAATGGCCAAAGTTTTTTGCTCATCATATTCTTGGGTGCTTACCTAAACAAGATTCTTTGTACAACATCTTCTTGGATGTTGAGTACTAGATGGAGCCCAAGTGCATCTCCTTGGGAGGATGTTGATTCGTGATCATACAAAAATAGTATTCGCAATAGCATGAATCGTTTTGCAGTGTAGTGGAAGTGCGAGGTCAAACCCACAGAGAATCGTGTTTGTAAAAAACCAATTTAAATGTCTAAACTAACCCTATTTCAACTTAGTTCCAAATATCAAACATGTGGCGTGCATAAAATGTGAACTAACCTAAATGCTTAAAAACAAATAGATAAAAACACTAAGGTCTAGAATCCACCTCACCACATCTAGATACATATTATCATGTTAGACATCCACCTATCCATTAAGCACTATGCATGTTCTATTGCTATTATAAAATCTAAACAAATCATCCGTTGTATTTACTGTTAAACGGTCACAACGGATATTGAACTGAAATCGAATCATCCGATGTATCGTTGATCACAATAGATATTGGACTCGATAGAATCATTCAATGTACCCCAGACAATCAACACAATTTTGTCACGAAACTGAATTTAAACGAACACACAAAACATTAAACAACGGATTAAACTAAACACAAAAATATGAAGATAATTAAATAAATCTATGATGAGGCTTCATCTTTAACCTTAGTTAAAGATTTAGTCTCTCATGGAAACAAGAGACAAATTAAAAGTAAAATAAAGCATTAAATAAATAAATGATGTTTAGGGGATTTACAATGAAGAACATGGAGGTTTCTGGCCTCTGAGGGCACCTCAAAACGTAAGTTTACAAAAAATGAGATAAGGTTCTATTTATAGACAAAATTAAATGTGCTGCCAGATTAGGGGTCCGCTCGATCGTAGGCATTGCACTCGATCGCATCCCTACGTGCGCTCGATTGCAGACAGTACGCTCGAGCGCAAATAACTGCTCTAAAAATCCCACGGCGCAACGTGTGAAGCGATGGCGGCTAGGGCAATGCGGGCTTTGCGGGCTGACGAGGTATGCGCTTGATCACGCCCATTGGACTCAAGCGCACTGGCAGGGGCTAGATCTTCACTTTTTGCCCCTTTTCACCCTTTAACCTCAGTTTGAACACAATGACCTGGAACACCATAAAACACTAAAAGAAACTAAAACATTAGAAATTAACAACGCTAAGAGCTTAACAAACATAAGTTAAAGGGGATTAAATATACAATATTTGGCACTGATCAATTCGCTTAAGTACTTCATAGTCGGCTTTTATGGTTTTAGTAGTTGTACTTGAGTCTTCTTGTAATGAGCTTATTGTGTAGTAGCATGTAATGAACCTGTTTCATGGTTGAATCTTCTTGCAATAAAAAAGACTTGCAATACAATTTTTACCTTTATTTTGTTGATGTGTTGAATGCCTTTATGTGGTTTCGACTGTGATTGTGTGGCGTCTTTGTTTGCCAATACACTTATCGTTTTGTTGCATCCTCGGTTTGGCATTTTCTCAGATTTTCCAATTTCCTAGTCGGTGCTAGGGCTTGAATCTTATTTTTTGTGTCAAGGGTTTTCTCCCTGTCTTTTTTTTTTTTATCAAGGGTTTCCTCCATGTCTTTTTTTTTTTCAAGGGTTTCCTCCTTGTCTTTTCTTTTTTTTTTTTTTATCAAGGATTTTCTCCCTGTCTCATTTTTTTATTTATCAAGGGTTGTCTCCCTACCTTTCCGAGAATAGGATTTTTGTCCTTTTTTTTTTTTTTTATCAAGGGTTTTCTTCTTGTTTCATTTTTTTTTATCAAGGGTTGTTTCCCTACCTTTCCAAGAATAGGATTTTTATCCTTCCTTTTTTTTTTTATCAAGGGTTGTCTCCCTGCCTTTCCGAGTTTTATTCTCCAGAGGATGCCGCCTTGTTTTGAGATTTTTCTCAAGGGTTGACTCCCTTTCTTCCCTGCAAGACAGGAAAATCGTCATTGGGCCCAATGGTCAATTTGACCAAGGGTCCTACGACGCTCAAGTAAGTCTTTATTCATTAATGAACATTATAAATAAATAAAAAAAGGAAAGTTAATTACAAAAATTTAAAAATGACTGATAATACTTCTTTAAGTGATTAGCATTCCAAGGTCTCGGCAACGACTTCCCCTCCACATCTTGGAGATAGTATGCACCTCATCGATGGCTCCGAATTACTTTGTATGATCGTTCCCATGTTCGTCCGAGCTTGCCTTCCGCTGGATCCAAGGTTACTATGCTAATTTTCCGAAGGACCTAGTCCCCTATCTTGAACTGTCTTGGCATGACCTTCTCATTGAAATATCAGGCTGTTTTTTGTTGATAAGCTGCCATCGTTGCTTAAGCGTCATCTCTCTTTTCTTGGAGCAGGTCTAGGCTCAACTTCATGCCTTTTGTTGTGAGTTTTAAATTGCTCACAAGCGCACAAGTCATTTGCAATATAGTGTATGTGCAAGTGCAAGGTCAAATCCACAGGGAATTGCGTCATGAAAATCAATTTCTATCTAAATCAATTCTATCTTAACCTAGTTCCGAATTGTGTCGCGCAATGGTAAATTAAACTAAAATTAAAATTGATAAAATGGAATGATGAAAAGGTACTAAGGTTTTCAAAATCCACCTCACCAAATTAAAGCATACATTCTCATGTTTTAGTTCATAAATCCGACAAAGAATTAAACCCTAAGCATGTTTTATTGTTCCTATTGAAAGATTCAATGAATCCATCCATTTGACAAAAGACAATGCATATCCAATTCAGTTCAAAAGATCTAATGTATCCATGCTTTGCACAAACGATAATGGATATCCAAAGTAAATCAAAATATGCAATGTATCCGTCAATGAAACACAATGAATATCCAACTTCGGCACAATCAAACACAATTTTGTCACATAATTGAATTGAAACGAACATACATTACTTTAAGGTCGGAATTGTACAAATAAACATGAAAACATAAAACTAATCAATTACGAGGCTTCATCAATTTTGCAAAATAATTGGAGTTCGAAGCTCCAATTAAAACACTTATGACCTAGCCTCTCATGAAAAAATAAATCAATAAGAAACTAAATTACTTCATTAAAATTAAAACACTTACAAAATAATTGGAGTTCGAAGCTCCAAAAACCTAGAAAACACCAAATTTGACAAAGCACGGCGCCCTCGAAGCGTCTTTGTACGTTTACAATGATAAAATATGATATTTATAAGTTAATTTTAGGGTTTCAGCGCTGCCAGGTCCAAGTGCGCTCGATCTCACTCGAGCATTAAAATTTCACATCCGATGGGCATGAGTGCGCTCGATCGCACTATATGTGCACTCAAGCGCACTACCTTCAGAATTTGCCAATTCTTGTGAAATATGATCTTGTAGATCTTTGAGTTACCTTTCCAATGACACTAGGAACGCTCTAATCAGAGTTCTAAAACTCTAGATATGGCCTTTTTTGTGGGACTCAATGGGTGCGAATCATCGCTCAATTCAAATTTGCTGCCAGTGCTCTCCGAACTGTCTTAAGCCCCATAATTAATGGAATTAGCCACAGATGTAACTTAGCAACCTGCAAAATACTTAAACACTAAAACTAACCAAAAACATCAGAAAAAACAAAATTAAGGGTATAAGAAATACAAGTTAAGGGGCCCAAATATGCAATATTTAGCACTCATCAAATACCCCCAAACTTACATTTTGCTAATCCCTTAGCAAAACAAAATGAAAAACAATGAAAGTAAGAAACATAAGTCTACTGTCGTGGGAGAGACGATTGCGTTTAGCGTACGCAACAAGTCTTTTAAACCCCTAGGCATCCCTAGTGTACGAGTGAAGTGTCGTGAGCGTTTACCAGCAATGAAACTCACAAACATTTTTCAACACTATGTTACTGGCAAACATGAACTTCCACACAAACACATGGTCTTTACCTCACAAGTAGATTTAACAAATTAAACATCACAATCACATCATCAGGACATCCAAGAGAATAAGTGAGCAATCAAGACAGCACATGTTTCATTAAGTTCAAAGTGAGATTAACATATAATCATAAGACTTCAATTTACTCAAAGTTTGTGTATCTCAAAATTCATAGGAGTTCTATCAGATGAAGACAACCAAGGCTTAAATTATTATCATTATTATAATTATTAGTTTTTGTGTGTAGGTTGTACAATGTTCAGCTCCCTTAAGCTTTCTAATTAACCTATGTAACGAGTGTTGGGCCAGTGACTCCCAAACCAGATAGTCTTAGGGCACTAGATGTGAAAACATCCCTAAGGGCTTAATGACTCAAGTAAAAAAGGCTACAAAGCCAAACTATCTATACAATCAACCAAACTGAATTTCACACTTTTTTACACGAACACTTAATGCTTAATGAGACAATAGGTCCAGTTACTCAATAAAAAGTTCAAAGTGATGATTTTTTTTTTTTATTTCTTTTTTATTTTTATTTTCAAGCCTTGGTTATTTCATCAACAAATATACACAATTCCGTTCAAATTTCATACCTCACAGACTCTATGCTAATGTGTTTGTTATAATCAACTCAAAACATGTGAAGTCTCTCTAAGCCAAAAATGAGTCCTAATGACGTGATGTGTTCAAGATGTTAAACAAACCCATGAAATACAACCATAGTTATAGTGTAACTCATGCTTAACAACAACATAGTACAATTTTTTTATTTTTTTACAGACAAAAACAAACAAAAAGATAATGTGTTTTTCCACACTCCCAAACTTAAATGACACATTGTCCTCAATATGGCAAGAAATACAATGTCGTAGGATAAGGAACCAAACTGTGCAAAGGTCAGGGCGTTCCCCAAACTTGAACACCAAGACATCTATCAAAAACTAACAGCAATATTCTCTCATAGGAACAAACATAAAAAGGTTAATTACTGTTAGAAACAAAAATGAAATGACAAAAGAAAAAGGATTAAAAAATGCAGTGCGAAAAATTTAAAAATAAAAAAATAAAAAAAATACCGCACTTTCCCCGATCACTTGGGTGCCCAACCAATCCCTTCCACCATTTTTTCTTTAAAATTTGATATCCCTCTGGAATGATGTTTCACCATCTTATGTAGCTAACCTTGTTGCTCAGAAGGATCTTCTTGGGACTCCTATTCCTAGATTTGCTCCCTTGTGTGTGTGATTCCTTGAAAATCTCTACATAAGATGTCTCTTCGAGACATTGGAAAGATGAAGCTTGTGGTTCATATTGTGTCACGAGAGGGATTGTGGCGAAGGAATGAGCTTCAGTACTCACTTCCTTGTCATTAGACAAATTTGGAGTTGGCAAGGGCTTAATTTGCTTATCCTTTTCTTCTACCTTGTTAACAGTTTTTTCCTCACTAACAAGTATGGTGGTGGTTTGGGCATGCTCGTGTGCAGATTTGTTAGCTTTAATCATGTAATGATTAATGAATGAACAATCATCTATCTGTTGAGAATGATGATAACAATATGAACATGACTAATGAGGTGCATGAGTATGAGAAGGCTGGGTATAGGCACGCCTAACTGCCATGAGTTGGTTCACCCCCTCCTCTAAGTCATCAATATGAGCAGTTGGAAAATGTTGCACTAATGACTCTTGAGGAGGATGATTGTACGATGAAGGCATGGAAGAGTGGTTATTGAACTGTGGATATTCAGGATAGTGCAGTTCATAGGATTACAAAGCATAATTTCTCGTGGCATGAGCGTACCACGAGAAATCAGAATGGTTATTCCAGTTCGGGGTGTAAGAGTTAGAATGTGATTCAAACCTTGGTTGGAGAAGTTGGTGTTTATCTGCTCATATAAAAAATTAAAAAATTGTCCCCATGATGGACAATCACCTGAACTATGATAAGGGTTGGAGCAGCATAAACATGGTTCATGTGGGTGCAAATTTTAAGGATAATTGGTAGGAGTTAGTGTCCTACAACTAGGGGAAACATTAAAATCACTGAAAAGAAAATTCATGTTTCACCCTCACTCTTTAGCATGCAAATATACCACATAAAACAATAACCATTTTTTTTTCGACAATAAAATAAACAAAAATACAATTTGCAAAACAGTTTTTTTTTTTTACTTAGCTGCTTCTAGTTTGTTGAGGCTGATTTCTCGAAGTGCGCTCGAGCGCAGGTAAGTGCGATCGAGCACAAGTTTGCAATGCGCTTGAGTGCAAGTGTGGGATGGATCGAGCGCAGGTGTGATCGCTTGCTGCCCATGTGCTTGAGTGCGCTCGAGCGCAAGTGTGGTGCGATCGATTGCAATGGCAGTGAGTGCTTTTTCCAAAACTACAATAGTACTAAAAAACAACCAAACTTTTTTTTGTTTTTTTTTTGTTAGATAAACTTAGAAACAAAATAAATAATAAATAATTAAAAATTGCAAAAACAAAAAACCTAATTAAACTAGTAAAAAAATAAAATTAATTCAAACAAAAATCAATTTCACAAACAAACAATTCCCCAGCAACGGCGCCAAAAACTTGTTGTGAGTTTTAAATTACTCGCAAACGCATGAGTCATTTGCAATATAGTGTATGTGCAAGTGCAAGGTCGAATTCACAGGGAATTGCGTCATGAAAATCAATTCTATCTTAACTTAGTTCCGAATTGTGTCGTGCAATGGTAAATTAAACTAAAATTAAAATTGATTAAATGGAATGATGAAAAGGTACTAAGGTTTTTAGCCACATCACCAAATTAAAGCATAAATTATCATGTTTTAGTTCATAAATCCGACAAACAGCCCTAAGCATATTCTATTGTTCCTATTGAAAGATTCAATAAATCCATCCATTTGACAAAAGACAATGCATATCCAATTCAGTTCAAAAGATCCAACGTATCTATTTTTTGCACAAAAGACAATGGATATCCAAAGTAAATCAAAAGATGCAATGTATCCGTCGGATGAAACACAATGAATATCCAACTTTGGCAGAATCAAACACAATTTTGTCACGTAATTGAATTGAAACGAACATACATTACTTTAAGGTCGGAATTGTACGAACAAACATGAAAACATAAAACTAATCAATGGCGAGGCTTCATCTTCAACCTTAGTTGAAGATTTAGCCTCTTATGATAAAACAAATCAATAAGAAACTAAATTACTTCATTAAAATTAAAACACTTACAAAATAATTAGAGTTCAAAGCTCTAAAAACCAAGAAAACACCAAATTTGACAAAGCACGGCGCCCCTAGCGCGTCTCCGTACGTTTACAATGACAAAATATAATATTTATAAGCTAATATTAGGGTTTTAGGTCAGCCAGGTCAGCCAAGTGCGCTCGATCACACTTGAGCATGAAATTTTCGAATTCGATGGGCACGAGTACGCTCAATCGCACTATATATGCACTTGAGCACACTACCATCAGAATTAGCCAATTCTTGTGAAATATTATTTTGTAGATCTTTGAGTTAGCTTTCCAATGACACTAAGAACACTCCAATTGGAGTTTTACAACTCTAAATATGGCCTTTTTAGTGGGACTCATCGGGTACGAATTATCGCTCGACCCAAATTTGCTGGCAATGCTCCCCGAACTGTCTTAAGCCCCAGAATTAATGGAATTAGACACAGATGTAACTTAGCAACCGCAAAACACTAAAAAACCAAAACTAACCAAAAACATCAGAAAAAAATGAAACTAAGGGTTTAACAAATACAAGTTAAGGGCCAAAATATGTAATATTTGGCACTCATCACCTTCTTCTTTATCCCTGGATTGTAGTGTTTCACTCGTAAGCTGACCTAGTTGACTTTTACAAGAATAACTGCCTTGGATCCAAACACCAAAGAGAATAGGGTTTCTCCTGTTGCTATTTGGATGGTAGTCCTGTAGGACCGTAGCACCTCTAGAAGGAATTCCACCCATGCCCCCTTCTTATCCTCAAGTTTTTTCTTCAATGTTTTCATCAAGGTCTTGTTCGTTGCTTTCACTTGACCGTTTGCTTGGGGATGCCTCGGGGATAAGAAATAATTTCTTATGTGTAGCTTGGCACACCAACTTCAGAATAGCTCACAATCGAACTGCTTGCCATTGTCAATTACAAAGATGTGAGGAATACTATACCGAAAAACTACCACCTTCCAAAGGAAATTCCTTATGTTCCCAGTAGTTATGGTTGCCAGTGCTTTAGCTTCCACCCACTTCGTGAAGTAGTCGACAGCTACTACGACGAACCTACATCCTCCTTTCCCTATTAGAAGTGGCCCTACTAGGAACCCCCCCATTGTGCAAAAGGCCACGGTGCCAATACCAAGCTTAACTCCTTAGGTGGGTTGGTCATTACTTCGTCAAATCGTTGGCATTTATCGTAGTGTTTGATCATTTCATGGGAATCTTTGCTCATCCCGGGCCAACAATACCCTGCTCAGACGGCTTTATGGGCTAACATTCTTCCTCCCAAGTGACTACCACATACACCTTCATGGATTTCTCTAAGTACATAAGAGGCCTCATTTTTTGGCAGACATTTGAGTAGAGGAAGAGTGTAACCTCTTATGTACAGAATTTCATCGATCAACGTGTAGTGGGTAGCCTGGATATAAATCTTCCGAGCTAACTTATTATCAGATGGCAATTTTCCCTCTATTTGAGAAATTGCAGTATATCATGACCCCATTTTGGGCACCCTTGTTCTTCTTCGATGCAAGCTACTTGATCTACTCAAACAATTGAGGACTCGGTCAACTCTTGAATTGGGCAACCAGTTGTTATGTCCTCCTCAGTAGCAGAACCAATGCGAGCTAGGGTGTCCGCCTGCGAGTTTTCTTCCCTTGGCACCTTTGTGAATGCTATCTTGTCAAAGGACTGCATAGCCTCCTTTACTTTTGTCAGGTACTTCTTCATTTTATCACCTTGGGTCTCTCTTAATGTGTACGACCACCACTTGGGAGTTGCTTCTGACCTCTAGATTTTTTTACCCCCATTTCTCGGGCCATATTCATTCCGACAATTATGGCCTCATACTCGACTTCATTGTTGGTGGTGGTGAAATTTAGTTGTATTATTTCCTCGCACTCTTCTCTGTCGAGCACCTTGAGTACGACCCCGGCTCCACTATACTTCTGAGTGGAAGATCCATCTACATATGCTACCCACTGATCGGTGCCAAATATTGTATATTTGATCCCCTTAACTTATATTTGCTAAGCCTTTAGTACTGTTAATATCTAACTTTTGTAGTTGTTTTTAGTGTTTTTTGGTGTGCAGGTCATTGCATCAATACATGGCTACCAAAAGAAAAAATCAACTTAAAGAGATGCCATGAAGTCACTGTCAGTGCGTTCGAACACACTTGGTGCGTTCGAATGCAACTGTGGTCGAACGCAGGGACCACGTTCGAATGCAGGTCCAGTCAGCCCACGTCTCACGCAAGTTGCCCTAACTGACCCTACGATTCCATCGCTTCCAGCTGGCGCCACGGCAAATATCTGCGTTCGATCGCAGAGCCTACGATCGAACGCAGGAATCAGTGCGTTCGACTGTGTTCAAACGCAGCCCTATGACCTGGCAGCACCCCAGATTTCTATAAATAGTCCCATTCTTGCATTTTTTTTTTGAGAGCTTTTCTTTTGGGCGTGTTTTTAAGAGTAGTTTGCCATTGTAGGCCCTACTCTGCCCTTTTTCTTTGTAACCCTTTACTTTACTTTATTTTAATGCACTCTTTTACTCTTTCCTTGCTTTATTGTTACATGGGTGGCTAAACTCTTCAACTAAGGTTGAAGATGAAGCCTCACCCTTAGTTTATTTCGTGCCTTTACATTAAACGCATTTATTTCCGTCTTTTAATTTTTCCATACTCGTTCATTTAATTTCTGTGACAAAAGTTAAGTGGTTGTTGTTTTTGATGCATCGATAGTCATCTTTTGTTGTGTTCCAAGCCGGGTGCACAACGAGTGTTTGATGTTTGATTCAATATCCACTGTGATCCGAGGATACAGTGGATGATTTTATCAATAATCAATACTCGTTTTAGCTCCTTAACGGTAAACACACTATTTGATTTGACTTGCGTCAATAACGGCAATAGAGTGTGTTTGAGGGCTTAACTCGATAGGCAGAAGGTGTGTGTGTTTTATGTTTAGGCTAACTCTTTATATTGGGTGAAGTTAGTCTTTAACCTTAGTTAATTTTATCCATTCCTTTACATTTTTAGAATAGTTTAATTTCTGCACGTTTTATGTTTGATAATACTACTCATTTTGGGACTAGGTTAAAATATATTTAATTTAAGAGTAATATTAGTTTTTTTTTTTGCACAACTCTGTTCTCTGTGGTTTGATCTCGATACTTGTGTAACGCTATACGACCTAACGGTTCGTGCTATTGCGAGTACCCAAATTTGGTATGACCACCCACGTTTCTTCTTGGGGCATTTCATCTTCTTCTAAGAAGTTGTAGAATTCCGTATTGCAGAATTCGACTAAGAAGTTGGCCAAAGCCTACCCTTTCAGTGATGTTCTCAGATGGAATTCTATATCAAATTCCCCGAGCTCTACAGCCCAATTGACTAATCTTCCCAAAAAATTTGGCTTTTGCAAGATCTTTCTCAAAGGGTATTCGGTCAACACTCTGATAGTGTGTGCTTGGAAGTATGGCCTTAATCTCCGAGCGGATGTGACCCATGCAGAGCCTTGCCCCGTGCAGAGCCTTGCATGTGAAGTAAACAGGTCTTTGTAGCCCCTGCTCTTCTCAAATTAAAGTTGAGCTTATGGCTGACGGTGATACCGCCAAATACAAATATAGAGCTTCTCCTTCCGCCAGTTGGCTTAATTAGGGGTGAAATAGCGGTTGCGGTTAGCGGTTAGTGGCCAAAACCGCTAACCGCCTAGGCGGTTAATAGAATCTACTAACCGCATCCGCTAACCGCTAGCGGTTAACCGCCTAACCGCTAACCGCCTAGGCAGTTAATAGAATCTACTAACCGCATCCGTAACCACCCGGTTAGCGGTTAACCGGATGCGGTTAACCGCTTTTTATTGGGTTTTTTTTTTTGCCAGTTTTGAGCTCACTTTAAACCCTTGTTTTGCTCACTTTAAACATTTTTTTTTCCTCTTTCATGGTCATTTTAGCATTAAAAATTGTTAGTTTAAAGTGAGTATTATATGTTGGACTATTATACCAAAATCTTGTTGTTCACCTTGTACAACATATAACATACGAATAAAATTACAACAAAATTATCGTTTTGGGTTAGGAAGAAATGAATATATAAAAGTGTAAAACTATGTCGTTTGCACTTCTATATTATATAAATAATAAAAATAAGGTGGGAGGAATCGAAATCGGGACTCTTGAATAAAATAGGTTCACAATAACCACTAGACTACAATAACTTATTGTTATTTATTATATGAAATATATATAATATAAATATATATTATATTTTTAAAAAAGACGGTTAGCGGTTAACGGTTAGCGGTTAGGCGTTTTTTCAAAATCCACTAACCGCTAACCGCCTAGGCGGTTAGCAGTTTTTACTAACCGCTTTCAAAGCGGTTAGCGGTTATTGCAGATAGCGATTAGCGGTTAGTACGGTTAGCGGTTAACGGATGCGGTTAGGCGGTTTTAAATTTCACCCCTAGGCTCAATAGTGGTGGGCTGACCAGATATTCCTTCAATTCTTGAAAGGCTTTATTGTAATCTAGGCTCCAAGAAAAAACTTTCTTCAATATCTTGAAGAGTGGGAGGCACTTATCGATGGATCTAGAAATAAACTGATTTAGTACCGCTATTCTTCATGTCAACTACTGAAACTGCTTCATGCTTTGGGGAGCTTGCATTTCTAGGATCATTCTGATCTTCTTGGGGTTAGCCTTGATCCCTCTACATGAGACAATAAATCCAAGGAACTTTCCTGATAATACGCCAAATGCGCATTTGGAAGGATTGATCTTCATTCTGTATTGCCTTAATGTGTCGAAGGCCTTTGCCAGATCTATGATGTGACTGGTTACCTGTATGCTTTTTATGAGCATGTCATCCACATAGACTTACATGTTCCACTCGATCTATTCTCGGAACATTTGGTTGACCAGTCTCTGGTACGTGGCCCTCGGGTTCTTCAATCCAAAGGGCATTACCCAATAGCCGTACAAATATTTGTCTGTCATGAATGTTATCTTCTCTTAGTCTGACTCGTGCATGGATATCTGATTGTATCCTGAGAATGCGTCCATGAAACTTAGAAGTTCGTGCCCAAAAGTCGAGTCTATGAGTAAATATATCTGCGGTAGTAGATAGTTGTCTTTGGGGCATGCCTTGTTCGAATCAGTGAAGTCGACGCACATCCTCCACTTTTCGTTGGATTTCATTACCAACACCATGTTTGCTAGCCAAGTCGTATACTAAACTTCCTTAATGAACCCGAACTTCACATAGCTTCTTGACCTCCTCGGTGGCTGCCTTACTTTTTTAGGCCGAATATCCTCTTCATCTTTGTTACACTGGCTTGAAATTTGGATCGGCATTCAACTCGTGCACCATGATCAAAGGTGAGATACTCAGCATATCTTCATGGCTCCATGCAATCACGTCGTTGTTTTCTCAAAGGAAAGATACAAGCCTTTCCTTCATGATGGGGTCTAATTAGGATCCAACCCTAATGGTCTTGTCTGGCTCGCCAACAGAGAATTCTTCCAGATCCTTAACCGGTTTGCCACCCTTTAATTGCTATACGCCTTTTCTGCAGCCACTTCCCTAGGTAGGAGTCTTAGGACACTCCTGCATAGATACGTTATAGCATTGTCGGGCGACTCATTGCTCTCCCCTTACTTCGTAGACTCTGTGATCCGTTAGGAATTTCATCTTGAGATGTGGAGTTGATGTTATAGCCTTGAGCTCATTAAGAGTTTTTCTTCCTATGATGGCGTTGTATGCTGATGGTCATTTGACTAACAAAAAACACTTATTGTTGCCTGCTTTGGATATGATTCAGCTGTGACTGGCAGCTCAATCGATCCGATCGGTTGCACTTGTTCCCCTATGAATCCCATCAAGGAGCAATTGGCTTGGGCAACTCTCTCCTGTCCCTGGTTCAACTTTTTAAATGCAAACCAATATAAGATGTCTATTGAGCTCCCGTTATCCACCAAAATGCGGTGGACATTATGATTTGGCACAATTAACATGACTACCAAGGCATTTGTGTGCGGAAGCAATATGCCTGTGTAATCATTGTTGGAGAATTAGATCACCATTGAGTCCTTCCTGGACTGCTTCATTGGCCTCCCTATAGCGTAGACCTCATGAGAGTTCTCTAGTTGCTGGGTGTACGCTTTCCTTGCCTTTCTTGACTCACCTCCCCCAGCAAATCCACTTGTGATGGTGTGGATTTTCGGGGCATTTGCTTGGTTTTGAGGTTCTCAGGCGGGGCAGCCATGTTCCCTTCTAGGCTCTTCCCATATCCCTTTATTCTCTTGAGGGTATCTCCCTTGATCTCTGTGATCTAGGCTCTGACTCTAGTAACGCTCCTGCTGTCGATGATCTCACAAATCACGGTAATTCACCTCTTGGACATAGTTTTCTCTTGGGACGCCTGCTCTTCTCTAATCCCCCGAAAAGCGGACTAGCTTGTCGTTCTTGATGAAATTCTTGATGAGGCCCCTTAATGCTATACAACCCTTTGTGTTGTGACCGTTAGCCTCGTGGAACTCACAGTACCGGTCGAAGTTTTGGCTCAGCGGGACCCTTGGAATTCTTGGGGGTTTCCGATATTTCAAGTCCTTTTTGACTTCCATCAAGACCTTGGAAATGTTGTTGTTAAGCAGAGTAAAGTTGTAATCGCTGAACTTCTTCTTAAAAGGCCTCAGATCATTTGACCTCTGATGGTCCTTATTCTTTTTATCTTCAAACTTCTTAGGCAATTTTCGGGCTAACTTCATTGCCTTCAAAGTCTCTTCCTCATTGATGAATTCCTCCACCTTATCTAACAGCTCTTGGAGGTTGCTCGGTTGTCTTCGTGTGATCTTTCTCACCACCGGCTCCTAGGGAGAGATGCCATTATAGACGGCAGAAAATATCACACCATCGGTGAAGTCTTCTACCTTCAGTTTGTCTGTGTTGAACCAAATCATGAACTCTTTCAAGCTTTCTCCTTCTCTTGGTGGAGCGTTAGGAGGTACTCGAAAGGCTTCTTTCTTTCTCGGGACTCCAAAAATTGGGTCAAGAAAATCCGAGCAAGATCTTTAAAGGTGCCTATGGAATTAGGCATCAGACTCCTGAACCATTAATCTCTAGCATTTCCTAAGAGTGTGGTAGGGAAAGCTTGGCATGCTATCTCTTCAAACGTGGCGTGTAGTGCCATGTGCATCCGATAATTCTCCAAGTGCTCAGCAGGATCCCCGACTCCACTATAGCTTAGGATTTGAGGCGCTTTGAACTTGTTGGGGAGCGGATGATCAATCATTTGCTTGGTGAAGGGCGTTTTTGTTCCAGCAAAAAGTTTGCTCACCACGGTGGCCTTCTGTCTCTTTCTGCTCTATCACCACGAATTGCATCTTCAGTTCCTCTAATGCTTTGTCCACCTCACTTTTTAGAGAGGCTACCTGTGGATTCTGGTTGCCAATAGTCGGCTGACCTTTTTCAAGTTCTGCAGTTTTTTGGGAATTTTTGCCTCTACGGGTGTTCTCCCGAGTATTGCATTCCACGTGACTATTTTTGCGTTAGTTATTGTCATGCTGGTGATGATGACTCTCATCTTGGAGGCTGCGGCCATCAAAATGGTGGCCATGATTTTCCTGCTCCTCTGAATGTCCATTCCGATTGACTTTGGAGTGGGATAGTTCGGGGAAGTGAAGGTCTAGCTCCTCGTTTTGTTGGATTAGGAGTGTAATGACTCAGGAAAAAGTGTTAGCCACATCTGTGCTATTACTCCAAAAGGACTAGTCAATTTTAAGTTTTCCTAAAATTCATTATAAAGCCCAGTTTCACCTAATAACTAGGCAATGTGGGACTTAGCACTCATGACTATCTTTATAAAATACCACTCTATATGGGATTCTTCTCATCTTCCCAATATGGGACCGGGGTGTTACAGACTCTCCCTCTTAAATTTCTATCTTTGTCAGGGCCACATCATGTAGTGCTCCAGTACCACATGACCTGGCGCTACTAGGTGGCCCTAATACCACTTGTAACGACCTAGGAAAAAGCGCTAGCCACTTCTGCGCTAGGGGTTATTGTGACGTCCCACATTACTTGGGTATGGATTATATGATATGTTTATATGGAATATGCTCTCACTAAATGTTATGAGGCATTTTGGGGGTAAACCCAATACTAAAACCATGCAAGCTTGGCTCAAAGCGGACAATATTATATCATTTAGGGCGGGGCGTTACATATGATATCAGAGCCATAGCCCAGCCTGAGATGCGGAAGCGTGCACAAACCTATAAGGGTTACCAGCGAAGACGCTGGGTCCTAAAAGGGAGTGATTGTGACGTCCCACATTGCCTAGGTATGGATTATATGAAATGTTTATATGGAATATGCTTTCTCTAAATGGTATAGGGCCTTTTAGGGATAAACCCAATACTAAACCCATACAGGCTTGGTCCAAAGCAGACAATATCATATTATTTAGGGCGGGGCATTATAAGGAGTGCCACTTGTGCTTCCAGGGATGCTATACACACTCCTTATCTCCTACGTTCTTGGGTGCTGGTGGTGCTCGTTGATTGGCCCGGAAGGTTGATGTTGTTACAAATGCTACCTAAATTAATAGATAATATTTGCTACGTTTTACTCGCAAGTGCACAAGATCAAAAGGATAGTATAGCAGGCAAATACGAGATCATTCCCACGAGGATTGTTAATTTTGCTTAGAATTAAGTAAAATATCAAACTGTCACAATATTGATATTAAGAAAAGAAATAAAAATAAAGATAAATAAAAGTGTAGGGCATTGATATCCACCACTAATTATGCTCAATTAATATAACAATATGCCGATGATCCAATTATATTATGAATACCTAATGTTTGCCAACTTAAGGGCATGGGTATCTACTCCTTAAGCTATTGGTTTCCCTAAGCAACGAATTAGGCATAGGTGTTTACTCTAATTCTTTTCTTTCTTAAAGGATTTAGTATGGGTGTCTACTAAGTTGTTATTTAAGAAAGCATAAAAACTGTGAAAACCGACAAACACATGAGGCCTAGGGTATGGGTGTCTACTCCCGGTTTCCCATGTTGATTAACCCAAGAACCCGGCGTGGATATCTTTTGTTACTTTTATTAAACTCAGGACTCAATCATCCAAATTGATTTAATTAACTAATCCATACCACATGCATATAATGGCCAATCACATACATATGAGGAATTCAATAAAACAGGCATTAATCAAGTTAAGCAACACAATATGATTATCACAAAGGCGCCAATATTGAAATATTAAATAAACATAATTAGGGTTTCAATCCTACCCTACTAGAATATTTAGTTACACATAATTAAAATAAAACTAAAAGAAAAGGAAAAGAAAGAACCAAAAACCGCTCCTAGAAGTAGCCTCCAAATTCTCCTCTCTAAAATTGTCTATCTAATTGTGAGGCTTAGAGGTCTATTTATAGGCTTTAGGAGAGTCCTAGAAACCCTAGTAAACCTAGGAAATTTGGAATTCTATCTCCTAGTCAATTTAGGAGATAATCCTATTACAAATCGGAATAGGATTCCTCCAAAATTGAGCTCCTATCTTGCGGGGTGATTTTAACATTACGGAGGTCCGAATTAGGAAATTGGTATTTCACAATGATTTGTATCCTGTTGAGTCAGCTTTCCAATGCCGTTGGAATCATCTCAATCCAATATTTGAGCTGAAAGTTATGGCCAAAATACCAATACCTATTCAGAATCCAAATTTGAATCCAATCCGATTTTAGCTCCAATTTGATAAATTCTGATTTAATCCTTTCCACATCTTCTAGGTCTTCCCAATTTGCCCTTTAAGCTTGGAACATTTCCAGAAACGCTTCCTTTTCTTCCATGACCTATAAAAACACAGAAAACACAAAAAGGAAATAAAATGGATCAAAATAACAAAAACTAAGAAATTAACAAATGTAAATTAAGGGCTAAAATATGAATATTTTGGCACTTATCAGTTGACTCCTCGCTGTGCTGGGCTTGGCTTCTGGACCTTATACACTCCCTATCTCCTACGTTCTTGGGTGCTGGCGGTGGCCATTAATTGGCCCAGACTGTTGACTCCTCGCGGCACTAGGCTTGGCTTTTGGACCTTGTGTTCACCATTATCGCGTATTTTTTATTTCACAAGAACGATTTGTCGTTCCCTAAGACAGCTCCAAAATATTGTTACAATTTTTGGTATGGTGGACCCAAGGGTAGATTGGTAATATTGACCTAGCTGCTTTCTTCAAATCCTATAAAACAATAACACACGTTAAGGGGATGCGCCGGGTGGTGGCTGGTCGTTCCTCCTCCAATGCTTAACTCAGTGTTTGTATGATCTCAATATAGTGTATAGTATGGGAATGAATCATGTACATGTCTCCTTTGTGACTAGGTCTTTTATCGTAGGTCACGCTGGTATAGCCATGATGACCGAGCGAAGGGTTTGGGATTTGGGCGTAACGGATGAAGGAGTTAACATTCCTGATCCCTACCTGTTACAGTCGACATGAAACCATTGTCGTCATTAATATGATTCCGGGAGTAATGTGTAATGGCTATCATAACCGACGTGATTTCAAGAATGGTGCATAACCATCAAAGGTACTCAAGTGCGAGTTGTAATTGTTCTGGTGACCATGGTGTATTCAAACTACCAACATAGTGGTGCGCGCCTTGTTCATAACGGTTGTATCCCGACTATAATGACCTAGGGTGTGACGTCCCACCTAATGGGAATATCAATTAACTAGAAATTGACCCCACGGCACGCCATCCTAGCCATGTCCCTCCGAGACACGACCTCCAGGAAAACACCTTCCTCGTCGTAACGAGAAAACTGCAGCGGAAGACTTTACCAAGACTATGGGATCAAGAGATAGTAAATGAAACATCACATAAGATACCAGAGATAAAGTACTACGTCTATAATATAATAAAGAGTCACCAAATGTATCGGTCATCAGACCGTCAACAGGTACATTCCCAAAATAAGATACTACAATATTGTTCACAAAAGATCAACAGATCAAAGCCTAGACTTAAGCTTCAACAAAGCTAATGAGATCAGAATCTCTATCATGTCTGCACGGGCAAATCCTCCATCCTCCCACATCGTCCTAAGCCACACAGGATCCATATCCTCAAAGATCACCCGAATCAAGTCCTGAGCAATCACCCAAGTAAGCTCCGACGGCATCCTCGTCTAAAGCAGCTAAACCGTGCAATTATTCGTAATGATGGGGAAAGACATAAAATAAAGAGGGTAAGTCTAAGACTTAGTGACTTTTAATGCAGATAATGCCCATGCCAGTTTTAGTAATGAACTCAGGTATTTAATAAGCAAAAACAGTTCCATTATGATAGTTTAATTATGCGTGATATATATAGTAATGATATATGCATATGATGTAAACAATAGTCATAGTTCAACAGTAAGGTCTACCCGAGATATTACCCCTTCTCAGCAAGGTTGATGCTATCCTGAGGGACCTATAATACAATGCCAGTGCCCCAGCCATTGTGCAACATACTGTACATAACATTAGTGGCGAGATCGGGTCTGACCCCGAGTGGCCCACACCAACTAATGACGTCCGTCCTGTAGTGACCGAACCACTAGGAATGGTTGCATCAAGGTCACGAAACCAATGGATCCACAGCCCTCACATAACGCACACATTTGACCATAAAGCTAACGTGTATAGTAAGCCCATGGCCATTGCTACCGCACGTACTGGTGTACCATGTCATACGATGCAATTATCTTGTCTATATTTTAGATGCATGTTATTTTACAAGTCCCACTTGGTTAACATGTTCAGCACAACGTTTTTCTAAAAACAAAGTTCATGTGCAATACGTACAAAACGTGAGAGTTGTAAAATATGCATGTTTGCTCAGTACACAAAATAGACGTGCAGTGCATGGAAAATAACAATGTGCATTATGTGAGTTAAAACTCACCTGGATCGATACGCGTCTCTGAAAACTCCAAAAGATCCGAGTTCTCCAAATTTGTGGAAAACCTTCTATTAGTCCTAATTCCACTAAAACAACTCTAAAGTAAGGAAAACATGAGCTACAGGACGGTTGGTAAAAATAGGGTTTCCCTGTCACACAGTGATCGTACGTCCAGGCTCAAGAGCGTACGTCCGTCATGCAACGACAAGCCGTACGTCCGGTAACGATACCGTACGTCCGCTGTATGGGTTCTAAAAGAGAACCTCCTTTTCTCTTCCACTGCCCGCCTATTCTCCGACTCCTAGGGCTACTAGGAACAACCTAAAGCCTTCTAGTCCAGTTAATAACCTCCATGCAACATAACAACGCCAAGCTAACGAAAACGCTAATCCAAACGAGTCTCAAAGCACAACTAAGCTAATAACTATAACTAAACATAAAACGAGCAGCATAACGACATAATTAAAAGCTAAAGATCGAACATTACCTCCTTGAAACAAAACAGCAAGAGTTTTGCCTCACAAACATTTCGAAACTTGCAAACGTCACACACACATGCTCACCAAACACTCACAAACACTTGGAAACACTCTGGGAACACTCTGGCAGCCTGGGGGCATTCTGAAGTTATGAGAAACACGAAAGGGTAGGGTGCTATTTATAGGCTCAGAAAGTAGCGGACGTCCGGTGGTTTTCGCCCAGCGGTTCCATGGCTGCCTCGTACGTCTAGGTATTAACCAAAGGGTATTCAAAAAGTAGCGCACGTCTGGTGGTCCCACATATGTCCGCTTGTATGGTTTGCAGAGCGTATGTTCGGTGGCCCCCCTAAGAACGTTCGCACTACAGACTGCAACGTACGTCCACCCAAAAGTCCAAATTATCCTTTTGGCGTCCTTAGTGACCTAAAGCCCAAATTAATCCCCCCAACTAAGCTACTTATGCCTAGTTAATAATTTGGGTCACTACATTCTCCCCTCCTTATAAGAATTTTGTCCTCGAAATTCCGAGACAAACGCCAAAAGAACAACACTTAATGAGGAGTAGAATGTTACCTTTCGTCCGTAGAGTCCTCTTCATCATGCTCGGTAAGTTCCTGGCTTATCTCATCCCACCTGTTAAACGGTATATCATCCTCTTCAAATAGTTGCAGAAAATCGCCTCGTAAGTCATCGAGTGCATCATACTCGATGTTACCTACACTATACCAATCCTCGTCAATCTCTACTCCCAAATCTATCCATTCGCAGAAGGAGTAGTTCCACACGCAGTCCGGGTCAATTGGTATAGGTGCCATAATCCTGAAAAGAAACAACCCTTTCTTAGTCAACTATTTTCTTACCCAATTATGGAAATAGGTATACTGTCCAAGTATAATCTTAAAAGAAAGAGTCATACACGATTATTCAAACAAATGCGGGTAGCGACTCTGCATGTCGTGTTCGACTTCCCACGATGCTTCCTCAACTCCATGGTTGCGCCACAGTACCTTAACAATAGGAATCGTCTTGGTACGCAACACCTGCTCCTTCTTATCCACAATCTTAACCGGTTCTTCCACGTAAGTTAATCCTTCCTGGATTTCTAACGGCTCATATTCCACAATTACATGGGTTAGCGTATACTTCTTTAACATCGATACGTGAAAAACGTCATGCGTTCCGACCAAATCTGGGGGTAAGGCAATCCTATAAGCCAACCTCCCCACTCTCTGAGTAATTTTGAAGGGTCCAACAAACCTTGGGCTAAGCTTCCCCTTCTTCCCAAACCGCAGTACTCCCCTCATCGGTGACACCTTCAGAAACACACGATCCCCTACTTCGAACTCCAAAGGCCTCCTTCGGTTATCAGCATAACTCTTTTGTCGACTCTGAGCGGCACTCATTCGTTCCTTAATGACACGCACCTTCTCACGAGTGTCTTGAATCAATTCCGGCCCCAACGTCTGTCTCTCACCGATGTTGTCCCAATACAAAGGCGACTGACACTTTCGTCCATAAAGTGTTTCATACAGCAACATACCAATAGTCGCTTGATAACTATTGTTGTAGGAAAACTCAATCAAAGGCAAGTACTGAACCCAGCTACCTTTGAATTCCAACACACATGCCCTCAACATATCTTCTTAGATCTGGTTCGTTCGCTCAGACTGACCGTCTGTCTAAGGATGAAAAGTAGTACTGAACTTTAGCTCCATCCCCATTTCCTTCTGAAGACTTTGCTAGAACCTTGAAGTAAAATGAGAGTCTCTGTCCGAAATGATTGCCGATGGTATTCCATGTAAACGAACTACATTCTGGACATATAGTCTGGCCAACTTATTCATCTGATCCTTAACCTTTAAGGGAATAAAGTGAACACTCTTCATTAAACGATCGACAACAACCCAAATGGAATCTTCTCCAGTGGGTGTCTTTGGTAAATCCAAAATAAAGTCCATCGCAATTTCGTCCCACTTCCACTTCAGTATAAACAACGGCTTAAGCGTCCCCGCCGGTCTCTGATGTTCCGCCTTCACTTGTTGGTAGGTCGAACACTGCTCCACAAACTTTGCAATGTCCTTCTTCATATTGTTCCACCAATATGATCCATTCACATCACGGTACATCTTGGTGCCTCCAGGATGCACAGTGTATGGAGAATGATGAGCCTCACTCATTATCTCCTTCCTTAGTTCTCCGATTCCCGGCACACACACTTGCTTGAAATGGGTAAGCAACCCGTCCTCCTTAAGACAAAACTCCTTTGCCTTACCTTCCGCAAGCAATTGCTTGATCTTGGCACACTTAGGATCCTTCAGCTGAGCAGCCTTAATTCTTGCAAGCAATTCTGACTGAACCATCAGGTTAGCCAGCTGTATAAGCACACCTTCGCCTACTACTTCCAATCCCATCCCAGTGAGTTCCTTAATCAACCGGGGTTGAGAAATCCCAAGGGCAGCAAGCTCCACCATTGATTTCCTATTCAACGCGTTTGCCACAACATTAGCCTTACCAGGATGATAATTGATCTCACAATCATAATCATTGATTAGCTCTAGCCACCTCCTCTGCCTCATGTTCAATTCCTTCTGAGTGAAGAAATACTTTAAGCTCTTCTTATGGTCCATGTAAATCTCGCACCGCTCGCCATACAAGTAGTGCCTCCAAATCTTAAGAGCAAACACAACCGCTGCCAACTCCAGGTCGTGTGTAGGATAGTTCTGCTCATATGGTTTTAGCTGGCGTGAAGCATAGGTGATAACATTACCGTTCTGCATCAGCACGCAACCTAAACCTTTCTTAGAAGCGTCGCTATACACTACGAAATTACCAAATTCTGTAGGTAATGCGAACACTAGAGCAGTCACCAATCGCTTCTTCAGCTCTTGGAAACATTGCTCACATTCCTCCATCCAAATAAAATGAACATTCTTCCTAGTCAAAGTAGTGAGTGGTTCCGACAGATTCGAAAAACCTTCGATGAAGCGTCGATAATAACCAGCGAGTCCTAAGAAACTCCGAATCTCAAACACGCTAGTTGGTCATGTCCACTCCACCATGGCCTTCACCTTCTCTGGGTCAACTGCTACTTCTTCACCCGAAATCACATGTCCGAGGAAAGACACGCTATCCAGCCAGAACTCGCACTTCTCAAGTTTAGCATAAAGCTTCTCCCTCCTAAGCCTCTCCAATGCCTTCCGCAGATGCGCCGCATGCTCCTCCAACGTCCTTGAGTAGATCAAAATATCGTCAATAAAGACAACGGTGAACTGATCCAAACAGTCATGAAAGACTCTGTTCATCGTGTCCATAAAGATTGCTGGCGCATTAGTTAGTCCAAAAGACATAACTAAGAACTCGTAGTGTCCATAACGAGTCCTAAAGGCTGTTTTAGGAATGTCCTCTTCCTTTACCCTTACTTGGTGATAGCCTGAGCGCAAATCGACTTTAGAAAACACTCGCGCTCCTTGCAGCTGATCCAACAGGTCATCAATCCTTGGCAAAGGTTATCGATTCTTGATCGTCACCTTATTCAACTCCCGATAGTCAATGCACATCCTCATCGACCCATCCTTCTTCTTAACAAACAACACCGGAGCTCCCCACGGTGATATACTAGGGCGAATAAATCCCTTGTCCAAAAGCTCCTGGAGCTGTTCCTTTAGCTCTTTCAACTCCAACGACACCACCATCCTATAAGGTGCCTTAGAGATAGGATTAGTGCCTGGCACACATTCAATCCCAAACTCCACCTCCCTCTGTGGTGGTAATCTAGAGTAGTCTGACAAAAAGACATCTGGATACTCGCACACCACAGGAATATCTTCCAGATTGCTCCAACGAACGCCAAAAACGCCTGATCACCTTCGATGATAAGCTTCCTCGCCTGCACGGCCGAAATCGTTGGAGGTAAAGACCTCGCTCGCGATCCAACGTACGTCACTTTTTCTTCTCCCCACAGTGTAAGCATCACTCACTTCAAAGCGCAGTTGATAACAGCCGAATGCTTCGTCAACCAATCCATTCCAAGAATAACGTCATAACTAAACATAGGGAGAACAACTAAGTTTGTGGGAAGTACTCTTCCAGAAATGTTAATAGGGCATTCGCAAACTACACGTTTACAGACCACAGTTTTCCCTACGGGGGTAGTTACAGCTAGACTAGGTTCCAAAGTTCTCATAACAAGTCTAGACAACCTTACAAACACTAACGATACGAAAGAGTGGGTAGCCCCTGAATCAAACAAAATTGAAGCTTCAAATCCAAGTATAAGGGCGGTACCTGTCACTACTTCAGATCCTCCTTCTGGTTCTCTTGGAACAAGCGTGTAAACTCGGGCTGGCGCCAAAGGCTTCTGAGCAACCCCTTTGCTCACGCAGTCCTTGCTGAAGTGACCAAACTGGTCGCAACAATAGCAAGTTCCAGTTGCCATCCTGCAGGGTCCCTAGTGTACACGGTTACACTTCTTACACAACTCCGATGTTTGACTCTTCTACGACGAAACTGGAGGGTTACCAGAGGTACGTCCTTGTGACCTCTGGGGTGGAAAACTCCCCACCGCCATCCTCTTAGCTGGCCCGGCTCCTCCGACCGAAGTACCAGTTCCTTGAGTTCTCCTCTTCTGGTCCGCGTACTCAGCCGCATTCTCCTTCAAACTTTCCTCATAGATCGACGCCTTATCGACCAACTAAGAGAAATCTCAGATGTCGAAACAACTCATTATAATCCGAATACGAGAGTTCAGACCTCGTTCGAACTTCTTCGCTTTCTTTTCCTCAGTAGGGATGAGGTACAATCCAAAGCGCGACAATTGCAGAAACTTCGTAGCGTACTCGATCACCGACATCCCTCCTTGGACCAAATCTAAAAACTCGCGTGCCTTCGCCTCCTGCACAACTCTAGGAAAGAAGTGCCAATTGAACTCGTGTTTGAAGACCTCCCAAGAAATGGCAGTCTCCGAACCCAAGTCAGCGACAAGCACTACTTTCTTGTCCTGCCACTAGCGCCTAGCTTCTCTCGTCAGCTTATAAGCAGCATAAGCCACCTTTTGCTCATTCGTACACCCAAGGGTAGCTAACAACTCCTCCACATCGTTTATCCAATTCTCGGCACGAATGTGGTCGCCTATCCCATCAAAACTCTTCGAGTGATGACTGCAGAAATCCTTTAGAGAACATCCAGTACCTTCAGCTGGCTGTCTCGCAATCCTATCGCAATCTGTGGCCGAAACCAACTGGCCAATCACGTTCATCACTTGACTTCCAGGGAGTGTTGCTTCATCAACGAGAATGTCCACAGGCTCAGGGTGAACACCTCCCTCTCCAATCTCGATTGCGTTAGGTCCGGTTGCAGGGTTCCTTCGGGGTGGCATTCTCTACAGCGAAGAGCAGAGTTAGAACCGACTTTACTAGAACTAAGTAAACAAACCTGAAGACTAAGCCCTAATCGCTTATCTAGCCTAATCTCTGGTGTGATCATGGCCTAAGTTCTCTTTTCCCCTATCCTATAGTCTTCTCAGAGCAAAAGAGCGTTCTGATACCAACTATGATGCCCCGTCCAATGGGAATATCAATTAACTAGTAATTGACTCCACGGCGCGCCATCCCTGTCCCTCCGAGACACGACCTCCGGGAAAACACCTTCCTCGTCGTACGAGAAAACTGCAGCGGAAGACTTTACCAAGACTATGGGATCAAGAGATAGTAAATGAAACATCACACAAGATACTAGAGATAAAATACTGCATCCATAATATAATAAAGAGTCACCAAATGTATCGGTCATCAGACCGTCAACAAGTACATTCCCAAAATAAGATACTACAACATTGTTCACAAAAGATCAACAAATCAATGCCTAGACTTAAGCTTCAACAAAGCTAATGAGATCAGAATTTCTATCATGTCTACACGGGCAGATCCTCCATCCTTCCACATCGTCCTAAGCCACACAAGATTCATATCCTCAAAGATACCCGAATCAAGTCCTGAGCAATCACCCAAGTAGGCTCCAACGGCATCCTCATATAAAGTAGCTAAACCGTGCAATTATTCGTAATGATAGGGAAAGACATAAAATAAAGGGGGTAAGTCTAGGACTTAGTGACTTTTAACGCAGATAATGCCTATGCCAGTTTTCGTAATGAACTCAGGTGTTTAATAAGTAAAAGCAGTTCCATCATGACAGTTTAATTATGCGTGATATATATATAGTAATGATATATGCATATGATGTAAACAATAGTTATAGTTCAACAGTATGGTCTACTCGAGATATTACCCATTCTTAGCAGGATTGATGCTGTTTCGAGGGACCTATAATACAATGCCAGTGCCCCAGCCATTGTACAACATACCGTATGTAACATTAGTGACACGATCGGGTCTGACCCCGAGTAGCCCACACCAACTAATGACGTCTGTCTTGTAGTGACCGAACCATTAGGAATGGTTGCATCAAGGTCACGAAACCAATGGATCTACAGCCCTCACACAACGCACACATTTGACCACAAAGCTAACATGTATAATAAGCCCATGGCCATTGCTACCGCACATATCAGTGTTTTATGTTATACAATGCAATTATCTTGTCTGTATTTTACATGCATGTTATTTTACAAGTCCCACTTGGTTAACATGTTCAGCACAACGTTTTTCCCAAAAACAGAGTTCATGTGCAATACGTACAAAATGTGAGAGTTGTAAACTATGCGTGTTTACTCAGTACACAAAATAGACGTGCAGTGCATGGAAAATAACAATGCGCATTATGTGAGTTAAAACTCACCTGCATTGATACGCGTCTCTGAAAACTCCAAAAGATTCGGGTTCTCCAAATCTGTGAAAAACCTTCTATTAGTCCTAATTCCACTAAAACAACTCTAAAGTAAGGAAAACATGAGCTACGGGACGGTTGGTGAAAATAAGGTTTCTCTGTCACACAGTGATTGTACGTCCGGGCTCGAGAGTGTATGTCCGTCGTGCAACGACAAGCCGCACGTCTGGTCACGATACCGTACTTCCGCTGTATGGGTTCTCAGGGAGAACCACATTTTCTCTTCTACTGTCCGCCTATTCTCCGACTCCTAGGGCTACTAGGAACAACCTAAAGCCTTCTAGTCCAGTTAATAACCTCCATGCAACGTAACAACGCTAAACTAACGAAAACACTAATCCAAACGAGTCTCAAAGCATAACTAAGCTAATAACTACAACTAAACATAAAAAGAGCAGCATAACGACGTAATTAAAAGCTAAAGATCGAATGTTACCTCCTTGAAACAAAACCGCAAGAGTTTTGCCTCACAAATGTTCTGAAACTCACAAACGTCACACACACACGCTCACCAAACACTCACAAACACTTGGAAACACTCTGGGAACACTCTGGCAACCTGGGGGCGTTTTGAAGTTATGAGAAACATGAAAGGGTAGGGTGCTATTTATAGGCTCAAAAAGTAGCGGACGTCCGGCTAAGGGGCGTACGTCCGGTGGTTCTTGCCCAGCGGTTCTATGGCTGTCTCGTACTTCTAGGTATTAACTAGAGGGTATTCAAAAAGTAGCATACGTCCGGTGGTCCCACGTACATCCGCTTGAACGGTTTGCAGAGCGTACGTCTGGTGGTCCCCCCACGTACGTCCGCACTACCGACAGCAGCGTACGTCTGCCCAAAAGTCCAAATTACCCTTTTGGCTTCCTTAGTGACCCAAAGCCCAAATTAATCCCTCCAACTAAGCTACTTACGCCTAGTTAATAATTTGGGTCACTACATAGGAAAAAGTGTTAGCTACATCTGCGTTATCACCCCCCCCAAAAAAAAGGACTAGTCAATTTGGAGCTGTTCCTATAATTCATTATAAAGCCTAGTTTCATATAATAACTCGACAATGTGGGACTTAGCACCCATAGCTATCTTTATAGACCTCCCACTCTATATGGGCTTTTTTTCATCTTTCCAATATGGGACCAGTGTGTTACAAACTCTCCTTCTTAAATTTTTAACATCTTCGTTAGGGCCACATCGTGTAGTGCTCCAATACCACATGACCTAGCGCTACTAGGTGGCTCTAATACCACTTGTAATGACCTAAGAAAAAACCCTAGCTACATATGTGCTATCACCTCAAAAGGACTAGTCAATTTGGAGCTATCCCTAGAATTTATTATAAAGCCCAATTTCACCTAGTAACTAGACAATGTGGGACTTGACACTCATGACTATCTTTATAAACCACCCACTCTATATGGATTTTTTCTCATCTTCACAATATGGGACTGAAGATGTTTGAAATTTAAGAGGGGGAGTTTGTAACACCCCAGTCCCATGTTGGGAAGATGAGAAAAAGCCCATATAGTGTGAGACGTTTATGGGAAAATTACACTTTACCCCTCTGAAGTATCCACCGATTTGCACTTTTACCTCCAAAGTTTCAAATGTGACACTTAACCCCCATAAACTTTCAAATTGTGGCAATTCAACACATTTGACCATTTTTTTTCCCAAAATGCCCTTATCACATATTTTATTTTATTTTTGGTTTTTTTTTATTGGATTTTTTTTTTTAAAAAAATAAAATATATGATAGGGGCATTTGGGGGGAAAAAAAAGGCCAAAGGTGTTGAATTGCCACAATTTGAAAGTTTAGGGGGGTTAAGTATCACATTTGAAACTTTAGAGGTAAAAGTGCAAATCGGTGGATATTTCAGGAGGGTAAAGTGTAATTTCCCCGAGGTTTATAAAGATAGTCATGAATGCCAAGTTTTACATTGTCTAGTTACTAGGTGAAATTTGGGCTTTATAATGAATTATAGGGAATCTTCAAATTGACTAATCATTTTGGGGTGATAGTGTAGATGTGGCTTACACTTTTCTCTAGGTCGTTATATCGACATTAAGTGGAAATGATCTAATATAGTTGGTTCACAGTATTCTCGGATTGAGTGAATCAATCAAGCTTTAGGGAGTGAGGTCATATCTATGAGTTCCATATTGGATTTTGCCTATGCGGCCCATATGAGTGTGCTGGGCTTTTCGGGGTTGCCGGGTCTCTGGCCCATGGGTTTTAGTGATGGATTTATGTGTAACAGAGATCTTACTTTGCATTATGTTGATTATTAATTATAATGTTTCGATTATATTTATTTGAATGTCAATAAAAAAAAAATTGCTTTTTAACTTTAGTATATTTTTCATCTATGCTTTGGCCCCGTTTTAATTTATTTTTCATTCTTGCTTTAGCCTCTATCGGTACAAATTATTGGTTCCATCCCCTTTTTTTTTGGAACAAAAATATGTAAATTTTATCGATGTAATATCAAGAGCATAAAACTTTTACAACATAGAGCATAAAGTTCTGAAAAATTATAACTAAATGCTATAGAGTTACAAAGTCATCGTACAAATTTCGATTGACACAAGTATTAATTTAAAAAAACAAAAAAAAAAAAAACTTAGGGAGATAAAAATTTTGATGTGTTAACCCAGGAACTTATAATATATTTACGCCTATTATAAATATTGTACATAAATTTTAATGTTAATACCATATAATTTTTCCTTTTATAAGACAGGGATCGTATTCCTATGGAAACGGTCGGCTAGGCTAGTGATAGAAGGCGGTGGATTTAAAACACCTGATTGACACGTGGCCTCCTACGTATGCAACAAAATCCGGTTGTGGATAAAAACGAAAACTAACCAACGGCCACTGTCTCGACCACAGCGCCAACCCAAACCCTCAAAACTCTCGATCCTTAATTTATTCAACAACAAAAAACGAAAACTCCAGTCACTTTGTCTGTCTTCCCAGAATCTCACTTCAAAACATGGCAACGCACACGCCCACGCCCACTGATTTTGTCGTATGGTTCGCTTTCGCTTAGCATGGAGGCACGCAGGCTCGCCATTCTCTGTTCGCATCTCCGCCCAGTCGGTTCGGGTCAGGGTGAGACTCCGTCCAGATTCTCACGCGTTTCCTATTCGGATTGTGCTTCTGGTGGTGCTTCTGAGGGGAAGGATCAGCGGAAGGACTGCGTTTTCTGCAAGATTATACGCGGGGAATCACCGGCTCTCAAGGTATTCGGCTTTGGAGAGTGGTGTAGTTTGATGATTTTTGTTTGGTTGCTGAGAAAATTGAGTAAGAGCAAAAGGACTTTGAAATGTGAATTTTACGGGCTTTCATGATTTGTCTTCCGAAATTTGGAGAGTTTGCATGTCGGAAGCTAACTAGAGTAGACAATTTGGTATATGAAATAAGTCTCTGTGTTTGTGTATATATATCTATGTATTTTGCGTGCACTTTCCTTTGCCAACCTTTTCCTGGTGACCAAACAGACTGTACTTGTGACATTAAGGAGTCTGAGATTATAGATTAGCATGTAGGCTCAGAATTGCTGTTGAATTTCTAGGATTGATTTTTTGTTTTAACACCTTAATTCATATTATTGTATTTGGTTTTACTATATATCTATGCGAGTGTGCCATTTCGTTGCAATTCTAGCACATGAGGAAATGCTTGCATGTAATGATGAACAGGGGCTTTTTTTCTATTCAGATGAACAGGGGCTTATAAATGTTAAAAGAGTCTCAGTGGTTCATAGGGCGGTACTAGACCATTGCATCAGTCTTGGAGTCTTGGTGTGTTAGATTTGTAATAAGGATTTCTTATTAGTGAGACTTTCAGCTTCTGCGTTTCTAGTCATGCTATAGGTGACCGGTCAGAAGGTAACATGATCTTGAGTGAGAGTAACTGCAAGACTGAAAAGATTAGTCACCAATGGGCTTAATATGATTTGCTATCACTTTTAAGGTAATGGAAACTAGTTAGGTTTCTATATTGTGTTAGGATTTGGCTTTGAGCACAAAAATTTGCAGATACTCTTTGAAGAATGTCGTGTGTGTGTGTGCCTTTCTTGGTGAGGCTCTTGTACTTGGATGCTTACTAATTGATGGAAAGAAAAATTGAAATCAAATCATAAAGTCGCTATTACAAGATTTTATTCCTCAAAGGTCTGTTTTCCATCGTCTATGTTTAATTTTATCCTGCATCAGATATTACAACGTTTTTTTTAGTATTTGAAGGGCTAGTATAAAGCTATTTATCATCACTATACAAAAACTAGTTGTTATGGATTCACTATTCCTTGAAATTGTTTCTTTCTTATTGTCTATATTCAACTTTATCCTACATTAGATAGATACTAGTGTGGTTTTTGGAGTTGGAAGGACATTTATTGAAGCTATTCATCATCACTATGCAAACACTAGTTGTTAGGAGGAACTAATGGGTCCTAAAAAAGAAAGGGTTGTATGAGATTTTGTTAAAATGAGAATTGGGTAATGCGAATGCCTAACTGGTGGCATCCTATAATGGATAAAGTGTGATTATCTATTATCAACCATGACAAAGGACTGGGCAGGTTTTGTGTAATGTTTGGACTTGAAGAATTTTGTTTATTTTTTTTATTTTTTTGTAAAGGAAAAAGTGTTGGTAAGTAAAATGAGGGCTGGCTGTCGCTAGTACATTCATTTTCTCTTCAGCACAGCAGCTCTCGTGAATGGTAGTTTTGTGCTTTTGGATGATCATACTCCTACTAGTTTTTTTTGGATAAGTAATGTTTTATTAAAGAGCGCAGAGGGGCGCAACCCTAGTACACATGAAGTATACAAGAGAACGCCTAAGAGGGGTTAGAGAAGAGAAAAAGAAAATCAGAGAAGGTAATCATAGTGGGGGCCAGGCAAGCAGCCGCCCACGTGAAAAGTGAAAAGAGTATTAAAAAAGGAATGTAAAAGATTTTCTAAGCTTCTTTCGGAGTCCTCGAAAAATCTCCCATTCCTTTCGGACCACAGGCACCACATGATACAAAGTGGAACCATTTTTCAAACCACAGCACTGCACGGACGCCCCCCCGACCACCAACAATGCAAAAGGTCCACAACCCCCCGAGGCATAACCCAAGCCAAGCCGAAGCGACTAAAAAAGGCGTTCCATAAAAATTGGGCACTCTCACAATGAAGAAGCAAGTGATCAATAGATTCCTCTTCTTTCTTGCACATCCCACATCTATTGACCAACACAATATTTCTCTTCCTCAAGTTGTCCAAGGTAAGAATTTTGCCAAGAGCAGCCGACCACACAAAGAACGCCACCCTCGGAGGGGCTTTAGTGCGCCAAATGCTCTTCCAAGGAAAAGGGAAGCTAACAGAAGAATTTAGAGTGAAATAGAAAGATTTCACCTCAAACTTTCCTTTCCTATTCGGAACCCACCAAATTTTGTCAGCCCCACCGCCCAAATTATAAGAATACAAGAGGCTATAAAGGGACGCCAAATCATCCACTTCCCAATCATTCAAAGATCTCACAAAACTGATATTCCACTGACGCGAGCCACTCACTGAATCAAAATTATCAGCAATGGAGGCCTCCTTGTTGCTGGCCAGGCTATATAACCCCGGATATTCCTCCATAAGAGGCACACTGCCACACCACGCCTCTTCCCAAAAACTGATTCTGGACCCCGTCACCTGAAATGAGTCTAATATGATTGGAAAAGTGAAACCATTCCTTGCTTATAAACTTCCACAAGCCCCTACCATGAGAACCCGCTCCAACTTTGGACCGCCACCCCCCTCTCTCCGACCCATACTTTGCCTCCACCACATTTCTCTACCAAGCTCCAGGTTCACTAGCATACCCACAACCACTTACCAAGTAAGGCGCAGTTGAAGCATCTCAAATTACGAATGCCTAGTCCTCCTTCCCAAATAGGAGAGCAGACTTTCCGCCAATTCACAAGATGGAATTTGAATTCCTCACCCATACCTCCCCAAAGAAAAGTCACATTGGATTGACTCAATGCGCTTCGCAGCCTCTACTGGAATAGGCAACAGTGAGAGGAGATAAGTAAGAAGGTTGGATAACGTACTTTTTAAAAGAGCAATCCGACCTCCCTTAGAGAGATATGACCTCTTCCAGCTAGCAAGAGTTCTCACAGACTTTTCCACCACCCCATTCCAACACGCCTTGTCCTTGAACCGAGCCCCCAAAGGCATACCCAAATAAGTAATAGGCAAAGAACCAACTTCGCAACCCAAAATCTCCGCCAAAACACCAATATCACTCGCCTCGCCAATCGGCACAAGAATTGATTTAGCCAAGTTGACCTTGAGCCTAGAAACCACCTCAAAGCAGATAAGCAAATTACTAATGGTTTGCACCTGCACCCGAGAAGCCCCAATAAATATCAACGTGTTGTCAGCGAACAAAAGATGTGAAATGTGAACCTGCTCACTCCCCCTACCGCCCACGACAAAACCTGAGAAAAGACCATGCTCAACCGAGGCCTTAACCATTTTACTAAAGGCTTCCATTACAATCACAAAGAGGAACGGGGAAAGGGGGTCGCCTTGCCTCACCCCTCTCAAGCTGTTGAAGAAACCCGCTGGCGAACCATTGACCAAGACTGAGAATGAGGCCGTAGAGATATAGTAAGCAATCCAAGAACACCATTTCTGCCCAAACCCACGTCTCCTAAGCAAATATAACAAGAAGTCCCAGCTGACATGATCATAAGCTTTTTCCATATCTAATTTGCACAGCAACCCCGGTTCTCCTGACTTAAGACGGAAGTCCAGACTTTCACTAGCAATAAGCACCGAATCTAAGATTTGTCTACCCTTGACAAAAGCATTATGAGGAGTAAAAATAATCCTGCTCAACACCAACCTCAATCTATTTGCCAAGACCTTGGAAATAATCTTGTAGATCCCGCTTACAAGATTAATAGGACGAAAATCCTTAAGCTCCACTGCCCCAGAGACCTTGGGAATGAGAGAAATAAAAGTGGAATTCAAGCTCTTCTCAAACTTGTCGCGAGAATGGAAATCAGAAAAAACAGCCATGATATCTTTTTTTATCACCTCCCAACATGCTTGAAAAAAGGCCAAAGAGAAACCATCTGGTCCAGGAGCATTATCCCCATCCATACCAAACATTACGTCTTTCACTTCCTTTTCCAGAAAGGGGGCTTCAAGGGAGGCAGCTTCAACTTCGGATAAAGACTCAAACTCCAAATCATCCAACTTAGGCCTCCAGAACATACTTTCAGCAAACATGGACTCAAAATAATTAAATGCATGCTCTCTAATGGCCATCGGATCAGAGGACAAAACACCATTGATGTGGAGCGAATCAATGGTATTATACCTCTTATTGGAATTAGCCATCAAGTGAAAAAATTTTGTACACTTATCACCCTCCTTGAGCCACTAAATTCTGGATTTCTGCCTCCAGCTGATTTCTTCTTGTAAAAGAGCTCTCCAAGTCCCTACAAAGCTGCCTTTTCCTCTCCCTCTCTTCCTCACTTAAGCCACCCCCTTCTGCAGTAATTTCTAGAGCCTTCAATTCATCCACCCTCTCCTTGATGAGCACACCAACATTGCCAAAAACCGTTTTGTTCCAATTAATGATGTCCCCCTTAAGAGCCCTTAGTTTTTTGGCAAAAATGAAGCTAGGAGTGCCTTGAAAATTGTACGAATCCTACCAGCCTCTAACCCTTTCCACAAACCCCTCCTCTTTCAGCCGCATGTTCTCAAACTTAAATGATTTCCTTCCCCCCTTGTTCCTTTCGCAAGCTAAAACAATGGGGAAATGGTCCGAGCACAGGCAAAGGAGTCTCTTTTGGAGAGCTTTTGGGTATCTCGCTTCCCAATCCGGCAATATCAAGAACCGGTCAATTCTAGACCAAGACCGGGTATTGGACCAAGTGCACAAACCCCCGGTAAGAGGAAGATCCATGAGGCCTTTCTCGAAGATGAAATCTGAAAACTCCCTCATCGCTCCACTAATACACCTCCCTCCGGACCTCTCACTTGGGAATCTAATGACATTAAAATCACCCCCAATACACCAAGGTAAATCCCACTAACTCATCAACCCTGACAATTCATCCCATAAACGACGTCTATCAAAGTCCCCATTAGGGCCATACACACTTGCAAAAGCCCACTCAAAACCATCCATTACATTCTTGAAGGAGCAGGCTGCCACACATTCCCCCACCTCCATATCCAACCTAGAAACCACCCTCTTATCCCACATCAGTAAAATGCCCCCAGCAGCCCCTATAGCAGCCACATAACACCAATCTACATAGGGGCATCCCCACACACTATTAACAACCCTTCTAGAAATATGCTCCAACTTAGTCTCTTGCAGGCAAACAATGTCCACCCGCCATTGACGCTGCAAATTCCTCACCATCATCCTCTTATCTGGGTTGTTCAACCCTCTTACATTCCAAGAAAGGATGTTGCACTTCATAACACAATGTGGTTCCCCCTTCCCTTGCCTCTACTACAGGTCACACTCCCACTTCCTCCCTCATAGTTAACCGTAGTGAAGAGATTAAATAGTTCTCTCGTACCTTTTCTACCCGCCTGACCTCCCCCCCTATTTTTCTTAGCCACCTTTTTCTTATTAGCCAATATGTGAGCAAACGCCGCCCTGAGTCTCTCTACGTGACCATCACAAGAAACGCCTACAATTTGACGAAAGGCCATAATTAACTCCATTTCCCTGTCTGCTTCCAGAAACCCACCTCCATTGCCAACCTCCATGGCTAGATTCCAATCCAGAGGAATAGGCTCCCCATTCGCATAGGGCACCAACTCCATCCCCGGCGGAGTAGACTGTTGAGGCAGAGCAACAACCCCAACCCCCTCATATCTCCCAAAACAGAATTCCAGAGGAATAGGCTCCCCATCCACAGAACCGCTTAAACCTCCACTATCCAAAACAGAGTCTCCAGAGCGCCAAGGTACCAACATACTAACCTCTACACCCGGTTGACTTGCCTCCTCTGAGAATTCTCCTCCCAACAAGGGCTGGGATGCACCAGCAGACAACTCTATCCCCTCTGACATGCACAGAGAAGCTACAGGTTGACCCGCACCAAAGAGCCCAGAATCGCCAAGACCGAAAGCCCCAGGCGTCGCTGAAAGCCTTGAAGGCGCCTTTGCCGGCGTCATCTGAGTCTCCTCAGGTTGACCCACGCCGAGCAGCCCAAAATCGCCAGGCTGACCTCGACTCCCAGACTCCACGGCCGGCGACACAGATAGACTCGCCGGCGCCACTGCCGGCGTCATCTGAGACTCCTCTGGTTGGCCCACTCCGAGCAGCCTAATATCGCCATGTTGGCGTCGACTCCCAGACGCCACAACCGGCGACACAGACAGACTTGCCGGCGTCATCTGAGGCACCTCTGGTTGACCCACACCGAGCAGCCCGATATCGCCGGTTTGACCTCGACTCCCAGACGCCACGGCCGGCGACACAGATAGACTCGGCGGCGCCACTGCCTTGCGGATCCATTCATATTTCCCCAGGATCGACGGCAACGTCGACGCCGACCCAACCGCACCCGCTGCGCGCGCAGCGCCTGCCTCAGAAGTTTCCCCCACCTGAAATGACCGTGTCTCCACCGTATGTTGCGAGAACATAGCTCCTGCGTCATCTCTTGCCAATGGGCTAACGGGCTTAGGCCCCGATTGTAACTTCTTGTTCTTATTTTTCCTCCTCCTGTTTTTTCTGTTGGACTTCAACTCTGTGCAACCCACTCCCTTATCGTGGCCCATAATCTGTCCATCTCCCAAGCCCATGTTTAGCCCACCAAGCTCCAATGAGCCCATCACCGCCTCAACCCTCTTAATACCCATGTCCACGTCTTCCTTAAGCTTAGTCAGAAAGCTTTTTAATTCCTGCAGTTCCGCGCGTATTCCCAGCTGACCCAAGGACGCAGCCTCATCCCCTGCAAACTCGAAACGTCCTCTCAGCGTCTCCATACCAAGATTTACGGGATATGGCAGTGTCTTGGGAATGAGTGTACTCGCCGGAAGAGGACCTCTGCACACCGGAGCACCGACGTTCTCGCCCTCTCCGACCGCCGCAAAATTCTCTTCCCCCACCACTGTCGCTAGCTTTGCTTGCTTTTCTTTTTTCGACTCAGTCTTTGGCCCATTTACTGACCTCGCCGGTTCTTTGTTATGCCTGCTCTTCAAAGTGCGAACCTCAGACCCATCAGCTTGGGTTTCCATCACAACCTCAGCATAACTCCTTCCCACCGTCACCGTCTTGCACTTCCATTTCTCTCTCACACTAAGAGAAGAATTGGCCCTGCTCACCTCCGACTTTAGTCGATCCCATCCTTGACCGTAACGGCCCTTCGGAATCATAATCGACCCGCACCTTTTCCTGCCGTCGAACTCCTCTATCGTCAGAAAATTCCCGTGCCAGTTCGAGCGTTTCTCCGCAATGATCCTGGGATATCCAGCTCTAGACTAATCCCAGAACACTTCGGATGTTTTCACCGCTACCAGTTCCTCCACAACACTGTCCAACCACGCTACCTCAGCTCTTTGCAAAAAGATGGACCTGTTGGTCTTGCTGGTTCTTTCAAAAAACCTCACTCCTGTATTCCCTCATTGGACTGCCAACTCAAACTCTTTAGCTTCCACCGTCCACTTCCACTGTCCAGCCATAACAAATCCAATCCAGTCCCAAACACAAAGCACACAACCCTCACACGCCTCCCACGCGCTGCAAACTCAGGCGGTTAGTGGAAGAGAGAAAAGAGAGACTAATACTTTTTTAACACTCCTACTAGTTATTCTCCTATGTTTGCTTACATTGATATTTGTGGTCCTAACTCTTGGCTGTATCTCTAGGCAGTGGGTGTGTTTAACTTGCGGTCAGATTCCTTACCATATTCAACTGTTCATATCATTTGAATAAATCCTATCATTTTTATCTCCATGCAATAATTAAAATGAATGCATTGTTATTGTGAAATCCTTTATACATAAAGAAAAAGGAAATAAATTTTGATAATTATTTGCTGGCAATCAGCTAATTGTTAGTATTTAAAGTCTTGCTTGTGCAGCAAGGTATAAGACTTGCTTTTGAATTTGAATTTCCTTGTAATAGTGGAAAAGGTATGCTTGAGTAAAAATTTATGAAGAACACTAAACGTTTAGTGCACTTTGCGAAATTCTTATTTTTTATGCTTCAGACACTTGTCGCTAAAGTATGAATATCCCTTGTATTTTCTTTTGAAATTGTCTCAAAACCTAATTCTATGCTAAATATGAAGTTGCCACGTTATATCACTTTATGTTGTGAAAATGCATTTTCTAGTCACTTTTTCTGCCTTTTCTTACTCTTTATTGGATTTGATCCTGACAGCTCTATGAAGATGATGCATGCTTGTGTATACTGGATACCAATCCACTGAGTCATGGGTAAGGTATCATGCATCCAAGGTGCAATTTATAAGTTATGTTGTTCCTAGGTGTGGTTTATTCTGTTTAATGTTTGGGATTCACTAATGTTCACGTCTTAACAAACCCATACTTGTATAGACAGACATGTTTCTAAGAAATGCCATACAGTTTAACTATGGAGTAACTCTTAAGTGATGTTGATTGTTGAATTTTGCTTTTTTATGTGTTGTGATACTGAAAGAACTTAAAGTTGATCCCTAAATTTACTCAGTCGACATACTGTTCTGGTCCTTGTGTCTCTTCTGGCCCTGAGATATCAGCATTTGATTGAAGTAATTTCTGTTACTGCAGATAGCTTGGAGAAGGTTTTCTATGATGGGACTTGTTTGGTATAAGCCCTGATAACTGTAATTCAATCTGTATGATTATCACTTTTTTTCTTAAGAAAACTCAAAAGTTTACCCCAAATGTACCCATGCCTATCCAAGTCATATCCCATTGTGTCTATGCCATCTCTATAATTTTTTTTTTACTTTTTTTTTTTTACAGATATGTATCGAATACATATTCTTTCATATCCTGACGTGTTTGTATTGGATACATATGAGATATGGTACTGGCATATGATAGTTACTTTGAAGAATCCACACTTCCTAGATGCATGTGTAATGTGCCAATAAAAGAAATGTGAGTTACTAAAATGGGCTCCATATGCCAATAAATAGTTCGCATTATCCTTTATTATCTTTTGACATCATGCATGATAGTTACTTTGAAGAATCCACACTTCCTAGATGCATGTGTAATGTGCCAATAAAAGAAAAGTGAGTTACTAAAATGGGCACCAAATGCCAATAAATAGTTTGCATTATCCTTGATTATCTTTTGACATCATGCTCTCCTATTTATAGTTTTCCATTTCTTTGTTCCTCAGGCATTCTCTTATCATTCCAAAATCTCATTTCCAATCATTAGGGGCCACTCCACCATCTGTAAGTAATTTTGGATGGCTACACTCAGTTTGTATTATGTCTAATCAGATACAATCATTTTGTAGTATGCCTAAATGGATACAATTAGTTTGCATTATGAATACAATGTCTTCATGAATTGTCTAGTATAGATATTCATAGCATGTGGATGCTGTCATTTTGCCTTCCTAATATAATATTTTGCATTAGATAATATAGGTGTTTAATTTTTTGGACATTTAGGCCAAAATACAGTTGTGTAATGGCATCTGTATGAGATCAAGAGTTAAAATCGCCAAAAAGCTGAAGCAAAACTTAAGTTTGGTGAGCCTAATTTTTGGACTAACAATGTTTGCAGTTTGGACTTGAGGCACTAGCATTTGGGAAATGCAAATAATAAGGTCCAAACACAGTTTTAGGATTATATAGTTAATCAAATGCAAATAATAAGGTGGGAAATAGGAGAAGAATTTGTTGGTGTCTAGTTACTAAACATCAATATATCATGTTAAGGGAAACAATAAAAGGAAACAGACAAAGGCTTTTTCAACAAGACTACATAACAAGCATGCAAAAACTGGCCTCCTAGTTTGTTTCCCAATCTTTCTGTTTGCCTGCATGCTTTTCATTTGCTTCACCTTTACCTTTTCAGATTTGTTGAGATTATCCAATTCATGCTTCCTCTAGGAAATTTAATAGCAATAATAACAATAATAATAAAAGACATCATTCTTATCATACTTGTTGCATTAATTCTTTTCACCACTGTACAAAAGACATACTAAATGCTGCACCATACTTGATGTAAAGACCTGAGTCTGCAACAGCAGTTTCAAGGTTTTTGGTTTGCTTTTTGAACCAAAAGTTGAGATTTGAAGGTTTCCTCATCGAGTCTTGTAAATAACTCTGAAGAAATGCATTATTCACATCCAGTTCAATGATGAGATAGCTTCTAATGGAAGAAGCTCCTTTGCTCATCAAATTTATTTTTGCTATAGGCTCAAATGATTTCCAATATAATACTCATCTTTCTTCCCTTGGCATTTGTTGATGGTCAATCACTCAGTTCCTTGAATATTCTGAAATATGTGCGAGATTTTTACATATGCATGCAATTATATTTACCTTAATTAAAACCATAATTTGGTGAAGGAGGCTGACAATTGTTGATTTTGGAGCTTGACCTCCTGGTAGTTAACTCTCTCAATTCTTGTACGTCTATTGAGCTATAGTCGTTTGAGAAAATATATTTGATGTGTTATGCAAAGAGTACAGGTCTACAAAACATTGTAGCATGCTCTCTTTTACTCTCTCCTTCTCCCTCTCTCTTTGGAAATCCAAATGTAAATTCTTCTCGTATGTCTTTAAGTTAACTTATTGTGCAGGTGGTAGCTGCAATGTGTTCAAAAGTGCCTTTTATCAGCGGTGCAATAATGAAAGCTACCAATTGTGGTATGTCTTCATGGTTCACTCTCATGATAATTATGTGTTTTTCATTTATTAAAAGATGAATTGTCACCTATTGTCACCTATACGATTGCCTTGCTATAACGTTTTTATTGCTTGGAGTATGCACAGGCTGTGGGAGTTTGATTGTTTAATAAATGGTTGGCAGTGGCTGTGTTTTTGCTCCTATTGGGTTGTCTATCTATAAATTGACTACGCCCATGGCCTAAATCCAAACATGAACCATTTACTTTGGTTTGTAAAGATTGAACATCAACTGAAGCTGTTAAGAACTTGTATACTCATATCATTTTCTCAAATTGTGCGCTAAAAAACTAAAGAAATTTACATTTTTTTTATGAGTCAAATCTAAAAACCTTTAATAATACAATCACAATAATAAAGAATGATTTTTATCACTCTTAAAACGTTGGCAGTGATTGATTTAAAATGCATAGAAACTTGAACCATTTTAAAACAAAGGGAACTCTATGCTTGAACTCCTTGAGTAGCACTAAGTGCACAAACTTTAGATTCTATAATTATATCATTTTTTTTTCATTGTTCTTATGACTACAGTTTGAAAATCTTGTAATGTGTTAGCTCATTAGCAATATGAGCCTGCTCTATACTCAGCTTCTGTGCTAGAATGCGCTACCACTATTTGTTTCTTATTCTTCCACTTGACTAAATTACTGACTAAGGACATGCAATACCCCGTAGTAGATCTTTTATCTAAAAGAGAGCCTGTCAAAGAAGACCTTGGTTTAAAAAGAGAGAAATCAACACTTCGGTTGATCCATTGATGATTGAACAATTTTTATTTGAAGACTACAGAATAATGAGGATCAGGGAGGTTGGAGGAAAGAGCAATCGCAGATCTCACAAATCAATTTAAGAGTAAATGTATAGTATGGCTCCTAAATGAGTTTCTCTCTTACAAATTGTTAAAGTATTGATTAAGTGATTAAATTTACCTCTTCCTATCAACTTAAGCTTTTGGGATAATTGGTAATTTAACATGGTATCAAAGTGAAAGGTCTTGGGATCGAACTTTAACTCCATCAAATCACCTCCCCATTAAATTACCTTACTTATTAAAAGGGAGTTCGAGCCCACACGTGAGGGGGAGTGTTAAAATATTGATTAAGTGATTAATTTACTTCTTCCTACCAGCTTAAGCTTTCGGGATTAAATTTACCTTTTTCTATTAGATTAAGTAATTGCAACCTGGTATGTCTATCATTTTGTTGAGGGAAAATTAGTATATTGGTGCCTATGGTTTAGGTATTTTCCAAAACGCTGCTTGAGTTTCTAATATTATCTTTTAGCTCCATTTGAATCTGTATAGAATTGGGCAGAATGATCTATGATAAGGACATCGCGTGGAGGTGACACGCGTGCCAACCTAGTGTTTTTCTTTTTGTCTTTTCTTTTGCTTTCTTGGGTATAATTGTAATTTATAAAGGTTATGTCAAAAAAAAAAATGGATAGAATTTATAAGGAATTGGATGAAAGAATCTATTGGATAAGGGAGAAAACACAAGGAGCTAAAAGATGAAACTGAAAACTTGATGAGCAATTTGAAAAAGGCCTAAATTAGAGTGATTAATACAGTAATTTTCCCTTTATTAAAAGTAATTTCTTCATTGCCCAATATAGAGGGCTTGATGTACCTTTTATTTATGTTTATGTTTATGTTTATTTTTTTTGATAAATAAGCGATTCATTGAAAATCATAGAGGGGCGCAACCATAGTACACAAGAAGTATACAAAGAAAAGCCCCACTAAAGACAAAAAGAGGAACATAAAGATAAAAATTGAGACATGGTGGAAATCTTAGGCAAACTACAAGGTTCGGTCCAATGGAACAATGTTTGAATAAGCAACTTTTTGAGCTCTTCCATTGACCTTTCATGATCTTCAAAACTTTTTCATTCCGCTCTCGCCAAATGATCCACATAAAACACGATAGTGCTATTCGCCACACCTCCTTAGCTGAAATATTACCACGCTGACCATGCCAACACACTAACAAATACACTCCATAACACTCGTGCCACTTCACAATGAAGGAGAAGATGGTTGATAGACTCACCACTTTGCTTGCACATGCAACACAATTCCACCACAATGATACCTCTTTTACACAAGTTGTCCAAAGTCAAAATCTTTCCTAGAGTCGCCGTCCACACAAAAAACTGACTCGCAATGGAACTTTGACTTTCCATATACTCCTCCATGGAAAAGTGGAAGTTTTTGTTACCGAAGAAGAGAGCATGCAAAATAAAGACTTTACCTCAAAATAATTTTGTTTGGAAGGATTCCACAACATGTAGTCCGTCACTCTCATACGCCTGCGAAAAGTATATAACTTCCCAAAGAATCTTGGACAGCTCGTATGAAGGGAACATTCCACTGTATGCTGCCATTGGACAGTTGCATATGATCCTTAACCCATGCCTCCTTATTACAAGCTATCCGAAATAATTCAAGAAAAGCTTCCTTCAAGGGTTGATTACCGCACCAATTATTGTACCAAAATCTAATATGGGAATCATCACCTATCCCGAAACTAATAAATCTCAAGAAAACTTCCCATCCTCTCCGAATATGTTTCCACACCTCCTTAGCTAAAATATTACCACACTGACCATGCCAACACACTAACAAATACACTCCATAACGCTCGTGCCACTTCACAATGAAGGAGAAGATGGTTGATAGACTCATCATTTTGCTTGCACATGCAACACAATTCCACCACAATGATACCTCTTTTACATAAGTTGTCCAAAGTCAAAATCTTTCCTAGAGTCGCCGTCCACAGAAAGAAACTAACTCGCAATGGAACTTTGACTTTCTATATACTCCTCCATGGGAAAGTGGAAGTTTCTATTACCGAAGAAGAGAGCATGCAAAATAAAGACTTTACCTCAAAATAATTTTGTTTGGAAGGATTCCACAACATGTAGTCCATCACTCTCATACGCCTACGAAAAGTATATAACTTCCCGAAGAATCTTGGACAGCTCGTATGAAGGGAACATTCCACTGTATGCTGCCATTGGACAGTTGCATATGATCCTTAACCCATGCCTCCTTATTGCAAGCTATCCGAAATAATTCAAGAAAAGCTTCCTTCAAGGGTTGATTCCCGCACCAATTATTGTACCAAAATCTAATATGGGAATCATCACCTATCCCGAAACTAATAAATCTCAAGAAAACTTCCCATCCTCTCCAAATATGTTTCCACACTCCCACTCCATAAGGACCCTCCACAACTTTGGTACACCAACCGCCATTTATGCACCCATGCTTGACCTCAACAACTGACCTCCAATATGCCTCCCTTTTCGTAGCACATATTCATAACCATTTACCCAATAAGGCAAGATTAAAAGTGTGCAAGTTTCGGATGCTCAAACCTCCATCTTGCATGGGTGAGCAAATTTTAGCCCATTTCACTAAATGGAATTTAGTCTCCCCATTTAGTCCACCCCATAGAAAATCTCTTTGTAGCTTCTCCAATCTGTGCGCCACACTCATCGGAATAGGAAATAGAGACAAGAAGTATGTAGGGAGATTGGACAAAGTGCTTTTAATCAGTGTGAACCTCCCACCTTTTGATAGATAAATTTTCTTCCAACCCGCCAATTTCCTTCCCATTTTCTCAATAATTTCATTCCAAATGGTGGTAGACTTGTAAGGTGCCCCCAAAGGAAAACCCAAGTATTTCATAGGTAATCCTGCCACCCTACAACCAAAGATTCTTGCCAGCCTATCAACATTCTCCACCTCACTAATTGGAACAATCTCAGACTTTGCCAAATTAACTTTTAGCCCCAAGACAGCTTCAAAGTATAAAAACAGACCACGCAAATTTCCTATTGTTACTTTTTGGTACAATGACTTCTGTAAGCCCTCCTTTAGATGGTCCGGCTAAGCTTGAGTCTACTACTTCGAAAACTAAAAATTCAGAGGTAGACAAGAAGTGGGGTTTCAAAGAGTTCTCTAGTACCCAATATGCATCAATAAAACTTCCACCCTGAGGTCTCTCTTTCAACTATACAATATGCTGAGACCAGGAGTTCGCTTCAAATAATGAACAATACGGGTGATTGCATTCCAATGTGGGACTTTAGGAGCCTAAGAGAAACCGACTCTCTACATTGACTGCATATAAAATCTCTAGTATGGTGATGGTCAGGTAATTCAGCTTTCCAACTAGTCGATGATATGTAGTAGGATCTTCGAATAACTCTCCTTCACCCTTCAAAAGTTTCTGATTTGGGTTTATAAGAACATTGACAGAGCAAGGGCCTTGCAGGCCTATTTCATCTAGCAAATCAAGTGCATACTTCCTCTAAGATAAGTTAATTCTTGTCTAAGACTTAGCAAATTTGATACTGAGGAAATATAGAAGTTTGCCCAAGTCTTTGGTATAAAAATAAAGTTGTAAAAACTATTTTGATCTAGTAATACCACATGGGTTATTCTCGGTAAGCACAATATTATCTACATATACCATAAGTAGAATATAACCTGCATTGGTATGCAAATGGAATATTGAATGATCTATCTGACATCTATAAACACCAAACTCCAATACTACTTCAAAAACTTTCCAAAACCATGCTCTTGATGAATGCTCTAGACCATACATGGCCTTCTTCAACATGCATACACATCCTTCATACTCCTCTTGAGTAACAAACCTAAGTGGTTGCTCCATGTAAACTTCCTCATGCAAATCACCATGTAGAAAGGCATTTGTAACGTTCAATTAAAACAAAAGCATATCAAGGTTAATAGTAAGAGAATTAATACTTGAATAGATGAGAGCTTGGTAATTAGAGAAAATGTCTCCTCATAATCAATGCCATAAGCTTGAGTGTAGCGTTTAGTAATTAGCCATGCTTTCAACCAATAAACCAAGCCATATAGTTTAAACTTAAACATGTACACCTATTTGCTGCCAATGGTCTGTTTATCAAGAGGTAGTGTAGAGCCTCCATTTCTAGTTCCATGAGTTTCTCTAAATCGGGTCAAATAACGCATGGTTTACAGTCTTAAAATAAAAATACTATATAGCTGGTAGGTAAAGCATGCAAAGGAAGGAGACAATGAATAGAATGAAATAAAGTGACTAATGGGATGTTTGATGGCACAAGAACATATCCCTTTCTGGTGAACAATAGGCAATTAGCCTAACTCAACTGGTAGAATTGGATTTGAATATGGCGAGGAAGATGGTTTGAGGCATAAGAGCCGGTAGCCCTAAGTGATAGGAGCAAACTTGTAAAGGAGCTGTAAAACAAGGACTAGGTCCTATTGATTTGGGTCGGACTTGTGCTATGACGTGGATTGTGAAAGGATCTAAGGACCGAGGTCCAACCCCAAAACAACCACAATCACAAATGCAGCAGTATATACAAATGTATATCAAATTAAAATTACTGCACTTTAAACAATAAATCAGTCACATATCAATAATTCAAAATTTTGTTTACGAAGTAGAAACCTTTTGAGCACCTCAAAGGTAAAACTACTTCAGGGCAGCAAAACCCGAGAAATCACTATAACAAGAAATTCTAGATTACAGACACGAGGAATACTTACAACCCTTTGCAAATCTTAGACTTTGTAAGACAACAACTTCTTGCTTGCCTCCAAGCTCGCCAACCTTCTTGTAGTGTATTTTCTTAGCGACCCATCGGTAAACTTTATTTAGTGGGTGGATATTTTCATTTTCAAATGCTCTCTAGTCCTATCGGCGCGTGAGAAATATCGCTGGAGCGTGTGAGGTTCAGATTAGTGCTTTCAGGCGTTTGGTCGTATTTGTTTCATTGAGGTGATCGGGGAGATGGGATATGTGGGATATTTTTACGTGGAATCCAAATCTTATGAATTAAGATTAGGCGATGGGAGTCGGAATATCAAGTTGACGGAGTGGGGAAGAATGAATTTAAGTACGGTGTTCATGGGCGAAGTGCGGTTGGTCTGGTTGCTGAAGATGATGAATGAGTTGGTGTTGGAAACGACGGCAATTGGTGCATGTAGAGATCATCGGATGGGTGGCTCGGTTATGTTTCTACAAAAAAGGAAGAACAAATATGGGAATTTCATGGAGATAACTGAGTATGGCCGTGGAGGAAGACGCAGCTTTGTCGTAATACCGGAGGGGCGTGAAGGACAAGGATGGAAACACTGCATAGTGCAGTTGGGGCGACTGGTGAATTATATGAATCAAACGAGGGAGACGGAGGTGAAGAAACTTCCAATACAGCCGCGGGCGGTGGTTCCTGGCCGGACTTTTGCTGCTGTGGTGGAGGGGAAGAATTCCGAGATCGGTACCGAGAAAAAGGAGGAGGGCAAGATAGGAAATTCAGAATCAGAAATTAATGTGGGAACCGTTGAAAAATCTGAGAAAGGAAAGGAGAAGAAGCTGGAGTCCGAGAATCACGCTGAGCTGAAATGGAAAGAATTTCTGGCGATGTTACATGAAGGAATCATCAATATGAAGATTATGCGGGATATGCTGGAAGATATGAAAGGCAAGATGGAGTTTATCGAGCAATTGAAAGGTATGGTTTGTGGGGAGAAAGGGATGGGCCGAATGGACTCCCAGCAGGTAATTAATGGGGGTCAAACACTGTTGGGCCAGGGTGAGAGTGGGCCTAGGTCCAATAGGCCAAGGCCCTGCTGCTCGAAAACTTATTACCGGAAACGCTACCGTGCGGTAGCCTTGAGGAAAGCGGCGAGGATGTCACGGAGTGAACAGATAGGGCCGGAGAGGTCGCCGAAGGGGTCGAAGGCGTCACCGGAGGTCAGGCGATGCGACGCGACAGAGGGGATTAGCGATGGGGATACAAACCGCGACCTGGAAAACACAAAAAAGTTAGCGCCGGCGAGGGAGGGAGGTCCGGCGATGGAGAAGAAACCAGAGATTGGTGGGAGAAGTCCGAGGGAGATGGGACAGACGTCGAGAAAGACTAACGAGGCCGACCAGGATATGGGTCAGATGCTAGCCAATCGGAGTGATGAAAATCTGTCTCGCCGGAGCTCGCTTGTGCTCCCTATGCCGCTGAAAATGCCGGAGAAGATGAAGGATGATGATCTGGTGGGACAGACTGCAGAGACGAGGGTGGTGAGGGAGAATAGATGTACAAGTACCATACCAGAGATCATTATTTCAGAAGCTGAGGTTGCTGAAGCCGATAAGGAGAATCTTTCTGATGGGGTTGGGTCATTTGCTTGGGATAAGTCAGGTACATGTGTGATGGAAACTGAGGAAGTTCTGGGAGTGGGTAATTCTAAGGTTGGAGATGAAGGCTTGGAGGATATAATTCCAGAAATTGTTTCAAAAAGCTGGGTTGTGGAAAGCTGTTTGGAGTTTTATCCGAAAGTGGGAATAACTTGTGAGGGGAAGGAGAAGAATATGGAAATGCTATTGGAGGGTATTGAAAATACTAGACAGCAGCCAGTAGTAGAGGAGGGGGGTATATCCACCAGGTCCAGAGGATTTGATTGCTATGTAAACTATGATAGGGGCATGGCGGATGGTCAGCAAGGTAAGGGAAGAGGGAGGGGCAGACTTGGTGTTTTATGAAGCCTAAAATCATAGTGTGGAATGTGAGAGGGCTGAATGCCTTCAAGAAAAGGTTACGGATAAGGGGTCTTTTAAAAGAATGGAAAGCGGATATTGTGTGTTTGATTGAGACAAAGATGGGTGTTATTAATCGGGAGGTGGTACGAAGTTTATGGGGAGGGCAACATGTGGACTGGATATACAAGGGGGCTGTGGGGGCGTCAGGGGGCATGTTGTTGATGTGGGATAGGAGGGTGGTTGAGAAAAGGGAGGAATGTATGGGGTGCTACACACTTGCTTGTTCTTTCAAGAATGTGGAGGATCAATTTGAATGGGTTTTTGGGGGGGTGTATGGACCGAATGGTGATGTGGAGAGGAGGGTCCTTTGGGAGGAGCTGGCTGGTTTGATGAGTTTGTGGGAGGCTCCATGGTGTATAGGGGGTGATTTTAATATAGTTCGATTTCCTAGTGAGAGGTCTAGTGATTCGAACTATTCTACAGCCATGATGGAGTTTTCGGATTTTATATCCGAACAAGGGTTGGTGGATATTCCATTGGTTGGGGGCCAATTCACTTGGTCTAATAATCAAGAAGACGAGATTTGGTCGAGAATTGATCGGTTCTTACTTTCACCGAGTTGGGAGGATTACTACCCGGAAGTGGTACAACGAAGGTTGCCACGGTTATGCTCTGATCACTTTCCCTTGATATTAGATTGTGGGGATTCTAGAGGTGGAAAGAAATCCTTTAAATTTGAGAATATGTGGTTAAAGTATGAAGGTTTTGTTGATAAGGTGAAGTCTTGGTGGGATTCATATTCATTTGAGGGTTTACCATCCTTTGTCTTGGCTAGTAAGCTGAAAACTCTCAAAATGGATCTGAAAAAATGGAATGGGGAGGTATTTGGTGATATTGGGAGGAAAAAAAAAGAGTTGTTGGAAGGTATACAAGAGATGGATGTTGTGGCAGAGAATAGGGGACTAATGGAGGTCGAAAAGGTGAAAATGGCGGATATGTCTAGAGAGCTGGGGAATACCTTGTTGTATGAGGAAATTCATTGGCGACAAAAATCTAGAGCATTATGGCTTAAGGAGGGGGATAGCAATACTCGATTTTTTCATAAGGTGGCCAATTCTCATCGTAGGAATAACCGGGTAGAGACTTTGTGTATCAATGGGGTTATGTCCTACGATCCGAATGAGGTAAAAGAGCATATTGTGCAATTTTATCGAAAGTTATATACGGAGCAAAGTAATTGGCGCCCTAGAATGGACAATCAAGTTTTTTCGTCCATCGATGAGGAAGAGAAAATGTGGTTGGAAAGAGATTTTGAGGAAATGGAGGTTTGGGAAGTGGTGAAGGGCATGGATGGGGACAAGGCACCGGGACCAGATGGGTTCACCATGGCTTTTTTCCAAGCTTGTTGGGCGGTGGTGAAACATGATGTCATGGCTGTTTTTGCTGAATTTTATCGAAGACGGCAATTAGTGAAGTGTTTGAATGTTACTTTTGTGTCATTGGTTCCAAAGAAGGTGGATGCGGTGGAGATGAAGGATTTTCGGCCTATTAGCTTGGTGGGAGGAATGTATAAAATTGTTTCCAAGGTGCTGGCCAATAGATTGAAAACAGTTCTGGGCAAGCTTATTTCCTATTCTCAAAATGCTTTCATTGGGGGTCGCCAAATATTAGACTCGGTGTTGATAGCAAATGAATGTTTGGATGCTCGTATGCGTTCAGGTAACCCAGGTGTGATTTGTAAGTTGGATTTGGAAAAAGCATATGACCATGTCAATTGGAGTTTCTTGCTGTATTTGCTGAAACGATGTGGTTTTGGAGAGAGATGGAGGGAATGGATAGAGTGGTGTATATCATCGGTTAGGTTCTCCATCTTAGTAAATGGTTCCCCGGAAGGATTCTTTAATAGTTCAAGGGGAATACGGCAAGGGGACCCGCTATCACCATTATTGTTTGTGATGGTTATGGAGGCTTTGAGTAGGATGGTGAATGCGACAGTAGAGCAAGGTTTGATAGCTGGTTTTTCTGTGGGAGAAAGGGTGTTTTCAGATTTGGTGGTTTCTCATTCCCTTTTTGCAGATGATACACTAATTTTTTGTGAAGCATGTCCGGAGCAAATTCGTTATGTGCGTCTAATCCTCTTATGCTTTGAGGCTGTTTCGGGGCTGAAAGTGAATCTAGGAAAATCAGAACTGGTGGCTGTAGGAGAAGTGGATAATGTTGAGACCTTGGCTGCATACCTGGGGTGTAGAGTGGCAAATTTGCCCATGGAATATTTGGGGTTGCCACTAGGGGCTGCATATAAGGCTGCTTCGATGTGGAACAAGGTGACGGAGCAAATGGAAAGGAGGCTGGCAGGTTGGAAAAAATTGTACTTATCAAAGGGAGGCCGGGTAACATTAATAAAGAGTACGTTGTCTAATCTTCCAACTTATTATTTATCTTTATTTCCCGTCCCTGTGAGCGTGGCTAATAGGATTGAGAAGATCCAAAGAGATTTTCTATGGGGAGGAATGGGAGATGAACCCAAAATGCATCTTGTTAATTGGGACCAAGTTTGCCGTCCTATACGGGCTGGTGGTCTTGGCATTCGAAATGTTCTTAACTTCAACAAAGCCTTGTTGGGAAAGTGGCTATGGAGATATGCGATAGAAAGCGAGGCACTTTGGTATAAGATAATTAAAGAGAAGTATGAAGAACAGGATGGTGGGTGGGTTTCAAAAGAGGTGTCTGGGCCTTTTGGTGTAGGATTGTGGAAACACATAAGACGGGGGTGGGATTTGTTTGCGCAAAATGTGAAATTTGAAGTGGGGATTGGTTCGAAAATAAGATTTTGGCATGATACATGGTGTGGAAATCAGCCATTGCAGCAGGCATTCCCCTCTTTGTTTCGTATTGCAAGATACAAAGAAGCATGGGTGAAGGATAATTTTATATGGAGGAATGGGGTTGTTGAGTGGAATGTTATTTTTGTTCGTGCTATTCAAGATTGGGAGATGGATGTGATATCATCTTTCTTTGAATTGTTGTACTCGTGCAAGATATCACAGGGTAATGTAGATCGTATTCGGTGGTTCCCTTCTAAAAAAGGGATATTTGAGGTGAAATCATTCTATAAGATCTTGTCAAACCCAGCTAACGAGGTGTTTCCATGGAAGAGTATTTGGAGATGCAAGGTGCCGTTGCGAGTGGCTTTCTTTGGGTGGAACGCAGCACTTGGGAAAATTTTGACACATGACAACTTGCGAAAGAGGAGGATTATGGTGATGGAATGGTGCTGTATGTGTAAGAAGAATGGGGAATCTGTAGATCATTTATTGATTCATTGTGAAGTGGCAACTTCTTTATGGCATTATGTATTCACTTTGTTCGGTGTGGAGTGGGTGATGCCGCAAAAGGTCATAGATTTGTTTGCTGGTTGGAGTCAGGTGGGTGGGAGGGATCTATCTAGAGTTATTTGGAGGATGGCTCCGTTGTGCGTTATATGGTGCATATGGAGGGAGAGGAATGCACGAATCTTTGAGGATAAGGAATGTTCGGTGGATGGGGTGAGGAAGAATATGGTTGTTATGTTACATGGGTGGACGATGGCTCATTACCGTAATGAGATGCCGACAATAGAAGAATTTTTGCAGATGTGTCCTTTGTATATTTCGTAGGAGTTTTTTGTATATATATTTTTTAGGGTTGCGCCCCTCTGCGCGTTTTAATAAAATTCTCATTACTTATCAAAAAAAAAAAACTCTTTGTTCAAGGATGTGTATGGTTGTACTTTGAGTAACAACAAGAAAAACCCAAGTGAGAGAAAGCTTTAAGCCTTTTAGAGCACCCTGCTGGGTACAACAATGGTGTGGGAGGGTAAATATCTAGAGGGGTTGTAAGATCATGGGACACACTTACTTTCTCACCTACACAAGAACATCCAAAGCTTGGTTGAAGTAAATGGGAAGAATCAAGACATCAAGAGAGGGGAAGGTCAAGGCTCTGTACAAATCCTCTCTTAGAACAAAGGAGAAGCAAGAACTTCAAGGCTCTGCTTGGCATGCTTGAAAACTTAAAGGGGCATCCTATTCTATTTATAGGAAGGGAAGATACTCTCTTAGGGTAATTGATCCTAATTTCTGATTGAGGCAAACTCAGTGGTGGAAAGCTTATTCCCATATCTACAACTTTGTATTCACAAGATTATTTCAATTCGGATGTTTGCTATGTCAAAAGCGGCTCACAAGATTCTGCAGATGCGTTGTGATGTAAATCAGGCCCATCGTGACACCCCAAGGCAGATACTCTCGGCCTGGCCGCGTGCAAAGCATGTAACGATGCTCATGTAACGCTAGGAACTGTTCTAGATAATGTCACGATTTCTAAATGATCCCCAAGCGATGTCCAGGTGCTGGATCTTTTTGAAACACACAAAGACTCAACTTTTCATACCGAAATACTTAGGTGATGTAGAAGTTTTACAACCAAAGTTTTGAACATTGAATGAGGCAAATTTTTAAAACCTAACAGATTGGATCCGAGTTAATGGGTGGGTTGTGCTTTTAGTTTGGGCTGGACTTGGGCTAGATTTGCTTTTGAATGGACTTAGCCCAAAAATAAAACTAGAGAATGCAGAACCTGGGATTGTATTAAACTAAATTGGGGGTATCTCATTCTGGATAAGGGGCAACGTGTGCCCAAACACGGATCTTCTTTGAATATGGCCAGAGATTCACCAATGGCAACTGGACTTTGCCGACAATGGCCACAGAGATGACCAACAATCACAACTATGTCAAGAGACTACTACGGTCACCAACCACCACCGCAACCCACCAAGATTTCATCACCACTCTGAATTGACATCTTTGGCCACCAAAAAGCAACACCCAACACCCTTGAATGAACTAGTTAGCTGTTGAGGGCAAAACATCTACCGCAACAGCCATGAAGTGGCTCTATTGTCAACCATCGTACCAACGATGATAGGGATCACAACAACAATGGCAACGACATCTTGACTACCACAGTGATGATGACTTCATACACCTCCAACCACAGGCATTGAGTAAACCTTAATTCTGCACTGCCAGTGTTGTTGCAGCACCAGCCCAAAAAAAAAAAAAAGAGGAAAGAAAAATGTCAAGATTATGGTGTGCACAAAAAGAGAGCACAGTATATATGTAACCTTCCCATATTATCTATATTAGGGAAAATACATTAAATGACAAAACCCCTTTCCTTTATTACAATAATATATTTTCTAACCTTTTCTAACCGGGCACAACCCGAGTGCAAGGAAAGTATACAAGTTAACTGCAAACAGAGTTGAAGCTAAATTCTAAAATTACAAAAATCCGAGAACTCTGTAAAAGGAAAAGAGGAGAAAGCATTTGTTGTTATCCACCATCAAAGTGTGATCTCAGAACATCATCTTCATCTTAACCAATAAGACTTCATTGCCGTCAAAAGTGTCTTGCAATTGTTTTTATCCTAGGACACCACATAAGCTAAATATCACCTTACTCTTGTTGGAAGGTTAAACATATATGATCCTTCTTTTCATTTCTTTTTTTCTTTTTCTTTTTTTCTTCCTCATAGGTAACTTTAGCAAGCCTATACGTCCAATTTTTTTCCAGGCCAAATAAGTGAGAATGAAAAATGGTTAACAACAGGGACTGCATACCTTCTACAGTTCAATTGCCAATTACAACAGTAAACATTGTGGACAGTTGGGGCTTTGCCTATTCTCTTTAGCCTTGTGAATTGATGTTTTCCTATTTATCACTTCTCACTATTTCAACATAAAGAGGACTAAAATTTCTAGTGTATAATAGGTCTCATGTAGTAGATGAAAACGAAACTAACTGAAACAAATACTAGGAATTGACTCCATGGAAGCAAATGTAGTGATCTCTAGCTCACCTAGCAACTTCTTCCCTCATAAGAATATGGTGGAGGGTGATATATCCTGGATTCAAGATCCACTGGGTGTTTGTGTACATTACCAATAAAAAGGAATCTTGTTTTCTGTCATCCTTCATGCTTACTAAGATGCTATTTTGTCGAAAACATTACCTAATGATATATTTGTACCTGGATAGGTGTATTGGGAAATTTCTACACTTTACAATGTTATCCTTTATTAATTGTTCATGTTGTAGATTAAAAGCTGCTAAATGTAGATAGTTACTCATGGGAAAGGTTTGAGCTAATTGAGAAGCATCAATTCATCATGCAATGCTAAATCTGGTGGAAGATTGTAAGTTTTGAGATGTCACTTTAAAGTAACTTTATACAAGAAAAAATTACAATCTTGCGTCATAAGTAAAACAATTGATCTAACGGTAAGCATGAAGATATGAGCCTTGTACGAAGTCATGCAAGATTCAAATCAACTATTCAGTTGGACTCCAGGTGTAATTCATTTATCTATGTCTTTATGCGTGTATATTTATATGCCAAAAGATGCTTCTAGGTTCATAGCATAATGGGCCATTCACCTCCTTGAACCTTGCCCTTCCCCTTCAAAATGGGGAGAGCTACCACTTGGCTCTGAATCCCTATATGATTTGATTTATTAAATCCATGAAGTTATATGAAATATCACCTATAACATTAGTCTCAAAAGCAGATTTTGTATCATTTTCCACCTTCAGCACTACTTGCTTCGAGTGAAACAAAACCTTGTGAAAGTGGTCCTCTCATTTGGGTTTGGCTCTCTAAGACTACAAAATTATGCAGGAGTTTGATGAAGAAACTAAATAGCTATTCATAGTGAGTGTCCATATCATGGTACAATGTACTCGATGATGTAAAGATTATGCTGAAAAGCTAGTAGGCTACCCATGAGCATTCATCTATCTTTTGGATATTAGCTCAAGCACGCTTTAAAGTTCAAGGCTTTGTGTAGTAGACAGCCAATTTTAGATTTCCGTAAAAGTTTAGAAATTTAAAAACATGAATTATAAAAAACCAACTTACTTCCTAACATTCAAGTAACTTGTTTCCTCAGAACAATTTTTTTTTTTTTTTAGGTTGGAGGGAACCTGTTTGCATTTCCCCTGGATCCTCAAAAATTTAAGCTGTACTTGAACTTCCCAAGCCCTTGTTAGAAATTTAAAAACATGAATAATAAAAAACCAAATTACTTCCTAACATTCAAGTAACTTGTTTCCTCATAACATTTTTTTTTTTTTTTTGGGAAATTAGCTTTACCTCCCATGAACTACCATTCTCTCTCTATTTGCTCCCATGAACTACCAAGTTCACCTAAAACCCTCCATGAACTGCCATTTTGCTACCAACAACCCCCTACCGTTAGTCTAAGGCATCAAACGTGACGGTCAACGGGTCAAAAATCACGGTCAATGGGTCTTAGTAATTTGTTTCCCATTTTGCCCTCACGTGCGCTGCAACTGCGCCATTTTCATCACCATCAAGCTCTCTGCCTCTGCAACCCATAGAAGAGCTCCCGCCAAACCTTGACAGTTTCGTCAGCCGAGCCGGTGAATACCAAGCCACCAAAACCCGTAACCAATGAATTCACAACATCCTCGTGAGCATTGATTGATTCCAAGCATTTGGAGTCCGAAATTCGCCAGACTTAAAAGGTTTTGTGCCAAGAAGCCGAATAAAGGTAAGATCCATCTTCGCTCAAGCTAAGGCATGAAATGGCATCGAAGTGCTTGATCCACAGGACGCTACGGTGGCGCTTCACTTCCACGTAGTTCTTGGGCTTCATCAAGCTCTTGAGATAATCCCTCAAAGTCGGCAACATCTCCACGTGCTTGTGAACACTCCTATTCCTTGAAGACACCTTCCAAACTCTGATCTTCCTGTCCTAGTGACCTGTAAAGATCTTCTCCCCTCCAATCACAATCGCTTTAACCAACCCGCTATTCGATTTGAACCCAGAGAACTCTTGCTGGTTCTTCCAAACCCGAATGCTCTTGCTGTCGGACCCAGTATACAACTTTTTCGCTCACCACCAAACAAATAATCAATGTAGATCGGAGGGCTGGGCTCTGATCCCCACTATGTACTCTTCGCAATCATCAGCTTAGGATCCTTACCAACGTCATCTTTTTTACATGATAATTCTTCCAGCATACACCTTAGTTTACTCTGCAAAAACACAAAGAAATGGAATTTTATATATATATAGTAAAACCAAAAAGAAAGGTGTAAAAAGTAAATGCAATAATTTAATGTGTTAAATGAGTTTACAAGGAAGTGAGAATTGCTTCTCCTGGTGGGTTTTCTCTTCTTCCCACCGGTACTGCTTGTGGAACCGACCGGCCGATCTACTTTTTCTGTCTTCTTTTCTATTGGCATGCGCTTGTATCTCCACCGGCGGCTGGTGCGTTCGAGCGTCTGGTGTGACTTAATGCAGAAACTCGCTGGTTTCATCAACCACTCCCATTTTTTCTATTCAAGGCACTGCAATTTGACAAGTGCATCATCAGCATGCATGCATGTGCATGTACGTGGCTTTTGCCCATTGGAAGAACATACGTACCTTGGGCCACGTGGATCTCAAATTGTTTCTGGGTCGTTGAACATATGTACTCAGCGTCTTCCCCAGATGCCGCCAGCGAGTATATATGCCCTTCTTCGCAGACCAGCGAGCCCATGAGCGCGTTTGGTATGACGTCGGCCGTCGTCGGAGGAGGAAGAGAATTCATGTTGCTCGACCACGGGGACTTGGCGAAAGGTGACGTGGACGTCGATGGCTCGTACTGACAACCGTCGTCCAAGACCATTAAAGGGTCGGTCACGTCGTAGTTACCCTTCGTCCGGGACACATGGCAGGGGTTTGAGATCTTGTGGCCGCGAATGGACTCGGAGAGGGCAACAACGAAGTCGAGAAAGTTTTTGCCAGAGTTGGAGTCGTGCAAGTGACGGATGTCATCGGGGGATTGGATTATTTTGGTTGGGGTTTGGAATTGGTAGGGAGGGGAGACTAGTGGGACCTTCTAGGAGTGGGGGACCGGAGCGAGAATTATGGCTTGCTGGGAGTGGGTGTTGGGGGGCAAATTCAAGGCTTGCTGGGAGTGTGTGTTCGGGAGGAACCTGCGGCGAGCGCAGCAGCACCAACATATGGACCCGTCAGCGACCCACAAAGTGACCTAGTTCTCGGACTTGACCCGTCGGAGTTCAGGAAGTCATTCCTGGGGCTTAGGAGCTGCCTCAGGTTGACATCGGATGCCAACATGGCTCCGATCTTGCCGACCGAAAATCTTCCGGCCGATTTTGGTGTTTGAGAAAGATAAAAGATTCTATTTTTTAAAACTATCTTTGGTGTGGAAATGTTTGGATTTATTATTTTTTTTTTTAAAAAAAAATAAATTTATAGTGGAAATGGGTTTTGGTGTTTGATTTGTGTCATCAGGAACTCGTGGGTTGGCGGGAGCTCTTCTATAGGTTGCAGAGGCAGAGAGCTTGATGGTGATGAAAATGGCGCAGTTGCAGCGCACATGAGGGCAAAATGGGAAACAAATTACCAAGACCCATTGACCATGATTTTTGACCCGTTGACCGTCACGTTTGATGCCTCTGACTAACGGTAGGGGGTCGTTGGTAGCGAAATAGCAGTTCATGGGGGGTCTTAGGTGAACTTGGTAGTTCATGGGGGCAAATAGAGAGAGAATGGTAATTTATGGGGGGTAAAGCTAATTTCCCCTTCTTCTTTTTTTAGGTTGGAGTGAACCTGTTTGCATTTCCCCTGGATCCTCAAAAATTTAAGCTGTACTTGAACTTCCCAAGCCCTTGTTTTCTCTTCCTCTGTTAAGCTGTACACAATGTTGGATCAGTCCAATACATCTGCTTTGCAAATACACCTACATATTTTCTATAGTTATCTGTTTCTAATATTTGTGGTGATATTTTAGCACTTTAAAAACTTGACTGGAAGTTTTTCATACAGATTCATTCAACTTGGTAGTTAACAATGGCGCAGCTGCTGGCCAAGTTATATTTCACGTAAGTAATTATTGTGTTTTCTCTATTTTATATTCAATCATCTGTTAAAGCTTGAAGTATTTATGTTGTTTTTTTTTTCTTTTTTAAAGTACACCTAGGAAAATGATTGGTTCTGCTAATTTTGCTATATAATATGGAAATTTCAGACTCATATTCATATAATTCCTCGTAAGGCACGTGATTGCTTGTGGCCTTCTGAGGTACGCATCACTTGCTTATGTTTGTTAATTCTTGGAGAAAAACTCTGGTTAGCAATATGTGAAAGTTGAAGGTTTTGCAGAGTTTGAGGAGGCATCCCCTGAAGTTGGACGAGGAAACCTTAAAACTTGTAGATTCTGTTCAAGAAGTGCTGTCACCATCAAGCAACGCTGAAGATAGCAAGGATCAAGGATCTAGTCTCACTAAAAATCAGTGCAATCATTGATCTGTGTTTGTTGTTTATACTATGATGGTATGTGCCTTCTGAACATATACAGATCTTTGGCTTGACTTGCACAAATGGACCGTTGTTGATAAATTGAATGAGCTTATATGAAAAGGTTTTAATACATGCACACACACACACACAAACAGGAGGAGAGAGAGAGTGAGAGATAGAGAGAGAAAGAGAAAGAGAAAGAGAAAGAAATGGCATGGATTTTGCCTCAATAGCTTTACTTGCAGCCGGTTACTGTTATGGATTATGCTATTGTTGGTATTACTCAGATTTTGTACAACAACATTTGGGTTCTTATTGTCCTTCAATTTTAAGTATATGTTTTAGACAAGGGTTAAATACCTTTTTAGTACCTGGGTTTTAATGCCTTTATTTTTTCCCACCTAGGTTTCATTTTGTATCATAGATGATATCTAGGTTATAACTAAATATGGAGATGGTACTTATTAAAAAAAATATATATATATATATGGAGATGGTACCTCCGTCCATATTCCGTTAATAAAACTAATGGATTTCCACCTCAACAAAGCCACCCCTACTTGCAAAAATGGGTGGAAATCTGTTAGTGTTATTAACAGAAGATTGACGGAGGTACCATTTTAATATTTAGGCGTTAAAACCTAAGTACCAAAAAGGTATTTAACCCTTAAGAGAAAAACGCAAAATTAGTCTATGGTTTACTTGATTTATAATTAGCTCCTTGTGGCATCAAAATAAACTCAAAGGTCTCTAATGTATGCCAAAAAAATAACTTAGTCATTACAGTCAAATTTTGTATTAACATACTCCATTAGTGTAACACTTACTTAAATAGGACATGTGACACAATTTTACTGGCTTTGACGATTCACCTTATCAAAATCTGTTAAATTTGTGAACAAAATTTGATTGTAAGGACTAAATTATTTTTTTGGCATACCTAAGGGACCTCTAAGTTCATTTTGATACCATATGGAGTTAATTGCAAATCAGGTAAACCACATGGATTGATTTTGCATTTTTCCTATCTTGTAAGACAAACTACTGAAAAAAATGTGAAGTCCTTATTAGTGTTTGATCCTAGAGTCTGGACATCTTTTGTTCCTCCTACTTAAGCGTCCTAATGCGAGGGCTTTTTTGGAAAAATCGAATCTAGAATGGACACTCAATATAGTAAAAGAATAATTCTTATCGAAGTTACTCTTTGGCTCTCAAGTGGAAGCTTTGCTTTGGGTTTGGCATGTGAAAGACTTCCTGGATTGGTGCCTGATGGAGATGAACTTTGATATTCTTGCTTGTCAAGGCAACCTTATTCTGTGGACCACTGGATCCCATGTTGTTCATGAAAATGAACCAACTCATGGACCATCCGAGCCCAACTGCAGGGAGCAGAGCTTCACTCGTATGTCCTGCAACAACGGCCGATCGCCTAGTCTCGCCAATTCATCTTAATTTCACATGGATTGCCTGATGTCTTGCATGGATTTGATATTGTTTCGTGTAGATATGGCCCTGGCACCAGCGTTAGGGTTTAAGTTGAGACGATGATGTGGTATAGTTATGTGCTAAAAATAGAGCCAACCAGAGTTAATTAAAGACTTTGATCGGAAGAAAAGAAAGGAAATATTATTATCTAGTTATAAAATTCATTAAGAATATATATATATATATATAAAAGTGTTTTTAAGAAAGCAATTCGCCTGGTGTTGAATATTATTAGAAGAAGTTGACCATTCAGACACATGACACATTGGTCAAAATTTGATTTTCGGACGAGGCAAATCAAATGCACGAATCAACATGCACCACCTGACCAATCAACATGCACCACCTGTCATTCAAAGACTTCCTCCACAAGATTTCATATATATATATAAAGGAAAACTTGAAATTATTTTTTAAACTTTAAAAATGTTCAATTTGAAGCATCAAACTTTTACTATTTTGTAACATTTAGGATTTTTTGTTAAATTTTATCGAAATTTTTATTTTTATTTTTACAAAAAAGAGTGCAAAGATTCAGGTATTGTATTTCTTGCAAATTCTGTTAAATTCTTACAATTTTTTATAATAGAAAAACATTAAAAAAAAGGGTTCTTTGAAAATTTTGATAAAATTTAATTAAAAAACTTAATGGATAGATGACATTGAAAACAAATTGGAATTAAAGAAATTTAAACTTTTAAGAAAGAAAATTAAACTTTAAACTTTAATGAAAGTTTATGGAGTCCATCTGTGATCTGTCCATGGATATATATATATATATATATATAAATGTATTTTTGCGGGTCAATATGGAAAAATGAATGGTCTTTCGCTCCAAGCGTCACTGAAAGCTCTTCATTGGGTGTCACCTCTCCTCATTTCTCTGTAACCTTCAAAAGCAACTGTCTTTATCGCTTTCTCTTCATTACCTTTACATATATACAGTCCTATACTGTGTAGGTGGGGAAAGTTCTAGAGAAGAAAATGAGTACGGCGAACAAACAAGCGGAGCAACTCAGGCAAGACGGCAACTTTTACTTCAAGAAAGACCGTTTCGGAGCCGCCATTGATGCTTATACGGAGGTTTTTTTATTTTTATTTATTTATTTATTTTAAATACTAATGGGTTTGGTTTGGTTTGGCTGATTCTGTCCTTGTTCTTGGTCTTGGATGATTAATCTATTTGTGGGTTTCTATGCATTTTTTTTGTTTTGTTTTTGTTTTTAAATCTTTGTTCTTGGTTTCGTTTTGCTTTTCAATTTGTTTATTGATTTTTTTTTTTTTTTGGGTGGTTGGGTTGGATTTGAAGGCAATTACGCTATGCCCTAATGTTCCTGTCTATTGGACGAATCGTGCTTTGTGTCATCGCAAGCGGAAGTATGTACGGTCACTGACCCTTTCCAGTTTCACCCCTCTTTCTCTTGCTATTCGTTAGTTTTTATCTCTTTATGTGTTTTAATTTCGTGCTTTAACTGGTTGTTCGTATTATCTTTGTAGTGATTGGCCAAAAGTGGAGGAGGACTGTCGGAGAGCTATTGAGCTTGACAACAATTCTGTCAAGGTCCAATTTTTATCTATTCTAACCTGTCAATCATGGTTGTTTTTTCCTTTTTGGTAAATGTCAACCATGAAAAACCAAATGTCTAGTGAAAAATGTATTGCTAATAGGGCCAATCCCCCATTCATCATATTTTCTCTATTCTATAGGCTCTTTAATTATATTTGCTGACAGTTGGATGTTTATTTTGATATACAAATTCATTACTATTCTGTTCTAATTAAATGTGCCAGTCTTTGTAGACATATATTAGCACTTGTTTGAGTAATGTTAAATATTTATTCCGAATTTAGGTTAAACTACATATGCTTTGAGATGTTTCGAGTAATTATATAGGATATAAGCTTCCTATGTATAATTTATCTTCTAGTTTACTGATTTCCAGGCCTTAATTTTGAGATAAAGAGTCCTTTTGCTCATTCAGTTCTTTTCTGGGATTTCTCTAAGCTCAATCTATTATCTGCAATGGGTGTTGCTGAAGTCTAGAATTTTTACTTTTGAGTGGATGCATTGATGTGTTCAAACTTTTGAAACGGAGCATTTTCTTAGGGGTTTCTATTAAGTCTAGCTCCTGCTTGGTTTTTTGGACAACGTGTACTGTACTTTAGCAGTTTTGCTTTTGTGGCTTTTTTTGTTCGATAATTATTTCAATCTCATTAAAAAGTACATTGGGCACAACCTTAGTATACATGAAGTATAAAAGAATTAGAAAAACTAATTGGGGGAAAAAAAGATCAAAATTAAAAAAAAAAAAAATCAGAAAAACTAGAAAAATGCGGACTATTGTATGTCGCTATCCGTGTATAAAGGGATTTGAACATAACGTTCTTTAGCTTTACAACCGAAATCTCACGATCTTCATAGCTTGCATTCTACTCTCCTCAAATGCACCACATTAAGCACAAAGGTGTCATCCTCCAAACTTTTAAAATGTTACGGCTTTCCAACTGACTTTTGAAACTTGCCAACACCTTTATTACCCTTCTTCTAGGCATGACCCATTCTACAACCAAAAGGCGGAAAATTGAAACCCATAAATCTCGTCACTTCAAAGTGAGGAAGAAGATGATCTATGGACTCCCCACTCTTCTTGCCCATATAACAATAATCCACTACTATGACGTTACTCTTCCTCGAGTTATCCAAAGTTAAGATTTTCCCTAGTGCCGTTGTCCACACAGAATGCTATTGTCGAAGAAGCCTCAACTCTCTGAATACTCTTCCAAAGAAATGAGGAACTAGCAGGAATGGACAACACATAATAAAAGGACCTTCAAAATTTTTCCTTTTGGAAGGGATCCAACATTTTATCCTCACCGCCTTGTCTCAAGCTAATAGAGTGTTTTTTTTTTTAAAAAAAAAAAAAAAATTTATTAAAAAAAAATTATAATTAATTCAAATCCATTAAAAGTGCAGATGCGTGCAACCCTAGTATACAAAAAGTTATAGGGGAACCCCTAAAGTATAGAAAAAGGACAAAATTCCAAAAACCCAGAGAAATTGGAAACAGATAAGCTATTAAACGCTACTATCCATGTTTAAAGGGATTGAAACATCTTCTTGAAATCTAACATTGTAGTCTCACAATCTTCAAAGCTCTTTGCATTTCACTCTCTCCAAATACACCACAATAAACACAAAGGTCCAACCTCCACATTTCCAAAGTAGTATGGCATCCCAATTGTCCTTTTCAACTCACAAACAATTTTCTTACCCTTTGAGGCATAACTCGTGCAACACTAAATGACTGGAAAAGCAAACTCTATAATTCTCTTGCAACCTCACAATGAAGTAGTGATCAACACCAAATGATGCCACCCTACGACCAAGAAGACGTGTCAAACCTTCTACATCTACCACATCTCTAACAGGAACTAACTTTGATTTGGCTAAGTTAATCTTCAACCCCAAAACTGCTTCAAAACATTCCACTGTGGCAGACATCATTCTGCTCAAGCCACCATCACTACCACAAACAATAGAGGGGATAAAGGATACTCTGTTTCAATCTATAAGAATTTGTAAAGAATCCAGAGGGAACACCATTAATAAGAATGGAGAAACGCACCATAGAAATACAATCAGCTATCTAAGCTCTCCATTTCTCCCCAAAACCACACCTCTTCAACAAATATAGCGAAAACTCACAATTAACAGAATCATAGGCCTTTTCTAAATCCAATTCACATAGCACACCAGGTTTCCATAATCTAATTCAATTATCAAGACATTTATTAACTACCGTAACTAAATCCAAAATCTATCTCCCCTTAATGAATTCATTCTGAGAACTTAGAAATAACTTTCTCCAACACTGTTTTCAACCTGTTCACTAGGACATTAGAGATGATTTATAGACAACACCCATTAAACTAATAGGACATAAGTCCTTAATATCCACAGCACCGACTTTCTTGGAGATAAGGAAAACAAAAGTTTCATTGATGCTCTTATCAAATTTCCCTCAAATATGAAACTCCTTAGAAACATCCATGAAATCCTCTTTAATGACCCAACAAGTCTGAAAAAATGCCATGGAATAACCATCAAGGCCCGGGGCCTTATCTTCATTTAGGGCTCTCCCCACCTCAACCACCTTACTCTCCTCAAAAGTTCTTTCCAACCAAGAACCCTCATCAGCACCAATGGAATTGAAAAAAAGGCCATCCAATTTTGGCCTCCAACTTAATTGTTCAAAATAAAGCTGCTTGTAGAATTGCTCAATATGCTCCCTTATTTCTGTACAATCTGAAAACATGGACCCATTAATAACTAAAGAATCCACAATGTTGTTTCTTCTATTCAAATTTGCCACCTGGTGGAAAAATTTAGTGTTCTTCTTTTCCTCCCTCAACTATAGAGCCCTTGACTACTGCCTTCAACTCACATCTTTGAGATGAATAAGCCTCTCCAAGTCCCTAGAAATTACTTCCTTTCTCAACCCTTCCTTCGTATCAAGCTCATGGATTCCATCCAAAAGATCATTTTTCTGCTTCCCAACTTTTCCAAAAATCTCTTCACGTTATTTTTTCCAATCTATTTTTAAGGCTCTCAACTTGCAGGCCAGCACAAAACTAGGGGATCCCTGAAAACTGTAAGACATTCACCAAGTTTTCACCTAATCCACAAAGCCCTCTGACTTCAGCCACATATTTTCAAACTTAAAATACCAATTACTCTTATCTGAAACGCCACAATCAAGCATCAAAGGGAAGTGATCCAATTAATTAGATTTGCAAATAGTATTCTAGTTCACCAAAAAATTATTTCATTATGTGAAGATTTCCAATCTGTAATTTTGAAGGAGCTATGCTTTTTTTTATAAATCATCAAGATTTGCATAGTGTCTACTTTTTGTAATTCTAGGTTTTAGGGTTCAGTCCTCTTATAAGTAAAGGTTATGCCACCATCTATTTAACATGACTTGAATTTTATTATCAATAGAAATTTAGATCTTTGGCATTGTGAGATTGCCTCTACTATGTGGGATGCCATGTTTAGTCGCTTTGGGTTGGCTTGGGTGATGCCTAGACGGGTTGATTTGCTAGCCTGGTCTTCGGGGAGGTCGAGGAGTGCTGCAGTTTGGAAAATGCTGCCTACTTGTCTATTTTGGTGCTTATGGCAGGAAATGAACAATAGGTGCTTTGAGGACTTGGAGAGGTCTTTCGAAGACGTTCTTTCCTTGTATTTTCATACTTTGTATCTTTGGACAGTTGCACATTTGTTCCTTGTGTCTATTAGTTATGATGACTTCCTTTTCTCGTTTTTTCCTTTCTAGTTAGGTGATCCTTTTGTATACTTCCTGTGTACTTAGGAGCGTCTTACGCTTTTAATAAAACTGGTTATTACTTATAAAAAAAATGAAATTTAGATCTTTGGCTTAAAAGCTCTGCTAAAAACTTAGGGCCAGTTTGATTAGGTATCTAAAAAACAATTGTTTATTTTGTTTCCTCTAAGAAACTTTGGCTTTGAAGAAAATCTAATAAATCTATTTTTGATCACGCCCCCTACTTTGTCAAGCTTGTACCTCATCAATACCTTGATTTGTTAGATACAAGTGTTGGACTGATCAAGACTAAGGGCTCGTTTGGGTTTGTGATTTTTTTCTATTCTACTGAACTGAATTCAAAATTGCGAATATTGAGGAGAAAAAAGAGTTGAGATTATGTTTGGGTTGTTTGAAGAATGTAAAATTATGAATAAAGTTGAAATTTTTTGAGTTGAGTTGAGTGTTGGTGTCAAATCAACTAAAAAAAGAGAAAAAAACAAAAAATTGAGAAGAATTGGGAAGAATTGTCTTCCTAAACAAGCCCTAAGATTTTCTTTTTCCCAACGGATAGTTATGCCTATATCCAGTTTTTATTTTTCAAGATGTTTGTGGCATCTTAATGGTAGATCTTCTATGTTTCTTTATATTTACATATATTGTTATAATCATAGTTATGTGTGTGTGAAGTGTGTAATTTGAAGCTGTAGAGGAGGCCTATCTTTACCTTAAATTTGTATGTCTATTCTTCGATTAGGTTTTGAGCACCTATGTAGGTTTCCCTGTGCCTTGTTTGAAAAAATTAGACGTAGTGATGTACCCATGATTGGTTTGCTAGCTTGGGCTCCTCTTGTTTTTCTTCTTCTTGTCTTGAGACTTGAGGGATAGTTAATAAACACAAATGGAGGCTTCCTTTTCATATTGCAATGCATATAGGGGTGTGTGTGTGTGATAGAGGGGATGATTGCATCATGCTCTTTGTCTGTTATTGTAGAGTTCCTTTTCCATTCTTGTAAATGGATGGTAGGATTATGTGTGTAAAACGATAGGGTTGTGTCTCATTGGCTTTTTCGCACATGCAAACGTGTCTTTTGTGAGTTTGAAGTTCCTTTCTTGTAGATTTTGATAGGATCATCTGCTAATCTCCCTGCATGTCTGACAATGATAGGATGATCCTGTGGATGTCCATAGCTTTTACCCATGTGTTTGTGTAAATTTGGACATTCCCCCTTCACCCCATTGGCCTTACCCACCTGGAGAATGACTGGATTATGCTCTACAGCAGCGTTGACATGGCTTTTGTATGTGCATTTTAAAAAATTTCAGTTCTTCTCCCTGTTGTAAAGGATGATAGAATCATCCTGTAGAGGAGGGTATATGGCTACTTGAATGTGTGTTTGTTTGTCTCCATGTATGATGTATTGAATTTCAGAATCCTTTTATCCGCTTGTAAAGGATTGTAGGATCATGCTGTGGAAATTGTGACAGGCACATGCTATAGAAGATGATAGGACATGGAGGATGGTTCTCGTGTCCTTTACGGGCGAGACACACACGGGCGTGGCTCCGTTGGTAATGCTTTTTAGAGGGTGCTTTTTGCTTTTTGTTTGAAAAAGTATTTTGATGCGATATAAAGTTTAAAGTAGTTTTGAGTGCAGTTAATGTTTTTTTGATAAGTCAAAATATATGTAAAAGGTGCAGAGGAGTGCAACCCAATGTACACATGAAGTATACAAGGGAGAGCCTAGGGGGGAGAGGAGAAACGAGAAAGAAAATCTGGAAAGCTAATTACAATCGGGGCAAGCCATCCAGCTGTCCAAGTGTAAAGAGTAAAAAGAAAATAATGAAGAATTTCCTCAAAAGACCTAGACGAGTCTTCAAAGCATCTTGCATTACGTTCCCTCCAAATACACTACATAAGACACAGAGAAACCATCTTCCAAACCACCGCACTCCTTGAGTGACCAGCCAACCACTAGCAGGAAAATAACTCCCTAACTGAGTCAAGCATAACCCAACACAACCCAAACCGACTAAAAATATCATTCCACAAAGCATTTGCCACTCCGCAATGAAGAAGAAGATGATCCACAGACTCCCCATCCGACTCGCATAACCAGCATCTATTGACCACGATCATACATCTCTGGCGCAAATTGTCAATGGTGGGAATCTTGCTTCTAGCAGCCGTCCAAGCAAAAAACGCCACTCTAGGCAGAGCCTTGGTCCTCCAAATGCCTTTCCAAGGAAAAGGAAAGGACCCATGAGAAGAGAGAACCTGATAGAACGAGCTCACCGCAAAGGAGCCTTTGCTCAAGGGAACCCACCACAATTTGTCCTCCCCAACCCCTCTAAACTTATACGAATACAAGCGGCAATAAAACGAAGCCAGACCCTCCACCTTCCAGTCATGAATCAAGCGAGTAAACACAATGTTCCACTGGACGGAGCCGTTGATAATGTTAAACAAACCAGGAAACGTGTCTTTGAGAGAGATCTCCCCACACCAAACATCCTCCCAAAAACTGATCTTGGATCCAACCCTAAGGTCGAATTTAAAGTGCCACTTAAAATTATGCCACCCCATGCAAATAAACTTCCAAAGCCCCACTCCATGTGACTCAGAAATATTACAAGAGCGCCACCCACCCCGAGAAGACCCATACTTGGCCACCAAAACCGATCTCCACGAAGCGCCCTCCTCATGAGCACACTGCCATAACCATTTACCCAAGAGAGCTTCATTGAACTTCCTCACATTCTGGATTCCTAACCCACCTTCAGAAATGGGAGAGCACACCGTGTCCCAATCAACCAAATGAAGCTTGGCCTCATCATTCAACCCCCCTCAAAGGAAGTCTCGTTGAATCTTCTCAATACGCTTAGCCACATCAGCAGGGATAAGAAACAAGGATAACAAATAGGTAGGCATATTAGAAAGGGTGCTTTTAATCAACGCAACCCTTCCCCCCTTAGAGAGGTACGACATTTCCAAGGAGCCAACCGCCGAGCCATCAAATCCTCCAACCCCTTCCACATAGCCTTGAGCTTAAATGAAGCCCCTAGCGGTAAACCCAAGTACTTCAAAGGCAGGTCAGCAGTGCCACAACCCAAACGGCCAGCCAACTGATCCACATCATCCAAGGAGCCAACTGGAACCAACGTTGACTTAGTCAAATTCACCTTGAGGCCCGAAACCGCTTCAGAACAAACAAGAAGAGCACCCATGTAACTAATTTGGCTAGCATCAGCCCCACAAAAGACTAAGGTATCATCCGCAAATAAAAGATGAGAAACTTCCACTTGATCATGCTCCCTAAAGCCCACGGAGAAGCCCGAGATCAGCCCCCTAGAGTAGATAGCACTAATCATCCTACTAAAAGCCTCCATGACCAAGACAAATAAGAAGGGGGAAAGCAGATCACCTTGCCTCACCCCTTGTGAACTTCCAAAGAAACCGGACAGGGAACCATTAATCAAAACAGAAAATCAAACAGATGAGATACAATGCTTAATCCAAGAGCACCATCTCTCCCCAAAGCCGCATCTTTTCAAAAGATAGAGAAGGAAATTCCAATTCACATGATCATAAGCCTTTTCCATGTCCAGCTTACACAACACCCCCGGATCTCGAGACTTTATCCGACTATTCAAACATTCATTCGCTATAAGGACCGAATCCAAAATGTCTACCTTTAACAAAGGCATTTGAGAAATAAGTAAAAAGGCTCTCTTCTCTCTCTTCTCTCTTGGAGTGTGAAGGCACGTGGGTGGTGCGTGAGTGAGGGAGGGGGTAATCTGGTAGCTGGCATTCATCATGGCGGAGGTTCGTAGTTGGTTTGTGGAATCTAAGGAATTCGACATGCTGATTAAGGGGGGAAATTTAGGCTTGAGGATTGTTGAAAGGAGCAACAATAAACAGGGGACCATATTCATCCTTAGAGATGAGTTAGCTTGGCTGGTTGGTGCTGTAGAGGGGGTGATAGAGGTGGATTCGTCGGAAGTGTTTTGGGATCAAGCAAGGGCAGGCTTTCCTCGAATCTTTGCTCAAAAACGGTCCAATCGACATGGCAGGTTTATTACCATTGAGGAGTATGAGGGCAGAAATCGTAGAGGAAGTATATTAATTCCTGAAGGCAGGTATGGACAAGGTTGGTCCAGACTCATTTCGGAATTAAGAACTGCTAGAATGGCGTTGTGGAAGGACCGTAAGTTCAGAGAGAGTAAGGTGGCGAAAGCGGTCTCAGGGGATCGAAGTTTTGCGGAGGTAGTGGGTGGGTCTAAATCGTTGACGGTGGTGGAAGTCTCAGCTCCGGCGAAGACGTTCGGTGGTTGTGAGAAGGCCCATCTTCAGACGAGGCCGGCGAGCACTCCGGTAAGCTCCCAGATGGTGACGACGTTAGAACTAGCGGTGAAAGGGGGTTACCAAGGCGGAGGTTCGGCGAAATTTCAGGCTCAGACAACGGAGAAGGGTGCGAAGGACAGTGGTCTCCCGGAGAGCTACACTCTGCCCGAGCCTCTGCAGTATCCCGCGATATCGGGCATGGCAGGGCTGGAAGGTGGCTGTGAGTCAGAAAGATATGGGCTCTCGTCCTTGAGTATTAGAGAAGCGTTGCAGGATCTTTTGAAATGTCTAAAGGATATTAAGGGGCAAGTAGACCGGGGTTTATTAAGGGTAGAACAGACCTTTCAAAAGCTAGAGAAGAAGGAGCTGCTGGGCTTGGAGGAGAGAGTGGGCAATATGGGCTTCAGAGTTAACAAAGCGGATTCAAGAAGCTTTACTGAAGAAGTGGGCTGGGTTAAGCCCAAGATGAAGAAAACTTGGAGGAAGCGTGCTAACCAGACGGGCCTGCTAGGGCCTAAGCCCAAACCGGAGTTTCCCAAGGCCCCTCAACGCACAGGGCTCTCGAGCTCGTCTCAGTTTCGAGTTCTCACTCGACAGCCGGTTCAGCAGCCATGCCAGGCGGGGGAGTCTTCTGAGATGGGGGCAGCGCGAGTGAACGGAGGGAAGGGGACGACGTTTGCCGGCGTTATCTCCGGCGAACAAACCAAGGGCGTTGGGGCTCCTGCTTCAGTGAGGTTGGCGTCGGTCAGAGAGGCAGAGATGGATGGAGTCCATGCCGGCGGATCTGGGCAAGGTGAAGAGGCGTTGGCGATGATGCTGTCAATCATCCCAGAGAGCGCCGAGGGTCTGGGTGACGAGCTGGAGTCGCCGGCAGAGAAGTCAGCAGCTCTGTCTTTGCGGTCCAGCACTACACAGAGTGACGCAACTCCGGGATTTGATGATATGACGCCGGGGAAGAGCTTCAAGAGGTCGTCTGACGCCACAGAGTATGCCGGTGAGTTGGGTCTAGAAGAATTCATGCCAGCAAACTTGTCCAAACAGCTGAAGTTTTTCCAGCGTAGGAAGAGCCCGCTGTCCAAGCCCACGAAATCGTGGGTAGCGGAGCGGGTTTCCTGGATTGGGGGCAGGGAGTTTGATAAGGCACCGGAGGGCTTTCCGGTGTTAGGCGATTTGGGGGATATAAGATACCAGGAGGAGAACCTAGTGGTTGAGGACTCCATGCCTCAGTCTGAAGAGCACCAAACTCAGGGAATTGAAGGGATCTCTCCTGTTTCCAAAGAGCTGGTTTGGAATGTGAAAGGGATTGCTGGACTGTCCAGTGATGGGCAGGATTGTAAACTTGTTGAGATTTTGGGCAATATTGTGGATGAAAATATGGGGAAAGGGTTTCTTCTTCGACTAGGGTGGAAGCAGATGGATTCAAGGGGATGAGGGTTGCAGATTCTCTTTATGAAGCATAAAATTTTGACATGGAATGTGAGAGGGTTGAATGAGGGGAAGAAACGCTTGAGGGTTCGTCGGCTTTTGAGTCAATGGAAGGTAGATATTGTGTGTCTTCAAGAGACAAAATTGGAGTTGATCACCCAAGGTTTAGTGCAAAGTATTTGGCGTTGTCCTTATGTAGAGTGGAGTTATGTGGCTTCCAAAGGGGCTTCGGGAGGGATCTTATTGATGTGGGATAGGAGGGTGGTTTCGAAGGTGGATGCCTGCCAGGGTAATTATGTGGCAGCTTGTTCCTTTAGGAATGTAGATGATGGTATGGAGTGGGCATTTGCAGGAGTGTATGGTCCGACCAGGGATGCTCTTAGAAGGCTGATGTGGGAGGAATTGGCTGGGTTGATGTGCTTGTGGGAGTTGCCATGGTGTATAGGGGGGGATTTTAATGTCACTCTCTTTCATAATGAGAGATCGGGTCGAGTTCGTAGAAGGAGAGCGGTTGCTGCCTTTGCTGATTTCGCCGCGGAGATGGGTCTTATGGATCTTCCTTTGGCTGGGGGAGTGTCTACTTGGGCCAATAATTTGTCTTGGTCGAGGTTGGACCGCTTCTTGGTTTCTCCGGAGTGGGAATTTAGCTACCCAGGGTTGATGCAAAAGAAGCTTCTTCGAGTTTGTTCGGACCACGCTCCCATTATCTTGATGAGGGGATGCGTGCAAAATGGGAAGAGCTCGTTTAAGTTCGAAAATATGTGGCTTAAAGTGGATGGTTTTGTGGACAAAGTCAGATTATGGTGGTCTTCCTTCTCTTTTGTGGGTTCTCCAAGCTTTATATTGGCTAAAAAACTGAGAGCCCTCAAGGGAGAGATCAAGAGGTGGAATAGAGAGGAGTTTGGGAATGTGGGGGCTCATATCAAGGCGTGGGAGGAGGAGCTGGATATGTTGGACAGATTTGAGGAAGTCCGAAGGCTTTCCGAGGAGGAGAAGGCAAGAAGGAAAGCTCTAGCAGCTGATTTGGAAGCTTCTCTTTTACAAGAGGAGATTAGTTGGAGACAGAAATCGAGGGTGCGGTGGTTAAAGGAGGGAGACAAGTGCATAAAGTTTTTCCATCAGGTAGCTAGTGCGAATAGGAGGAATAACTCCATTGAGTTTTTGATGGTGAATGGTATTTCTACTTCGGATCCAGCGTGTATTGGCGAACATGTTGTTAGCTACTATGAGTCTTTGTTTTCGGAGCCTCTTAGTTGGAGACCGAGATTGGATAACCTTGAGTTTGATAGGCTCAATGGGGTAGAGGCGTCTAGTTTGGAGGATCCTTTTGAGGAGAGGGAGGTTAGGGAGGTTATCAAAGGTATGGATAGGGATAAGGCTCCGGGCCCGGATGGCTTTTCTATGGCTTTCTTTCAGGATTGTTGGGAGGTGGTCAAGGGAGACTTCATGGCGGTCTTTGAAGAATTTCATGCTCGAGGTAAATTCGTGAAAAGTATTAATTCAACATTTATTTCTCTTATTCCAAAGATTCAAGGGGCTAAGGAGGTCAAGGATTTTCGGCCTATAAGTCTTGTGGGTGGGGTGTATAAGATCATCTCCAAGGTGTTGGCAAACATAATGAGGAAAGTTATGGACAAGATCATATCCAAGCCCCAAAATGCATTTGTTAAAGGGAGACAAATCTTGGATTCGGTGCTCATTGCAAATGAATGTTTGGATAGTAGGATTAAATCTGAGGAGCCAGGTGTCTTATGTAAATTGGATATGGAAAAGGCGTATGATCACGTTGATTGGAACTTCCTTCTCTATCTTTTGAGGAGGTGTGGGTTTGGGGAAAAATGGTGTTCATGGATCCAGCATTGCATCTCTTCAGTTCGCTTTTCAGTGTTGATCAATGGAGTGCCCTCCGGTTTTTTTGGGTGCTCCCGAGGGGTCCGTCAAGGTGATCCGCTTTCTCCTTTCCTCTTTGTGTTGGTGATGGAGGCTTTCAGTAGAATGCTTGGAGCATTTACCGAGAGGGGGCTGATTTCGGGCTTTTCGGTGGGCTCAAGTGGGCAAGATCGGGTTAATGTTTCCCATCTTCTCTTTGCTGATGATACTTTGGTGTTTTGCGGGGCCAATGCTAGTCAAATTCGTCACTTAGGGGCTCTCCTTGTATGCTTTGAAGCAGCTGCTGGTTTGAAGGTGAACTTATCCAAATCGGTTTTGATTCCGGTTGGTTATGTGGGGAATATGGGGTAGCTTGCTGGTCTGTTGGGATGTGGGTATGGTGAAGTGCCTTTGAAGTACTTGGGGTTACCTTTGGGGGCTTCTTTCAAGCTTAAATCTATGTGGGCGGGTTTGGAGGATATGATGGTGCGTAGGTTGGCTCCGTGGAAAAGATTGTATCTTTCTAAAGGTGGTAGGGTAACTTTAATCAAAAGTACATTATCCAATATGCCCACTTATATGTTATCTCTATTTCCTATCCCGGTTGACGTGGCTAAGCGTCTTGAGAAGATACAAAGAGACTTTCTTTGGGGAGGGATGAATGATGACTTTAAGTATCATCTAGTAGAGTGGGATAAGGTTTGTACTCCCATCGATGAGGGTGGCTTAGGGATTAGAAATATTCGAAGATTTAATCAAGCTCTTTTGGGGAAGTGGTTGTGGCGGTTTGCTCATGAGGAAGGAGCTTGGTGGAGATCGGCGTTGGTGGCTAAGTATGGGTCGGATTGGGGAGGTTGGCGTTCGGGAGTTATTTCAGGCTCGCATGGGGTGGGCTTGTGGAAATATATTTGTATGGGATGGCAGAATTTTAGGAGATTCTTCAAGTATGATGTCGGTGAGGGCTCTAAAGTTCGCTTTTGGGATGATGTTTGGTGTGGTGAGAGGGCTCTTAAGGAGGAGTATCCCGGCCTATTCAGCATTGCTAGGCTCAAGGGAGCGACCATAGCGGACAATATGGAGCATTCTAACAATTCCACTCAGTGGAATATCCAATTCTCCCGGTTGTTTCATGATTGGGAGGTGGGGGAGTTGGCCTCTTTTTATAAAAGCTTATATGAGTGTAAGCTTCGAGGTGTGGGGAAAGACAAGTTATGGTGGATGCCTTCCCGCAAGGGTCTATTTGAGGTTAAATCCTTCTATCGAGCCCTTTCGCCTCAAGGGTCGGTCTCTTTTCCTTGGAAGGGTGTTTGGAAGTCCAAAGCTCTTCCTAGAGTGGCTTTCTTTGTTTGGACGGCGGTTCATAGCAAGATTCTTACTCTTGACAATCTTGGGAGGAGAGGTCTAGTGGTGGTAAACAGATGTTGGTTATGTGAAATGGAAGGGGAATCGGTTGATCATCTTCTCCTTCATTGTGCGGCAGCGAGGTACCTGTGGAATGCTTTCTTTGCTCGGTTTGGGCTTTGTTGGGTTATGCCTCGCTCCGTCAAAGAGGTTCTTGCGAGTTGGTGGACGGCGGGTCGTTCGAGAAGCGCGGTTGTTTGGAAAATGGTTCCTCATTGTATTTTGTGGTGCATTTGGAGGGAGCGAAATAATAGATGTTTCAAGGACTCGTCGAGGACTCAAGAGGAGCTCCTCCATTTCTTTCTTGTTACTCTCTTTTCTTGGACTACAAGCTGGCTCGCCCCACGGGTCATTAGCTTTGTAGATTTTCTTTCCCTTTTCTCTCTTTCCCTCTAGTCCCTTTTGTATACTCCCAGTGTACTAAGGGTTGCGCCCCTTTGCGCTTTTTGATATAATATTGACTTATCAAAACATAGGCATTTTGAGGCTTAGAAATGACATTATCCATCACTCATTCTATTAGCCAAAACCTTAGCAATAATCTTGTAAATCTCACCCCAAGACTGATAGCACAGAAGTCCTTGATCTCCTTAGCACCATGAATCTTCGGAATAATCTTTTGACAAACTCACCTCGGTCATGAAATTTGGCAAAAACCGCCATAAAGTCTCCCTTGATCACACCCCAACACTCTTGGAAGAAAGCCATAGAGAACCCATCCGGAGCAGGAGCCTTGTCTCTATCCATACCTTTGATCACCTCCCACACCTCCCTTTCTTCAAACGGGTCCTCCAAACTCAAGGCCTCGGTAGCAAAGAGCATATCGAACTCAAGGTTATCCAAGTGCAGTCTCCAACTAAGAGGCTCCGTGAACAAGGAATCGTAGAAATTAACTATATGGTCGCTAATAATTGCCGGGTCAGAGGTAGACAAGCCATTCACAACCAAGGATTCGATAGAGTTATTCCTACGATTAGCATTAGCCACCTGGTGAAAAAACTTGGTGCACTTGTCCCCCTCCTTTAACCACCTAATCCTCGATTTTTGTCTCCAGCTAATTTCCTCTTGGAGAAGAGAGGCTTCCAACTCACTAGTAATCTGTCTCCTTCTCACCTTTTTCTCCTTAGCTAATTGTCTCTCTTCCTCGGTTTTGTCCAGTGCCTTCAACTCCTCACAACTGGCTTTATTTCTCTCCCTCACATCACCAAACTCCTTCAAATTCCATCTCTTGATTGGGAACTTAAGAGCTCTGAGTTTCTTAGCCAGCACAAAACTAGGGGACCCAAAGAACTGAAATGAGTCCCACCAATTCCTGACTTTCTCCACAAAACCCTCCTCTTTAAGCCACATATTTTCAAACCATCTCTCTTACCAGACTGCGGGCAGCCACTAGCAATAAGGATGGGCGCATGATCCAAGCACACCCGGAGGAGTTTCTTCTGCGTAAGACCCGGGTAACTAAATTCCCACTCCGGGGAAACTAAAAACTGATCCAATCTAGACCATGACAAACTATTGGACCAAGTAGAATCCCCTCCAGCCGTGGGAATATCCATGAGACCCTGCTCTGTAACAAAATCCGCAAAGTCAGCCACCACAGACCTATGTACATCACCCCTTAACCTCTCATCCAGGACAAGAGTGACATTGAAGTCCCCCCCAATACACCAAGGCACTTCCCATAAACTAATCAACCCAGCTAATTCCCCCCACAACCGCCATCGGATATGATCTCTATCCGGGCCATACACTCCCGCAAAAGCCCATACGAAACCATCATCCACATTCCTAAAATTACATTCCACTACAAATCTGCCCATACAGGAGTCAATTCTAGAAACAGTCCTACGATCCCACATTAAGAGAATACCGCCCGACGCTCCTCTAGAGTCCACATGACACCAATCTACATAAGGACAACCCCACAAGCTTTGCACAAAGCAGTTCGAAATGCTCTCCATTTTGGTCTCCTGGAAACAAACGATATCCACCTTCCAAAGCCTGATTAAGTTATTGATCCTCAAACGCTTGTCCCTGTCGTTTAAGCCCCTAACATTCCACTAAAGGATCTTATGCTTCATAATCACTAGCATTACCCTTGGGTGTGAGGTGGCCTCTCTACTGTTCGAGTACCTAGGGCTTCCATTGGGGGCTCCCAATAGTGCGACCCATATTTGGGACAGTGTTTTTGAGAAGATGGATCGTCATTTGGCTGTTATTGTCCAAGGGGGGAAGAGTTACTCTGATCAAGAGCACCCTCGCCAATATTCTTACGTATTCCATGTGTCTCTTCAAGATCCCTGTGAGCGTGGCCAATCGCATTGAGAAGTTACAACGGGACTTTCTTTGGGGTGGAGTAGGTGACGATTTCAAGTACCATTTGGTGAAGTGGTCAATGGTTTGCTCTCCGATTTCTGAGGGCGGGCTTGGTATAAGGAAGTTGGTGGATTTTAATCGTGCTCTATTAGGCAAATGGCTGTGGCATTACGGGCACGAGAGAGAGGCATGGCGGAGAGTAGTGGAGGCCAAGTATGGGAGTATGTGGGGTGGTTGGTGCACATATCCCCACAGTGGAGTGTCAAGGGTGAGTTTGTGGAAGAATATCTGGTCAGGGTGGGAGATTTTCTCTAGTCATTCTAGACTAGTGGTTGGGGAAGGGAACTGGGTCCCGTTTTGGCATGATCAATGGTGTGGGGATACGAAGCTTAAAGAGGATTTTCTTGTGCTTTATAGTATTGCTCGTGAACAGGATGCTTCGGTGGCAGCCAATGTGGAGTTTCTGGGCGGAGCGTTTCAGTGGAATGTTATCTTTGGTAGAGAAATTCATGATTGGGAGGTGGAGGTCGTCACTTCTTTTTATCAGAGACTGCAGATTGTTTCAATCCGAATAGGGTGCCAAGATAAATTGTGGTGGAGTCCCTCTAGAAAAGGAAGGTTTAAGGTCAAAGATTTCTTCAGAGCCTTGTCTAATGCGGAAGGTTACAGCTTTCCTTGGAAGAGTGTGTGGAGGACCAAGGCTCCCCCAACGGCAGCTTTTTTTGTGTGGTTGGCGGCGCTCGGAAAAATTCTTACTTTGGATAATCTAAGGAAGAGGCAAGTGGTTGTTGTTAACAGATGCTACATATGCAAAAAAGATGAAGAGTCGATCGATCATTTACTCCTTCATTGTGAGGTTGCCCATGCTTTGTGGTGCAACATCTTTAGCCGGCTTGGTCTGTCTTGGGTCATGCCTAGGTGTGTCTCAGATTTGTGCGCTTGTTGGTGTTCTTCTAGAAGGACTAGTAGTGCTGTAGTTTGGAAGATTGTGCCTATTTGTATTTTTTGGACGCTTTGGAGGGAGAGAAACAATAGATGTTTCGAGGATGTGGAAAGTTCTATGGAAGCGATCATTGCCTCTTTCTTGTACTCCTTGTGTTTATGGACTGCGTCTTACCTTTCCTCTTTGTCTATTTGCTATGCGGACTTTCTTTCCCGCTTTTCTTTTTCTAGTTAGGTGTTCCTTTTGTATATACCCAATGTACTTTTGGGGCGCCTTACGCTTTTAATAAAACATCATTATGACTTATCAAAAAAAAATTACCCCTCTCTCAAACACAACTCTCTTCCTCTTGCTGATCAGCAAAATGAAGACTGCCTCCCCCTTTTCCATGTTTTTCGACAACAATCTGCTTTAAGCAATCCACTTGCATCCCTTCCTGCCCATCACAAGAAAGACTGACAATATTGCCAACTTCCACCGCAAGTCTCAGGTTTTTCGTTATAGGCGAGGCCTCCAACTCAGAGTCACCCAACGAATCCAATGACAACAAGCCATGCCCAGAGTTGTCAACCGTATCCTCCACAAAGCTCTCCTCCAGCCCACTCAGAAGCTGCTCCATCCGGCACATCAGATCCCTGTGATGCGCGAATCAGAGACGGTTCCAGCCCGTTGATTTTTTGGATCCCTTCGGATGCCTAGGCATCATCTCGTCCCTCCTATGATACACCTCCGTGATAGCGAACGTGTCCCGCGAGGAGGAATCCTGTTCGCACTCACCCACCCCAACTGAGGTAACCTCGACTTCCATGGCAACTGTCGAACGATCATTGGTCTGTGGGGAATCCACCAGAGCTAAAGTACCCACTCCTTCCTTAATGAGAGCAATGGCAGGTTTGGACACTCCCGTATCCTTCCCATAGACAATAAGTCCGAAACCTGTCCTGCTGGCAACCCACGAGCTGTTGGGTCCAGTCAGTAAGCCCTTTTCACCGTGATTAGCTCCATCCCCCCTTGCCGGCACCACTCCGTTCTTCCTAGGAGGACCCAAACTAATTGGCATCCCTACCGGCATCGTCTGAGTGTAATCGGTCTGAGGGTGCATACTCTCCATCCTCGCCGGCGCAACCTTGACAGTTGTGGAAGCTCGCAGACCCTCCTCCGCCGTCAATCCTAGACCACCGGCGACTGCCCCATACTCCCCCTGCAGCCCCTCCGACACTGATTTCACAAGGACTGGATCACTGGTCCCAAAGTTAGGCAATGCTTCGTGATTTGCCTCCATAATGCCCTGCTGCGATGTCGATCCCGACCCAAGCTCGTTGGTTTTAGAAAGACCCAGGCAACCAACAACCGGCCTAGACGAGCCCAGTCTCACTGCCGGTCTTGCCAACAAGCCCAAACCTGTTGACGCCCTCGCCCCTGCAGCCAATGGCGTTTTAAGCTTCATCTTGGACTTAATAGCTTTTGGGCCTAAGGCCGAGCCCACTCTTGCCTTAGTAACATGTATATCCTTCCCTTTAGGCTCATGTCTCCTTATGGGCTTGGAGACCCAGCCTAATGCCTTGCTCTCCTGACCCGACCCAGAAAACTCCAGCTCCCTCACTTGGCCTGCATCCACCTCTCCTCTAAGACGACTCAGCCACTCCCTACGATTGCCTAGCTCCAGTTTTGCATTAAATGCACTCTCCTCATGTCTCTTCACCATCTCCTGATTTACCGAACACGTTACCCCAACCCCCACAGTACATTTCTCCGGTGGCTGTAACGTTTGATCCCTCCAATTCACCACCGTCGCACCATCCAGCTCCCCCGTTAAGCCACCCACAAGCTTATGACACCCCCCTGAATCCTCTAGAGCTTGCGCCGTCCCCGTCTGAGAATGGGTCAAATTTGACGGAATCTTCTTACAGCCACCGCAAAAACTTGCCAGATTTTGACCTTCCAACACCGTCGATGCCTCCTTCAACCACCTAGGAACCCTGGCAATTGGCTCTTTATACGCGTAGAAGCACTCCTCCGGTGACTTTGACAGCCCCACCACCTCTACAAAGCTCCGCCTACCCGAGACCACTTTCTCCGCCTTGCTCTCCCTAAACTCACTTCCCTTCCACAAAGACGAGCTCGCCATTCTTAGCTCCGAAACAAGACGAGCCCAACCTTGGCCATATCGGCATTTTGGGATTAAAATTGTGCCGCTGCCTCTTCTTCCATCGAATTCCTTAATAGTCAAAAATCTGCTATGTCTGTTGGAACATTTTTGAGCTATAATTCGTGGATAGCCTGCTCTTGATTGGTCCTAGAATACTTCAGACGTTTCCACGTTCACCACCACCTCCACTGAACCCACCAGCCAAGCTAACTCATCCCTTTGGACATAAATGGACCTCTGTTTTTTGTTACTTCTTTCGACAATCCTCACCCTTGAATTACTCCCCTTTATCAGCATCTCAAACTCCTTTGATTTCACAAACCATCTTCTAGCGCCTTACATGATGATAACCAGCCTCCCAGACTGACCCACTCACTTTCACGCGCCTAAACAGGCAGAGAGTGGAAGAGAGAGAAGAGAGAAGAGACTAAGAGGTGCATAAGAGTGAAGAGAAGAGACTAAGAGACTAATGGTTTTGTTATGAAAAGAGAAAACAAAATAGAGAAGGAAGTAATGTTATCAAACAAAGCCAGTCTGACTGGGATAGAATCATGCTGCGTAAGAGTGTTGTTATGGGTTTTGTGTGCATGTGTGAGGGAGTGTTTGGCCCTTTTATGAAGGATTGATGAGATCATAAGGTGGCGGAGACCTTAATGGCTTTTACTTATTAGGTCCATTGTAGGATTCCATTATTCTCTCCAGTTTCTTCTGTGCCTGAGTTTTCACACACTCACTTTAGCGATGTTATCTGAGATTAGTCATTTTTTTTGGCTGTTCAAACTTGGGACCTTGTGTGTTTTTTTGGCACAATCGCATATGGTATTCAATAGAAACACTGAGAAAAACACAAAGCCTAATTTCTAATTAAAAATTTAAGAAATTAAGCAGCGAAGTAAAGGGAAAGCAATTGTTGTTCCAGTTGAAAAGCAATCTTAGAAATAAATGCCGTACTCCTAACTATGAGTTCATGATCCTCGGGTGGGTGCGGGCTTTATTTTCTTGCAAAACAAATCGCATGAGAGAGACAATGCCTTTTTCTTTTTCTAGGTGGGTAAAGAGAAGAATAGTGGTTTGATGCCAAAACATATAGGAAACCACTTAATTGAGAACTTCCTACTTAATGGTAATTTTAGAGCACAGCTTCATTTCAGATGCTTTGTGTTTTTATCTCTCCTTGTTGTGAGTTTGCCCTTAATGGCAATTTGAGTTCTTACTGTATCCACTCCATTTTGGATGTTACTGGCTGTATAATGACTAATAAGAAGATTGTAAACATCTTACTACAAGTATTGGTTGGACAAACCATCTTCATAATAACATTGCTTTATGTTTATTTAGCCTATTAGCATAAAGAGTATTTGCTGTCCGGTTTATTTATTTTTTTAATCTAGCATTAAGCTACTTTTCTGTATTGAGTCATTATGATCTCAAAGAGGTTATTGAATATGACAGGCCCATTATATGTTGGGACTTGCATTACTAGAGAGGCTGGAATATGTTGAAGGAGTCAAAGAACTGCAGAAGGTATGAAGTATTTTCATCCTGGATTGTTATTTGAATTTGTTTTTGTCAGCTTCTGTTGACGTTATGATTTGTTTCTGTTACATTGGGATTGTAGTGAACCTTTCTGTTGCATTGTATTTTATGTTTTTGTACCTCATTATGGTTGTTACTATTTTCTTTTGGATTTTTGTATAGTTAGTATCTTTTGAATCTTATTTGAGCATGTGTGATTTTATGTTCTAGGGTGGGATAACTGAATGGTGATAAAGAAATAATGCATGTAAACTCCAAAAATTTTGAGAAATTACCATATGGTGAGGTAGATGGTAATTACTTGCTTACTAAAATTCCACCAGATTTGAGGCAATTTGTAATGTTATAATAGATGTGGCATCCTACATATATCAACCATGCAACTAAGCAAAACTGTGTTTTACCTTAATGATCTTTTATAGATTCCCCCTTCTAGGCTAATTCCAAATTCATATATAGGGTGGCTCTTCCTGATGAGTTGCTTCTAGAATGGTGCATAGCCTTGTACTTTCCTTGATCCTTCTTCTATTTCATTATTTGTATTGGATTTCTAAGTACTCTATCAAAATTATATATCAAGCATTTAGACCTGTACAACATAGTGGCAGTTTGAGACAGGAGGGTGAAGATAAGCTTTGTTGGGCCCCTTCCAAGAGAGGGCTGTTTGATGTTGGATCATTCTATAATGTCTTGATTTCCGGTGAAAGTAATCTTTTCCTTGGAGGAGTATTTGGTGGAGTAATGTTCCATGTTTTCTCATGTTTGAAGTAAAGAGCTATTACAATACGTTGCAATGGGGAGTATTCCTCTTTTCTTTGGAAGAGTGTTTGGAAGGTTAAGGCTCCACATCATATTGCTTTTTTCACTTGAACGGCAGCTTTGGGTAAAATCCTTACAATAGACAACCTTGAGGGGGGGGGGGGGGGGGGNGGGGGGGGTTCTTACCCTTGTCAAGTCTTGTCTTTGTAAGAAGAGCGAGGAGACCGTAAACCACCTTCTCATCCATTACAAGTTTACTTGCGAGATATGGCACTTGATTCTCATTTTATTTGTAGCCTCATGGGCCATGGCAGGCAATCTCTTGAGTTACTTTAATGCTGGAAGACGCAGGGTTGAGACAATCCACATAGGCCATTTGGAAAGTCATCCCTATTTTATGTATGTGGAGCATTTGGAGAAAGAAATAGATGTCTTTTCAAGGACAGTGAGTCTAATGTGTTGCAATTAAAAGTGTCTTGCCAGCCCCCTTTTAGAGTGGGTTGTTACTTTTGTTCCTAATTTCTCCTCTAATCTTGTAGATTTTGTTTAACTTTTTAGATTTTCGACACCAATAGAGTAGTTGCTTCTCATGTATACTTTGTGTAAGCAAGCTTTTCTTCTTCAATAAATTATTATTCATAAAAGAAGCATCATATCTGATAAATTTTCTTGTATAGGCTTTAGATCTTGGAAGAGGTGCCAATCCTAAGAGCTACATGGTGGAGGAGATCTGGCAGGAACTCGCAAAAGCAAAATACATGGAGTGGGAGAATGCATACTTAACACGTACATGGGAATTGCAAAGCTTGAAGTATGTTTTCCCAGTGAGTTTCACCTATGATGTTGTAAACGGGTACCCTTTTATGAGTAGTTTTTGCATGTTTGTTACTTATTTTTGGATAAAATTGTTGTTTGTCTCAGAGAAGCTTGTGAGACTGCTCTTGAAGAAAAACATGTACTGGAGACTTCTGAATTGGAAGGCTTCCTGGACGAATCTGCTACTTCCCACTTGGAACAATTAGAGGCTCTAAGAAGACTGTTTAAAGAAGCTACCGAAGCTGACATGCCAACAGAGGTGAGTTCTTTGGTACCTCTCTTTAATTAATTAATTTATTTTTTAATATAGTTTGATGAGTTTTTACTTTATTATGTGGTGGGAACACTGGTTGTGTATCTAAGGTGCCGGACTATCTCTGTTGTAAAATCACACTCGATATTTTTCGCGATCCTGTCATCACTCCAAGTGGGGTTACATATGAGAGATCAGTGATTCTTGACCATCTTCAGAAGGTGATGTTTGCTTTTGGCTATAGTGTGTTTCAGTTTAGAGTTCATTTTTCTTAAGTCTATTTGCCGCTGTATCCGACATTTTGCACGATTTGTAGGTGGGTAAGTTTGATCCAATCACTCGTGATCCACTTGATCAATCGCAGCTGATACCAAACTTGGCGATAAAGGAAGCAGTTGAAGCATTTCTGGATAAAAATGGTTGGGCATACAGGGTAGATTGAAAGTTGAAGTTGATGCTGAATTGTGATAGTTGTGCACTTCATCTGGACTATAATGGGGTCTTGACTGCAGTATCCTTTCTCATATTTGGGTATTGCTGTGCATCATCAGTGGTGTTTCTTATCATCTCATATTTTAGGTCCCTCCCTCCCATCTTTTGAATTGTATAGATTTTCATAACCAATTCGCCAGCTTGTACAGATTGTGTAATGAGCGCCCATAAAGGGTGGTGATGCAGATTTTATTGCATGTGAGGACATATTTTAGTTTATATTAAAAATGTACGTAAGAATCACATGTTCTAAAGACAGATATCAGTTTAAAAGATTGGGTTGAATGAATTTTCTAACCTAGTTTGAAGTGTAACTTTGTAAGAATACAACCTATCAAATCTAGTAACACAGGATACAAAGAGGAGCTCAGCTTTCTCGTGTGCACAAAGCATGGGATGCAATCGGATGGCCTCATTTCAGCATTTCAGCGACGTCGTAATCCCAGTTGTGTCCTTGCGCAAAGATACGCAAAAGACATGACCAAACCCTTGGCTGTATTTAGATGATGGGGTTTAAGTTTTGCTGTTGGACTTCTGGGTGTGTTGGACAAATGGTTTGGGTATGAATTCCTGCGAGCTTTCTTGAGTGAGTCATAATGTTTGTGAGCGTTTTGCTTGTACGAAAGAGCTATTCTTAGTCTGTTCATGTATTTGCCCCTTTTTATGGTGTTACTGGAAGCCTTGGAGGGTTTGGAGCTTTTCTATTAAAGGTTGTGAATAGCACAATGCATAGTATTGCGATAGAAATGTGAAATGGAAGAAAAATAGCGGAAGATAGTGCAGGGAAAGAGAAAATGGAGACAAGTGGTTTGGCGTTAGACGCTTATGTCCACTACTGAATTGCCCACAGGGTTTACATTGTGCTATTATTACTTAATGATGTTTACAATACAAATGACTTTTATTTATAGGGAAATTAGGATAGATTGAGATAATAGAAAATTGTTAATCAAATCCTACTATTTGCTCATTTTACTGAGTCAAGATATTATGTTTTAATGTTTTGTTGATTTAAATGATTTTAAGTTTAGTAAGTATTTCTGCTTACTAACCAAAGGAAATGATTTTAAAGTGGTTTCCTAAACATGATATGATTGTTTAAATTCGAGCCGATGATAGTTTATAAGGATATATGATTTATGATTATGTTCAAAGAATTGAATAGATTTGTGAGTTATTGATGATGTCTCATGAGTGATGATTTCATAAGTTTATGACATGTTACATATGATGTTAAATGAAAGCATGTACATGATGATTTTATTGCACAAGGTATTATACTGTATGAACATGGAATGGAACAAGAAATCATGAAGGGGGTTAGAGTCCTTCAAACTTATGAAGGATGTTAGAGTCCCTCAACGCTCACGCAAAACTATGAACGGGGTTAAAGTCCCTTAAACTTATGAAGGTGGTTAAAATACTTAAACTTTCACGATAAATCATGGACAATGGGGTTAGAGTCTCTCAGCAACACAACGAAAAGCATGATTTGAATGCATATGTTTCATGAATTTATAATGATATTTTATGATGTGATTTATATGATATTTTTATGCTAGATGTACTTGTATGAATATGTAACTGAATGGTATCGAAGTCATTGCCTAGCCTAAGATGGGGGGAGCGTGCACAAGCCTATGAAAGTCGCTAGCGAGCACTCGCTAGGACGCCAAGAATGGGCTAATCCCATGAGGGTCGCCAGTGGGGATACTGGGTCTTAAGAGGGGTGATTGTGACATCTCATAACGCCTAGGTATGGAGATAGGAATTTGCTTATATGTATACTTGACACAAACTATGAAACACTTCGTGGAAGAATTTTCTTCATTAATTCGAATAATACAGCAAAATGTTAGTTATATACATAAACCCTAAAAGGAAAACTAACTAGGTTATATCAAATCCCATGATTTATGGGATATTCTAATAGAATATGAAACTAATCAAATCAGCCTAATTCTAGGAATACAGGCTATTATAAAGATTCCTAAAATAGCTAACTATACATGTATAGAATATAAGTCATTAAATACGTTTTCCCACACTCCCCCTCAAGCTGGCGAATAGGTATTTTCCATTCCCAGCTTGGATACAATACTCTGAAACATTGAACTACTTAACCCCTTGGTAAGTACATCAGCAAGTTGGCCATGTGTACATACATAAGGTGTACAAATCAATCTGCTCTCCAACTTTTCTTTGATGAAGTGTCTATCAATTTCAATGTGCTTTGTTCGATCATGTTGTACCGGATTATGAGCTATGCTAATTACGGACTTATTATCACAATAGAGTCTCATCGGACCATCCCACTTAATCTTCATGTCTTTTATGATAATCTTCAACCAAAGTAGTTCACGTACACCCTGAGCCATTGCTAGGAATTCTGCCTCCACACTAGACCGAGCCATCACATTTGGTTTCTTACTCCTCCACGTCACAAGATTTCCGCCAAGAAAGGTGCAATATCCAAAGGTCGACCTCCTTTCAACAATCGAGCATAATCAACATCCGTGTATGCCTTAAGAACTAAGCCTCTGTTCCTTTTAAATAGAATACCTTTTCTTGGTGTCCCTTTGAGGTATTGTAACACTCGATGAGCTACCTACAGATGGACTTCCTTTGGGCTATGCATAAATTGATTAAATACACTCACTACATAAGCTATATCTGGTCGTGTGTGAGACAGATAAATGAGTCTTCCTACTAGGCGTTGGTACATTTCTCTATCTACTGCAGCATCCTCCTCTGCCTTTCCAAGTCTAAGGTTAGGATCTATTGAACTACTTGCTGGTTTGCACGCCGTCTTGTCGGTTTCTTTGAGGAGATCCGTAACATACTTCTGCTAAGATATAAAAATGCCCTGTCTAGAGTGAGCCACCTCGATCCCAAGAAAATATTTCAGCCTCCCTAATGCCTTAATCTCACACTCCTTAGCCAAACACTGACTCAAAATCTATTGCTCCTTATCATCATCCCCTATCACTATTATATCATCGACATATACCAAGAGGGCTGTGACTCCTCTTGAAAGTGAGTGTTTAATGAACACTGTATGATCCCCTTGGCCTTATCTATATCCCATGGCCATCATAACTCTTGCAAACCTTCCAAACCATACCCGTGGCGATTGTTTAAGACCGTACAAGGCTTTCTTCAGCTTACACACAATATGAGCAGCCAAATTATTCCCATAAACTGACGGGACTTCCATATAAATTTCTTCCTCTAGCTCTCCATGCAAAAATGCATTCTTGACATCAAACTGATGCAAGTCCC
>CM017324.1:16497030-16512282 GCA_006937295.1 Carpinus fangiana
TGTATATTCCTCTACCTACTTACTTGACTCACATGAGCAACACCTTGTGGTTCCCTTTCTTGCTTATTCAAGCATTTTTCCACTTAAGGAAAAAATTGGCCATTGAAAAGTCTCCAACTTTCTCCATCTCTCATTTACTTTTTTCCTTCTCTTTGGCTGAAACGTGAGACTTATTGCCACTTTTCCCTTTTTTCTTTCATCATCATATGAGCTATGGTTTGGATTGTGAACTGAGATTTGTTCATGGAAATTTAAGAGATGGGTTAGCACCAAAAGTCTTCTATTTCTCTAGACTTTTCCTTCATTTCCCCATGAATTAGTAGTTGATTTTTATGAGTTTGTGAACTCAAAATCTTATTCAATAGGAGCTGTATAGAGCGGTAACTAAGTGGATTTTTACTAATTTTAATTATCTCTCTCTTATGTATATTCTAAGTTTTGCTTGGGTTTGCTCCAAATTAACTCTTTTACCAACTTTGAGTGTTGGGTAACATTTATAAACGCTAGAGCTTCCATTTTACCGATTAAATTGAGGTAATTTTGAAATCCCTAATTTTTCTTTAAGCTAGATCAGTTTTGGGTACAAGACTAAATTCCTAAAATTGACTTGGGACTTTAATAGGTAGTGGGTTGCTACACATTATCTAAGCAAATGGTTAATAAATTAATGAGTTAAAACCTTAATTTTGCAAGTTGTTGAAGTATAGGCATAAACCCTAATTTTGTAGTTTCAAATAAATTTGGGATTATTATTATAAGTGGAGTATGTTAGTAATTTGCAACGTGATAAATGCAGTGAGCATTGCAAAGGCTAGGTTGGGTGACCTTTTGCAAACGTGTCAAGGATAGGTAAGTATTTTACTTACTAAGCCAAGATACTATGTTTTAATGTTTTGTTGATTTAAATGATTTAAGGTTTAGCAAGTATTTTCTGCTTACTAAGCAAAGGAAATGATTTTAAAGTTATACATCCTAAACATGATATGATTGTTTAAATTCGAGCAAATGATAGTTTATAAGGATATATGATTTATGATTATGTTCAAAGAATTGAATGGATTTGTGAATTATTAATGATGTCTCATGAGTAATGATTTCATAAGTTTATGACATGTTACATATGATGTTAAATGAAAGCATGTACATGATGATTTTATTGCACAAAGCATGGTACATGAACATGGAATGTAACAAGAAATCATAAAGAGGGTTAGAGTCCCTAAAACTTATGAAGGGGGTTAGAGTCCCTTAACGCTTACGAAAACTATGAAAGGGGGTTAAAGTCCCTCAAACTTATGAAGGGATTAAAGTACCTCAACTTTCACGATAAATCATGGACAAAGGGGTTAGAGTCCCTCAGCAACACAACAAATAACATAATTTGAATGCATATGTTTCATGAATTTATAATAATGTTTTATGATGTGATTTATATGATATTTTTATGCTAGATGTACTTGTATGAATATGTGACTGAATGGGACAGAGCATATGCATACTTTTACAACTGGATTGCATATGATGTATTAAATGTTTTTTTAACTGCATAGTTTATTTTATCAGCTACAAAATGGTTTTAAATGTAATATTGAGTGGCTGTTATTATAAACTGATGTAGAAAGTGAAAAGTCGGCTGTGAAAACTTAGTAATTTTTATACTTACTGAGACCGTGAACTCATTAATCCGCCTATGTGATCATGGTTAACTTTACGATTGCATAGACAATGTTGATGCTGCAGGTGATGATAGTGTGGATGAGGATCCGGTGACCTTATACCTAGGCTACTATAACCTATACATACCCATTACCTTCTCATAATATGAGCACATCACATCAGAGATTAAAACTATGTGAGGAGATAATTGTAAAGTATAATACATATCACACAGAGCTGAAATAAATATCTATGTATCTTTTAAACATTTACATTATACTAATTACAAGTTCATAACCAAAACTATACAAAGGGTGCCTCGTAGGTCTCGGTGTTATATACATCCACAAAATCTCAACTCTCAAGGGAAAGGCTAACATAAAGAAAACTAAATCCAAAACATCCGACATCCTATAAGCTCAATCATAGTAGCCTAGGTATAAGGTCACCGGATCCTCATCCACACTATCGTCACCTGCAGCATCAACATTGTCTATGCGATCATAAAGTTAGCCACAATCACATAGACGGATTAATGAGTCCATGGTCTCAGTAAGTATAAAAATTACTAAGTTTTCACATTGAGCCAACTTTTCACTTTCTACATCAGTTTACAATAGCAGCTACTCAATAATACATTTAAAACCATTTTGTAGCTAATAAAATAAACTATGCAGTTAAGAAAACATTTAATACATCATGTGCAATCCAACTGTAAAAGTATGCATATGCTCTATTCCATTCAGTCACATATTCATATAAGTACATCTAGCATAAAAATATTATATAAATCACATCATAAAACATCATTATAAATTCATGAAACATATGCATTTAAATCATGTTTTTTGTTGTGTTGCTGAATGACTTTAACCCTCTTGTCCATGATTTATCATGAAAGTTGAGAGACTTTAACCCTCTTCATAAGTTTAAGGGACTTTAACCCCCTTCATGGTTTTGCATGAGCGTTGAGGGACTCTAACCCCTTCATGGTTTCTTGTTCCATTCCATGTTCATGCACCATGCTTTGTGCAATAAAATCATCGTGTACATGCTTTCATTTAACATCATATGTAACATGTCATAAACTTATGAAATCATTACTCATGAGACATCATTAATAACTCACAAATTCATTCAATTCTTTGAACATAATCATAAATCATATATTCTTATAAACTATCATCGACTCGAATTTAAACAATCATATCATGTTTAGGAAACCACTTTAAAATCATTTCCTTTGCTCAGTAAGCATAAATGCTTGCTAAACCTCAAATCATTTAAATCAAGAAAACTTTAAAACATAATATCTTGGCTCAATAAGTAAAATACTTACCTATCCTTGACGTGTTTGCAAAAGGTCTCCCAACCTAGCCTTTGCCAATGCTCACTGCATTCATTACATTGCAAATTACTAACATACTCCACTTATAACATTTTTTCCCAATTCATTAGAAACTACATAATCAGGGTTTATGCATATACTTCAACAACTTACAAAATTAAGGTTTTAACTCATTAATTTACTAACCCATTGCTTAAATAATGTGTAGCAACCCACTACCTATTAAAGTCCCAAGTCAATTTTAGGAATTTAGTCTTCTATCCAAAACTGATCTAGCTTAAAGAAAAATTAGGGATTTCGAAATTACCTCAATTTAATCGGTAAAATGGAAGCTCTAGCGTTTATAAACATTACCCAACACTCAAAGCTGGTAAGAGAGTTGATTTGGAACAAACCCAAGCAAAACCTAGAATATACATGAAAGAGAGATAATTAAAATTAGGAAAAATTCACTTAGTTATTGCTCCATACAGCTCTTATTAAATAAGATTTTGAGTTCACAAACTCATAAAAATCAACTACAAATTCAAGGGGAAATGAAGGAAAAATTTAGAGAAATAGAAGATTTACGGTGCTAACCCATCTCTTATATTTCTGTGAACAAATCTCGGTTCACAATCCAAACCATATCTCTCATATGATAATGAAAGAAAAAAGGGAAAATGGGCAATAAGTCTCACGTTTCAGCCAAGGAGAAGGAATAAAGTAAATGAGAGAGATGGAGAAAGTTGGAGACTTTTCAATGGCTGATTTTTTCCTTAAGTGGAAAAATGCTTGAATAAGCAAGAAAAGGAACCACAAGGTGTTGCTCACGTGAGTCGAGTAAGTAGGTAGATGAATATACAAAAATTTCAAGACTACCCCTTCTATCTTAAAATAGTTTTGGAGAAAATGGGTCCAAAAATAGAAATTGACACTTAAGCTACTCATTTTCTTTTGGGCTTACACTAATACTCACATTATAAAAGAAAAGAATTAACAATCTCATATAATTTAACGCACTAACTCATAATTATTTATTTAATCATACTAAACTTATTAATAAATTTATTGGACATCACATCCCTCCCTCCTAACAAAAATTTCGTGCTCGAAATTAAGTTATAATTTGCTAACATGCTTACAATTAGAATATGCTTTTGATTACATAGTTTAATAATGAAAACAAATAAAACCTAGTATTGAAAATTCCTATATTTTAACTATGTCAAATCACCGCTCATTAAGTTTTTAAGATAATTGGTAAATGAATGTATCAAACCTTAGCCTTTTTTATTTCACTTGTTTTAGCCTGCATTTTTATAAATTGCATCGACACAAAATAAGAAACGGTCTCTCCGATACATAAATTCACCTTCTCATCATCTTTGGTAAAATCAAGCCCACCAAAGAGACATTGACAAATTGCTCTACTTTATTATTATTATTCAACAAATTGCTCTACTTGTCCTTACCCTGGTAGTGCTTCTTTAGCAAATCTAAATCGATAGGTTGGGGACCATCTTTCCTTTCATAGGCTGAAACAAACCTCTTGTTTCTCAAGTGTACTTGGTTTTTACTAACGAATTATTTTCCTTGTAATAACAGCGGTAGTTTTGCCAATATTAGCAGATTCTTTAATTCTCTCCAATTCTCACAATTTAGCCCACATTTCAATTAAGAAGTGTAACACCCTTCTTTAAAGAGTGTATATAACTTAGTGAAGATACTTGTTCGCTAATCAGGGAAGAAATGAGTTGCACATATTAAGTTGGTATTGCTGCACATATTTTGGTTTGCCCTGAAGAGGGAAAAGCATATAAACCTGACCAAATGGAAACAACACTGCTCTTGGGAGTGTTGTTTTAAGGATCCATCTCATATCCAATGGTGGTTTTAAAGGTTTTTTTTTTTTGATAAATCAGAAGAAATAAATAACATCAAACAACTGTAGGAACATCTGAATGCGCGCGCCTAAGATGAGGCAAATGCAGTAACATCAACTCCCAAATCAGAGTTTTGAAAAAATTGTGTTTTGAAAAAACAAAAAACCTAGAGAAACAAACAGCAAGAAAAGTAAGATTTTGGAACAAACCATATGAAGCCCAAGTCTATCCTTTCCTTCAACAAACACTAAAGGCTATATAACAGAAGCTAATATATGAAACTAAGCTGAGAAAACAGAAACCTCAGTGTTACGAGTATATACACAAAAGTTCTCAAAGCTATGAGCTCAACATGAAAAGATTCTTCACATCAGAGCAGATATTTGGTCAAAATGATAAGATTCTTCACATCAGAGCAGATATTTGGTCAAAATCTCATCCTCTGCAACATCAAAACATATTACCTATTCTCCATCATCAACTGCCCAGAATGAAGTTGATTTTGATGCACTTCTTGGCTTGCCTTGTTCAACGAGAAAAAGAGTTTCGGTCCCTTCCGAAGATTCACCCTCAGAACAACTGAGAGAACATACAACGTAATGTTAGAAAAACAGACATTCAAACAATGTCAATTTAATCTTCTAGCTAAGAATAGGTTCAAAAGGTCTTCTAAGAAACTCTCAAATACTAATTCTGCATTCCAGCCACAAGGTTGCTTGAATGGCTACTCTCTTTTTCACCCTTTTCTTTGTCTCTGTTTTACACTATATATCCCACCAGGATGCCACCAAAACTGTTGGCTTCATCAAGCTAATACATAGTGAAAATACATAGCGGATTAGCAAAAGTATTGAACCATTTCACTCTGTAAAGCTGATGTCAATGTGTTCAAATTGCTTCCATTTAAAATCATCTTGATAGTATAAATTGGTGTAGCAGTGCATAAGGGAATGCAATATAGAAATTGTTTTACATCTTACAGCTTTAACTGTGCTTTCCAAAACCGAGTGGTAAATGATAAAATATCGTAACTATTTGTTATGCATTTGAGAATCTGAAGCTAGAGTCTTAAGTTCGGTAGATATCTAGCAACATATAAACTAGGGTTCGAAACGCACTCCGGATGGCCATATGCAATACATGGAATCATAATAAATCCATAGCATGGAAATAAAGAGTCAAAACACTATAGTTTAAGGTCTCCACTTTAGACATATACACAATAGGAGATAATGAATGGAAAATATATATATATATTAACATGTTATCTTCAGGTGGCAACATTTAAAGTCTAAAGTAATTACAACAAAATATGATGCCAGGAAAGTTTCAAATCGAATGGTACAAGATCATCTAAGCATCATAATTTTTTGCCTCAACTGTTGCTTGTCCAAGACTAGGATTCATCTTTATTGAAGGTCCCACTAAATCAAACAAACATAATCTTGATCTGGTACATAAGGGCCCATGCAAGTTCTAGGCAATGACAAAAAAAGGGTTCCACAAACAAAGTAAACTTTTCAAATTTCAGAGAAAGGTGTGAGAATACATTTAGTACCAAATGAATGTAAATTTAAACTTTCTTCCTAAGATGTATAGTAATGAGTGGAAAAATTGTTAAGAAAGTAAGGTTGGGTTGAAGACGACGGCAAAATGGTCTAGTGTAGAACATACTATTAGGTTGTCTCCATTTGTCGTATACCCCCACATCACTTTGCTCGGACTTGGATCCTCTCCATTTCATTTGAAATGGAGGGAATCCATTTAGTTGCTTTTAGGGGGCAATTTTGTCACTTCTGAACTCCCGACAAAAATACCCCCTAAAAGCAACTAAATGGATCCCCTCAATTTCATTTGAAATGGAGAGGATCCTTCTCCACTTTGCTCAGTTTCGTTTCCTCTCCCGGATGCCGACAGTAATCTTTTCGCTTTGGCTGCTTCCTCTAGGGGGCTCTCTATGAAGCCGAGAAAAATGACAGTTTGGCGAAGTTTAGGATAGGTCTAGTTTTAGTCCTGGTAGGGATAAGCTTAACTTTTCTAGGTGTACCATCTTCCATCTTAGCTGAGCCTGAGCCCACCTGTCCAGCTACTACAGTTTTCTCTTCCCGTTTAGAGGTTGCATATGGATGCACTGGTGTTGTTCTGTGAATGCACCTCTTAGATCGTCAACCCCCCAAGTGAGTAGAGATGAGAACTTAGACTGGGTTAAGAGACGCATGTATGGGATAGAAAATTTTTGCGGTTTTGTTATGAAAGTTTTGAACAGGAGGTTCCAGAGTTGTTCTCTGCAATTGAATCAAGTCGTAAAGGGTAACAAAGGTACACCGAGTTCAATAAAAAAAGAGACAAGGAGCAGGGTTAAAGGAGGTCAGGAACTTCTTAATCTGTCTAGCTTAGTGATTTTTTATTTTTTATTTTTTTATATTATTTTTTAATAAGGTTTTTGACCCTGAGGGAAGAAGGGGAAGATTCGAATTAGTAACCTCTACTTCATGAGGCATGATTCCCAGCCGATTGAGCTATCCCTCAGAGTCTTACTCAATGAATCATGACTCCAAAAGAAACCTGCCCAAACCCTGTCCTCCTCCTCAGTGTCATGGTGAGGCTTCCATCCCTTATGAATCTGAAAATTATTTAGTTGGAATTTTAGAGGTCTTAACAACGCAGGCAATGGGCATTAGCAATTTTTTAAAAACATTTCCAAGACCGGGGCTTGTGGGGTGGATCATTCACAAGGGTGGACTGTTCTGCCAGCCTCAAGAGCCTCTAGTGGTATTCTTTTAATGTGAGATAAACGGGTAGTGGAATGCATTGAACAGGCAATGGGCAATTTCTCTATCTCCTGCAAATTCAAATATGTTCACGCCCAATTCATTTGGGCCTTTTCTATAGCCCCAACGTAAATTCTGAAAGGCAGTATCTGTGGGAGGAGTTGCCAGGGGTTTTCAGTCTGGGGAACCTAAGAGATTCCCGAACAAACCAATCAAAAATTGAATGACACATCAAAATAGAAAACTCCTCACTAGTATTGCTCGACATACAGTTCTTGGGAAAGGTACATCTTCTATGTATGAGATGCTAAGATCTTGTTGAGATGAACCCAACACATGATAGATAAACCAAAAGAGGTTCAATCCCAACCCTTGAACAATTAAAAGTTGATACGATAACTCCCAATATAATTTAAAAGAAAATATTAACAGAAGAAATAGCCCAGTCATGCTAAACTTCCCAGCTCCCAATCTGCCCACTTTACACCAGTCAATACCCAAATCTACTACGAAACATTGGAGAAAAAATGAGCCACCGCACTCCATATAATATAATTGAGGAGTTATAGTTACCAAAACAAGCATTTGAAGGGGGGAAAAATAGTGAAATGTCAATGACAAGTATAGTGACTTTTAATAGACCTTGAGTGTCTTTTTTCATAAACATTTATAAGGTACATATCCATACCAAGGTAGATTTAGGTACTTGATCACATAACTTAGACAACAGTTCTTAAGTGTAAATTCCAAGTATCCAAGGGTGAAAATTTATTGGTTTGTTAATTTGTTACTAAAAGCACATAGCAATCAATATAAAAACTACAAGCTAAACACTTATATTCATAACGCATATAGCCAACCAGCATCCTCCAACTTCCCCAAAATCCACAACATTTATCTTCATTATGAAATCATGAGATAACATTAGTTGATTATGGCAAAATTCTTGCTCCATCCCTTCAGTTTAGTTCAAGATCATGAAAGTTCACCTTTTTATTGACAAGTTGAAATAAAAAATAAAAAATAAAATTGGCGAAGCAAGAAGGATGCATGTAACCTTTGAATTTCCAATGAATGATAAGAGAGAGAGAGAGGAGTGACAAATAAAACATGTTAGCTATCAACAACCAGAGAGGGTGGGAGAGGGAGAAGGGAAATGAAGAGTTGAACAAGGCCCTAGCCAATCAGTCCTATTCCCTCCAATCAGCTTCAAGCAATAAAACCTTTTTTCTTATTCAAAATTAAAGATAATTTCTTTTACTCCTAGAATAACAACTAGGTTGAGTCTCAATGATAACATCCACTATAAATCAATATTATCCGCAACACCAATTATAAGGCATTTTGTGAAAAGAAGACATGAATTAGGAATTTATACACACAAAAGGATGGACTCATTAACATCCGAGGAAAGATGATACAACATATCACATGCAGTTTTATTTAAGTATATGGAAAATTTATTTAAAACCAAACTAAATATGGAAAATTAAAACTTTTTTATTTTTGGTGTTTAATCATCACAATCAACAATCCCACTAAAAGATAATTTCCAATAGCATAGCAATGAGCCTTTAGAAAATACAACCAAAGCATGTTGCTGCCAAATATTTTCATTAACTCACTGAATGAAATTTATCACACAAAAATTCATATCACGTCTCAAATGCATGCGCAGCACACTCAAGCAGAAAATTAGAATCAAAGTAGATTTGTTGCAGAAAAGGTAATTCACTCCCAAAACCCTTAATGTTTAATAATTTGAGAGAATATGCTGTGTACCAAATTAAGTACAGAGAACCATCCAATACAGTAAGATATCATTTAAATAAAATTAGCTTGAAAAAACTCAAATTTGTTGCACCTTGCTTTTATCGTATGAACATTCAGATGATCTCCCCCCACAGCATCTGCAAGTGGGACAAAACTTGGGACATGGGTAATTGCTTCAAACACAGCCAGAACCCCATCAATTTTAAGATACCGGAAATATCCTTCGACAGGACTATATGCAACCAATTCTGCCTTGTTATATATCATCAATATATCTCCATTCTCCAGGAACTTTATTGGCCGATGGAGGCAACCAGAGTGTGCACATATAACATGCTCTTTAGTCCAAGATGTTGGGTCACCATACTCCTTCATCACCCATATATCAAAATGATCCCAAAAAGTGGCATCACATACAGAAAGACAACCTCCTAATACTCCCATATTCATATAGTGCAAATTTTCTTTTTCTTTGTGTGTCTCCCCAAAGTGAGGAGGCAACGAGATCAAACTGAATTGTTCTTCCTCAAAGTTAAAAGCCACTATAACAGCGGGACTATTCGCAGTATCACTTACCCAATGAACCACTCCATTCAGATATGTTGTAAACAATGATAAACCAAGGTCAAATGGCTCACATCCAATGCTCCTCCATGACGCTGTTCCAACTGTATACACCTCAGCCATAGTCTGATACATATTTTCAGGCTGACATACCAATCTCAAAACCTTGTACTTGTTACTCCTCCGACAATAACCAAACCCCGAAATAACAGGACCACAAAACATGTCATCCTCTTCAGACCTGGGAATACTTATATGCTCACCAGTAACCGGATTGCATATAATATGAGGATTGTTATATATGGGCTCGCTCAAACAGAGCAAACCATTACATGAATTCACAATACCATAGCAGTCCATGAAACTACTACGACTGCTACTAGTGTTTACATTAAGGCACTTCTTCTCAATGTTACAACCTGGAAGCGGAAGATAAAATTTGCTATTAAGCCTCGTTTTGCGCCGCTCATTTCGATCAACAGGAGGAGCAGTTTTGAAAATGCAATCAAGATCAACCCAGTGAAGAGTTGTAGAAGCACAACTGACGCTTTTGGGGTGGAGCAAGAGCTCAAGGGCTGGAGCTCTTGAGCGGTGCATAGAAGCGAAAAGAGGGTCAGAGACTAACATGCGCCAAGTTGTGCATATGCACCTGGAGACCAAGATTGACTTGAACGGCAGCCTTGAGAGAATGTCGATGAGGATAGGGCCTGGGAGGTCCAGTATGGTTGTGCATGATGCTGCTGCTGATGGTTCTTTTGTAGTTTGGGAGAGGGGTCGCACTGATCTTCTTCCTCTTCTTTTACTTCTTCTTGAGATTTTCCTTGATAGATGATTGAGGATGAAGTAGTGGAAGAAAAACGTCATAATGTTCCGAACTTTTTGACAATGTTTCTGGTTGTCTTAACTGAGAAGTGAGAACCATTTCATTTAGAACACTAGAAGAAAAAAAAAAAAAAAACAGCGCTTTATTTCTAAAAATCGTGGGTTAGAGAGAAAAGGAGCAACAAAAAACGACAATCAAACTAGGCCTCAGCCGAAATGCTTAATAAATCCACAAAAATTGTCAGCCCATCTAACTGTTGATTCAATCAGTTCTCAAACCTTTCAAACTCCAACTTTTAGCAGCAAAGATGAGCAAAAAGTAAACGAAAATATAATTTGAAAATCGTATTTCTCCTCTCTCTGCCTCCATCGGAGGAGTTATCTGTTATATATAACACTTAAAGATCACAAGAGTTTGGTTTTGAATGTACATTTATCATCAACTATACAAGTCATTTTGATTTTGAAATATGCATTATCGGTGTCATCATTATCTCTCTCATGGATGACTCTCCTCTGCTAAGTTTGAGTCTTAATCTATATCGTCAACTAAAGTTCATGCTTTCATCAACTTTAACCAAAAACCAGCACATCTAAGCGAAAAAACTGAAACGTTTAAGAGATTTAGAGAGTTACCTAAACGGTCATCTATGGAGCGGAGGAGGCGGTGGCGGCTTTCACGAGAGCTGACGCGAACGGCAGCCGGTGAAGGATGGCAGCGAGCAGTTCCGGCATGGAAGCCACATCTCTCGCTCACCACGGCTCTCAAAAAGGTAGCGAAAGCTCGGCGATTATGGTGAAGCCATGGCCGGGAAGTGGGCAGATTTCTGTCTCAGGTGAGTAAAAGCAGTAGAAAAGAAAAGAAAAAAAAGGGTTTTGAGATCATTACAACTTACAAGGCTCCCTCTAATGCCGAAAAAAACAAAGAAAAAAAGAAAGAAATTTGCATCCCTCCTTCCTGCTGGTCCGCGCCATTCAATCACCAGGTGCCACGCGGGGATGGTTAAACCGATCTGGTGCTGACGTGGCAGTGCCACAAATCCCTCCAATGTCATGGAATTAGATTATAAAAGTTGAAACTGTGAGTAAAATCAAATTTAATTACACCTTAAGAAAGCTTAGGGTTTATTTGGGATTATGTTTGAAGGATTTAAAAGTGCTTTTAATACTTAAAAAGCCTATTTGAAGAAAAAAAAATATTATTCGTTTAAATTTTCAAACACAATTCCAAACAGATTCTTAGTTCACCCATAAAACAAAAGCTAATAATAAATAATTGCAAAACTCACGTTTGAGTCTACTGACTAAGAGCATGTTTGGAATTGCGTTTGAGAAACAAAGCTTTTAAGTCAAAAAGAGCTTTTGGGCAAAAGCTTCATTTTTAAGCTTTTACAAAAAGTGTTTTTTGACAATTTTTAGTCTTTTTGGACTCTTAAAAGTGCTTTTAATATTTTTGCCAAACGATTACTTTTTTCTTCAAATGGGCTTTTTAAGTGTTAAAACCATTTTTAGGCATCTCAAACGCAATCCCAAACAGGCCCTAAGATTAAGGAAAGTTTCACTTTTAACTCCCGTAAACTTTCATTGCATTTATATAATAACCGTTAATCAGAAAATAGGATTTACATAATCGAAAATAACCGCTTAAGTGGGTTGCAATTACTGGTCATAGGTGTTTAGAAATTCGGTTAATAGCCGAAAAATTGAATTTTTAATGTTTTGGGTTTGTAATTGTTTTGAATTATGAATTAACATATATACTGTTTAGTATTTCCAACATTTTACTCCATACTCCATAGGACTTCCACGTCAATTTCACATAAATAATTTGGAACCAAATATGGTGGACTACTGGAGTCGGCCTCAATCTCTCAGAAGAGCCCAAACGAGGCATCAGGCTCACTTCCCCCTATTAAGATAAGGCCTAAGCCCAAAAGCCCAGAAGAGAAAGTGCTCAATAGGCTATGTGGCTCCGGTCCAGACTCAACCTACGAAATCATTTTGTAGGCCAACAAACAAGAGAATTCTACTTTGATTATGATAGCACTTCTGAATAATAGCACTTTCAAAAAGTGGTTATTCTGAGACCATTATCATTTATAATGCATTACACAATGAAATCTCTCCAAGTAACTCACATTCTAATACTTGCATTTTTGTCATTATTATGATTGTTTTACTCTCATTATTATCATATTTCTGACTTAGGCATCAGAGGTAGAACGGCCGCCACAACCCCCACTCCGCGGCCTTCCACTATTGATCTCTCTCTTAGCAGGGTCTTGGATAGGAGTGACAACAGTCTAATAGTTACTGTCACTGAAATATAACAGTGTATATGTGTGAGAGTTCGTCTTATTATGTCCATCATACTCATAATTGAAATGTCGGATCATATTTGAGATATGAGATATGAGATAAATCACAAATAAATAATGGCCTTAATACTTTGGTAGTTTCAATTAACAATATATTGTGAAATATGAACACTATTTTCTCCTTTGAATTAACGTATTTGAAGTTTTATATTAAACAAAAAAATGATGAAATTATTTATGAAAAACCGGTTTATAACCGGCCTTCAATAACCTCTAGGCCAGTTGCGGTTATTTAAATTTGAATAACATTGTTAACTGATTGCAATTATGAGGAAATAACCGCTACTGCAATCAATTGTACACCATATTTGTTGTCACTATGCACAATAATAATGAATAATATGGAATCGAAAAGAGAGAGCATGAGAAAGTCAGGATATAGATTCATATGGTTGGGCAATGTGCCTATGTCCACATGAGAGTGCGACTTTATTTCACTATTAATGATTTAGGATTATAACATAATATACTTACAGAAAAACAGACATATTTTGGAGAGTGCGGTTCCAACACTATTGATAGTTGCAGCCAACACTTGCAATTTTCCAATACAAAGATTCTTCAACAACAGGTACTAGTGTGAGTAAAGTACAAACTTGTAGTGTCTTCACCGGTGACCCACGACCAAGGATTTGGTTCACGAATTTTTTTTTATAATTATTTAATTAAGGTAATTTTTATAATTTTATAAATTTTACAGGGGTACACAGATCATTTCACCCATTTACCATATGATTTAATCCAAATCCCTCAAGGTAGGAGTGTACAAGCGTTTGTAGTTAGCAGTTATTGGCTAAAACTACTAATGCAACCGCCTAAGGCGGTTATTAGATTTTAACAACCGCAACCGCTTTGCTTAGATGGTTAGCGGTTATTAAAACTAATAACCGGCAATTTTATAACCGTTTTTTTAATATGAGCTTTTAGGCTTTTTGAGATGTTTTGGGCCTTCATTGTGCCTATTTTTTGGGTTTATTTTAAGTAGTTTGAAGTCAAAGTGTTCCAAAAAATAATGAATATGATGAAACCCTATCCCTAACTCATATTTAAAACGAACAATAAAATAGCGCCATTTTAATGTTATATTTTTAATATAAAATATAAAATATAAAATATATATTTATATTATTATACATAAGGGTAGGCGGTTAGCGGTTACTAACCACTTTCGTAGTGACCCAAATAATTTAATTAGGCTTAGCATATCTTAATTAGAGGGTTAATTGGACTTTGGGTCACTAGGGACACCTGGAGGGGTATTTTCGACATTTTGAAAATTTGAAGCTACAGTAGATGAACGCTCGCATGGGGGACCACATGATGTGGTAATTTGTTGACCAAAATATCAATAATAAAATTAAACCACTCGCAATAGAACGAATCCCGTAGGATAGGGCTATATTGAGGGTGTCGAACCACAAGGGCTGTAGAGTTTCGTTATTAAAATTCAAAAGACTAATTTTAACCTAATTAACAAAAGAGAATTTGATTTGATTTTTTTTTCTAAAAGTAAATGCATAAAATAAAAGATAATTAAAATATGATAGAGAGTGTAGGGTATTGACTTTACCTCTATCCGCACAACAATGGTTAATCAGATTCAATTCCAGAAATTCATTCTATGCATGTTATAATTAAACAAGAAACTACATTATTAAAGAGTAAGGATAATCTATCTTCGGTTGGCACGGATCGTCCACATAACCACTAAGATGCGGCACGACCCATCTTCCCTAGGTATAAACTATAAAACCCTTTAATAAGTTTCATATAATTAATGGAATAGCATAACCCATCTTCGGTTGGCACGGATCGTCTACCTAAATTACACTAAACTAGGGTGTAGTACGACCCGTCTTCCCTAGGCATGGCCTATCTTAATCCTATTAATCATATGTCTATTAAAACCCATTATATAACCATCATCCCCATAATCACAGAAAATAAGAATGATTTGAGATCAATAAAAGTAAAATACTTTCTAAGACAAGATAAGAATTTCACAAATATTGATTTTGGAATTTAAGAACAATTGCATTTAATAATTAAGAACATAATTCAATTGTAGCAATTCT